>JAQPPZ010005416.1:0-371402 GCA_028583015.1 Wollemia nobilis | reverse complement strand
CTTTTGTATTTTTTTAAAACTTTGGCAATTATTATTATTTTTTAAATTAAAATTAAAAAAACAGATGCACGGGTCAATAGATTATGCTTTAATGTTTCATCTTATGCAAGTTTGATTTTATTTTGAAGCCGATTTAAATTTATAGAAATTATTTTAAGTTATTGTTTTTAAGGCATTTTGTAATTTCAGGTTTTTCATGATTTCACATTCAAACCTTAATTTTCATTTTCCAGACCATATACGCACTTCTTTTTATGAAAGTTAAAATTTCATTAAAGAGAGGCAAAGCAATAAATTGAATTCTCTTTATAAAAGTCAATTTCTTATTTCTCTAACCCTTCTCTTTTGCATTTTTTTAAAACTTCGACAATTAAAATAAAAATCGAAAAAATTAAAATTCCAAAAATAGATTCATGGGTCTCTAGAATAAGCTTTAATGTTTCATCTTATGCAAGTTTGATTTTAATTTAAAGTCGATTCAAATTTATAAAAAATATTTAAGTTGTGGTTTTTAAGGCAATTTGTAATTTCACCTTTCTCATGATTTCACATTTCAAACCTTAATTTTCATTTTCCAGACCATATATGGACTTCTCTTTATGAAAGTTACAATTTCGGCAATTAAAATAAAAATTGAAAAAAATTAAAATTACAAAAACACATTCACGTGTCTCTAAAATAAGCTTTAATGTTTCATCTTATGCAAGTTCGATTTCATTTTGAAGTTGATTCAAATTTATAAAAAAAATTAAGTTGCTATTTTGAAGGCATTTTGTAATTTTAGGTTTCCCATGATTTCACATTTCAATCCTTATTTTTCATTTTCCAGGCCATATATGGACTTCTCTTTATGAAAGTTACAATTTCATCAAAGAGGGGAAAAATAATAAATTGAATTCTCTTTATAAAAGTCAATTTCTTATTCCAAGGGAGTGAAATGGTGTTGCTGATTGTTTGGCTAAATGAGCCTCTGAATTTCAAGAAGGTTGGAGTGTTAGGAAGTGGCATCAGCTTCCTTCAACGTGCTCTCAAACTCTTACTAGTTTATTGAAAGCTGATATACCTAGATGAGGCAGTTTTATTGTAATCTGATTCTTGACTCTTGTATTGTATTCTGATTTCAATGAACTTTTTACCCTTCTTTTTATCAATTTTTTTTTTATTATTATTTCTCTAACCCTTCCCTTTTGCATTTTTTTAAAACTTCGGCAATTAAAATAAAAATCGAAAAAAATTAAAATTCCAAAAACATATGCACGGGTCTCTAGAATAAGCTTTAATGTTTCATCTTATGCAAGTTTGATTTTATTTTGAAGCCGATTCGAATTTATAAATATTTTTTAAGTTGTTATTTTTAAGGCATTTTGTAATTTCAGGTTTCTCATGATTTCACATTTCATTCCTTATTTTTCATTTTCCACGCCATATATGGACTTCTCTTTATGAAAGTTACAATTTCATCAAAGAGGGGTAAAGCAATAAATTGAATTCTCTTTATAAAAGTCAATTTCTTATTTCTCTAACCTTTCCCTTTTGCATTTTTTAAAACTTCGACAATTAAAATAAAAATAAAAATAAATTAAAATTCCAAAAACAGATTCACGGGTCTCTAGAATAAGCTTTAATATTTCATCTTATGCAAGTTTGATTTTATTTTGAAGCCGATTCGAATTTATAAAAATTATTTAAGTTTGCATTTTTAAGGCATTTTGTAATTTGAGGTTTCTCATGATTTCACATTTCAATCCTTATTTTTCATTTTTCAGGCCATATATGGACTTCTCTTTATGAAAGTTACAATTTCATCAAAGAGGGGTAAAACAATAAATTGAATTCTCTTTATAAAAGTCAATTTCTTATTTCTCTAACCCGTTTCTTTTGCATTTTTTTAAAACTTCGACAATTAAAATAAAAATCGAAAAAAATTAAAATTCCAAAAATAGATTCATTGGTCTCTAGAATAAGCTTTAATGTTTCATCTAATGCAAGTTTGATTTTATTTTGAAACCGATTTGAATTTATAAAAATTAGTTAAGTCATTGTTTTTAAGGCATTTTGTAATTTCAGGTTTCTCATGATTTCACATTTTAAGCCTTATTTTTCATTTTCTAGACCATAAATGGACTCCTCTTTATGAAAGTTACAATTTCATCAAAGAAGGGCAAAGTAATAAATTGAATTCTCTTTATGAAATTCAATTTCATACAAAAGGGTTATTTATTTGGCACATCAAAGGCTATCATTTTAACAAAGTCATTCGTGTAGATTATTTTTGTTTCATTCACAAAGCAACATAAAAGGAATCCAACTCATCATTTCTGGTTCACATTTAGAGATAGATTTTAATCTTTTATTTCATGCTCAAAGTAGGGTTTGAAGAAAATAAAACTTGTTTTAAATTTGCTTAACCAAAAAATATTACCCAGGTGTTGTAGGTGAGTTGGAGAGGAGAGGACAATCCTCCAAAGGAGGTCCTAGGTTTGGATCTCCACCCTACCAAAAAGTTGAATTGGGTACCCAAAATCCAATTGATAATGTTGGTGCAGGCATTCGTGTGACTTTGACGGTGTAGAACTCCCTAGTCGTGGCCTCTCAAACCAAGGCGGCCCTGCAAGGGGTTTTTCGTTTTAAAAAAATAAAAAAAATAAAATCTACATAAAATACTTCAAAATAAAATTAACTAAGATGTTTAACAGTTGTGTCATTCCAAACCTTTTTAATTTTTATTTTTATTTTTTATTCTTTTTATTTATGGAAAACATCCCAAAAGGGATGCCACTTTCGGGTAAGACCCAAGGAGGCAAGGGTATCCATTCCGCAAAAAATGCCCAGGACTCGGACATGGCCTACCACCTTTGACATACTCAAGGAGCAAACAAACACACCAAACCAATTTAAAAATAAGTAAATAACAACAAAAATAATAAAATAAAATAAAAAACATGCTCCTTGAGTGTGTCAAAAACAAAAACAAGCACAACCAAACACACACAATAAGATAAAAGAAACCACAACACAAACCACATAGAAAAACACAAGAACCACATAACAAAACTTAAACAAGACAAAAACAACAGAACACTACAAAGACATAACCCAAAAAAAACATGAAAAATAAACACAACCAAAACCTAAAAATTTTAAAAAATTAAAATAAAAATAAAAATAAAAAACAACCAACAACAGACAATAAACAAAAACAAAAAACATAGAAAACACTCACACATAAAAACACAAAATAATAGGTTCATTCTTTCGAAATTCAAAGCAGGATGATGGCGGGAGCTGGAACAGGAAAGGGAGCGGGAGTGGGAACGGGAGCGGGGGCAGGTTTAGATGCAGGTGCAGGATCCAGGGCGAGCGCAGGATCGGGATCAGGGTCAGGCACATCGAGGCTCGGGCCCGGGCCCGCAAGGTCCTCGACGGGACTAGAGGAGGGCTCAGAGGCTGAGCAGATTGGCGGCCAGGGCGAGGATGACATCTTGGGCCCGGGGCCTCCTCCTAGCCTCGATGCTAGTGCAGGCCTAGGGAAAAAGCCTCCAGATCCTGGGTAGGGTTCTACCCTGGGTGGGCCCAAACCCTCCTATCAGCAGATCCTGGTTGGTGCCAGGGCCCAGCCTCGGGCCCTAGGCATAGGGCTTTCCCTCGAGGGCACCCACATTTCCATTCAAGAGGAGGTCTACTCATCCTTTGTCTCTGGATCCTCTGCCTCCCTAGTTGGGAAGTTCCTAGGAGGGTGACCGGACATGGAAACCATCCGCAGATGGGCGGCTTCCAAATGGAAAGTTTCTGGACATATTCAGTTGGTGGCCCTTACCAAGGGATTCTTCATTATCAAACTAAACAACAGTGATGACACTAAAAAGATTCTGTCTAGCGGGCCTTGGTTCCTGGGTCGCAAAAGCCTCTTCCTTAGGCGATATGGAGCTAACTTCTATCCTAGCACCCAAAGTATCAACTTCACCCTGGTCTAGGTTCGGCTTCCTGAGCTCCCTTTCCACTTGTGGCACAAAGATGTTCTAAGGCTCATTACCCAGTCGATCGGTGAGCTGGTGGCCTTCGATCCCGCTACCAAGGCAGGCCCTCGAATGGTCCATGCCAGATTTTGCATCAATGCAAATCTAGAATCCGAACTCCCCTCTTTTGTGTCCATCTCCTCTAGGTCCTTCTTCTGGCACCAAACCCTGATTTACGAAAATAAACCTACTTTTTGCCCTCTTTGCTGCACTCAGGGACACCTCCCCTACCAATGCCCTATATCCAAGAAGGCTGATGACTCTCTCCCTGCCAAACCCCCTTCCCAACCAGGTCGAGCCCCCCCCCCACGGGCCCCCTGTGACGATCGTAGATCCCAGTCTTGGACCACCAAGGAGGCTCCCCCTTCTATTCCAAGGAATCCCAAGTGGACCCTTGCCTGATAGATGGCCTTCCCCAGGTTCCCACTTCCCCCGTACCCCTCCCTGGTTCCTCTTTCGGGGCCTCGATCCCCGGCTCCCCCCTCGCCCGCTGCGAATCCCTCCCTGCAGGCCCTTGCTTGCGCCCCCTCTCAGCCCTGCGAGCCACCCGGGCTCTCTCCCCTACCGGCTCTCGCCTTCCCGTCTTCCTCTACCAGGGTTTCCTCCTCCCCCCCTCCTCGCTATCCCCCTCTCGACCCCCTCCCACCCCTCTCGGTGGTCCCTATCGGCCTCCCCCCTCAGAGTGTAGCTTCGAGAGGTCCGACGAAGAGGTTGAGGGCAGCTCTCCATCTGGACCCGATGAAATTAGCCCCAAGATGACCCGAAGTAGGACATTCACCACAAAATTTGGTAGCAAACTCAAGAGAGGTCGCCCCACCCTAGGCGATCAATGATCGAGGATCACTGAAGATGACATAGCCAATGGCTCCCAGGAAACCCTCTCTGACGTCACCGTGAGCTTCTCCAAAGTAGACGCCCTATGATCCAAACTCCCCGCTCAGCTCAAGAAGGGGGGCAAGTGACCCCCCAAGGGTGTCAAATGAAGCTCATCACCTGGAATGTTAGGGGGCTCAATGGTACCCCCAAAAAAGGATCATCAGCCAACTCCGCAAGGATCACCGCCCATTCTTCCTCCTCCTCTAGAATACCAAAATAGATGAAGCGGCTACTCAGAGGGTCGCCCAAGCTACTTGGCGCAATTGCGAGTCTCTATCTACCCCTACGACTAGCACAGTTGGAGGCTTGATGTGCATGTGGGACTCCTAATATTTTGAGGCGAGACTCATATAATCTTCCCCCATAATAATCAACATTCTGGTCCATTGTGTGAAGTCAAGGCATTCGTGGATCTTGTCTAACGTCTACGCTCCCAACAACCCGGTTGAGAAAGCTACCTTATGGAAGGAAATCAGGTCGATGAGGGAAGCCTTTGCCCCCCTTCCCTAGATCTTGGCAGGAGACTTCAACAGCCCCCTTTTCCTTTTTGACAAAAGCGGGGGCTCAACGACTCTATCCAAAATCATGGAAGACTTCGAAGCCTTCACCGACCTCAATGAGCTCATGGACGTTAGCCTAAAAGGAGCCAGGTTCACCTGGTCAAACAGAAGAGCCAGAGCAAGCCATATCCAGGTCAGGCTAGACAGAGTATTCCTTTCTAAGGAAGCCATTCCCTTGTTTGCTGACGCAACCTTGTTGGCTCTCCCTAAAATTGGGTCTGACCATAGCCCCCTCCTCCTCGAAATCGACCATTGCTCCTCCCTCAAGCGACCCTTTCGATTCGAGTCCATGTGGCTGCACCACCCCAACTTCAGGGCCCAAGTTGGTTGCTGGTGGGCTCCCCTAGTCCTTGGGAACCCTGCTGAGCAAGTCTACCACAAACTGAGATGTCTCAAAGAACATCTCAAGGTATGAAATAGAGAGGTATTTGGTAACATCTTTGAAAATAAAGCAGCAATCAAGAAAAAACTTGAAGACATTGAGCTCAGGTTCCAGGAAGGCTCCCAAGACTTGAGGATCAGGGAAGAGGAACATTCAGCCATCAGCGAGTACCACAACATCCCGGCAAGGGAAGAAACATTTTGGAGGCAGAAGTTGAGAGCCCTATGGCTCCAAGATGGTGATGCTAATACTAAGTTCTTTCACACGTCGACCCTCAGAAATAGGGGCTCTAACAAAATTGTCGAGTTGGTGAGCAGTGATGGCAAAATTATCAAGGACGAAGAAGACATTCGGACTAAAGCCATCAACTTCTTCTAGGAGCTCCTTGGTGACAATCCCAACATGTCCCCAGAAGTGACAGACACCCTACTGGAGCATATTCCAACTTCAGTCTTGGCCATGGCAAACGAGATGCTCTTGCAGCCCCTGTATGACTCTGAAATCCATGCTACTACGTTTTCCATGAAGGCCAAGGCGGCCTCGGGCCCAGACATTTTTCCCCCCCATTTATTCCAATCCTTTTGGAACATCGTTAGCCAAGAAGTGTGTGCAGCCATCCGGGACCTCTAGTCCGCCAGCTCCATCCCCAAAGGTATAAACTCCACCTTCATTGCCCTGATCCCCAAGTCTCAGGTAGCCAGATCCCTCTCTGATTTTTGCCCCATCAGCTTGTGCAATGTCTTATACAAAATCTTGACCAAATCCATGGCCTCCTACCTTAAGGATATCCTTCCCCTGATCATTGCCCCCTGCCAGGGGAGCTCGATCAAAGGCAGACTTATCACAGACGGAGTTATCATCATGCACGAGGTCATCCACTCGGCCCTCCTATCCAAAAAAGTCTCCTTTCTTCTCAAGCTAGATATGAACAAGGCCTTCGACAGAGTTGACTAGGATTTCCTTTCCAAGGTCCTTCTCAAGTTCGGGTTCCATCCCTCCTAGGTCAGCCTCATCAGGAACTATGTGTCTTCCCCTTGGTTCTCTATCCTCATCAATGGATCCCCCGTCGGGTTCTTCCCCAGTTCTAGAGGCCTTCGCCAACGCGACCCCCTATCCCCTATCCTCTTCATCATCTTGGCCGAGGCCCTGGGATGCACCATCTCGAGTGTTGTCTCCCACAAAATTATCTCGGGCATCAGGCCTACACCAGGCCTACCCCTTGTGTCCCATCAGCAGTTCATGGACGACACCATCCTTGCTACTTCAGCTTCGATCCCTCAAGCCAAGACCATCAAGCTCATCTTGACCCTGTATGAGGAGGCGACCGAGCAAAAAATCAACCTTCGAAAAAGTAAAATTTTCTTTATCCATACCCCCTGGCTAGGCAAATCAAAATCGGGCAGAGTCTTGGTTGTACCCCTGATTCCCTCCCCTCCTCTTACCTCGGGCTCCCCCTGTTTATAGAAGCATCCTCCAAGACCCTTTGGAGCGGGATGTTTGATTGGATCTAGAGGAAGCTGGCCCCCTGGAAAGGCCACCTCCTCTCACAGGCTGGCAGAGCCATCCTATTGTCGGTGGTTCTTCAAAGCATTTTGGTCTACTTCATGTCGGTCTTTAGAATCCTTGCCTCCATTGTAGCTCACATCGAGCAAATCCAAAAACTCTTTCTATGGTCGGGCAACAAAGATAAGAAGAGGATTCCCCTGGTTTCTTGGCCCCTGGTATGACACCCCAAAAGCAAGGGAGGGATCGGGCTCAGGCGGGTGACCCTCATGAACAAGGCCCTCTTGTCCAAGCATGCCCGAAAGATGTTCACCAATGCCCCTGATGAATGGGTCAGTATCGTACATAGGAAATACTGCCACAACCACCCCTTCCTTGGTGAATCCCAACCCAGAGACAGATCAGCCTTCTGGAAATCCCTTATCTCCACTAAATACATCATTCGAAATGGCACCAGATGGATCCTTGGGGATGAAATCAAGATCGACTTCTGGGAAGACAGGTGGATCCAAGATGAGGCCCTGACTGCTGATAATGATCTCCTCGTACTCAAATCGGTCCTGGTGGATAGAGGGCCCAAAGTGTTGGCCTATCTCACCCAAAACCAAGGACGAGTAACATGGAAGCCCATCCTGAACCCTAGGCACCCGCTCCAAGCCTCTAGGCTCTAGTGTCTCCTTAAGGTGACAGTTATCCCATCTTCCTGAGGGAACGACAAATGCGTCTGGCATGGCACTCCCAGTGGCGTCTTCTCTGTCAAATCTACCTACAACTTCCAAAGAGTCCCTGATGAGGCCCCATTCCTAGCCCACCAAGTGTGGGCCAAGAAGCTGATCCTCAAAATTAGTCACTTCGTTTGGGCGGCCATCCAAAATAAGATCTTGACCATCGAGAACCTGATCAGGAGGGGCTTTCAAATCCTGAATAGATGCTTCCTTTGTTGTGTTGCCTGGGAGTCCACTAATCACCTCTTTCTTAGATGCCCCTTCTCTTCTGAAGTCTTGGGCCTCATCCTTTCCCAATTTTCTATCCAGTGGGTGGCCTCCAATTCCATCTCTGACCTCCTATCCCAGTGGACCAATCTCTTCGCCCACCCCTTCATCTACTTCCTATGGGGCTCCTGCCTTCCTCACCTACTCTGGAAACTCTGGCTTGAGCACAACAGTAGAGCCTTCTCCTCCTCGGCCCGCTCCCCCCAATGGGTGGCGGCCAAGATGATTGCCTTCGCCCTTGAGAACTCTCGCTCCCTCCCTTTGATCAAGGCACCTCGTAGGTTGGGCGAGTCCACCCTCCTCTTCTCCCTTGGAGTCCAGCTCCCCCCCGGTCCCCCCCACCCCCTCCCATCGTTTTGCGATAAGGTGGATTTCCCCCCCTCCTAGATGGGTCAAACTTAACTTTGATGGAGCTTCTAAAGGAAACCCCGACCCCTCTAGAGCGGGCGGGGTCATCCGAGACAGTCACGGGATCATGATATTAGCGTACGTCGAACCGCTTGGCATCCAGACCAACAACTTCGCTGAAACAACTCTCCTTCGCAGGCTGATAGCCCTCAAGGAGACCTCCCCAAAAGTCATCATCGAGGTCGATTCCCAAGTCATCATCAAGGCCGCCCGCAGCCTGGGAAGCAGCTCTTGGTGCATCCACAACACCATTCAGGAAGTTCTCACCATCCTCCAAGGATACACTCACCACACCTTTCGCCATGTGTACAGAGAAGGTAACAGGGCAGCCGATTTCATGGCCAATCAAGCCACCACAACGAAAGATCTCACTACCTGGACCACAAATTTCCTTGATGCTCTGGTCCAAATAGCATCTCAAGACAATTCAAGCACCGATGAGAGTCCAGGCGCTTAGATCGCTCCGATTCGGGGCCCCGAAGGTGCGTTGTTATGCCCTCCCCACGTGGATAGGGGACACTCCTTCCCGCTCTACCATGATTATTGGCCCTAGTGACCCTCTCGTTCGAGGGCTGGCCAATCTGATCAAGTGCTTCCATGCCTTTCCAAGTGCTCCCCGCTCTAGAGACCACATCAGACTTTCGACCTATCTTGTTCTGGATAACCGCAGCCCCGCTGGCAATCTTGGCAAGTCCAATTCAGAGTGTGCGACTTCTCAACTCCCTGACCGCTTCTGCCAAAGCGGCCTCCTCAATGGCCAATGCCCTGGGCAAACTCTGCCGCAGGTTGGGCGATGGCCTTGACATGGAGGGGAGCTAATTTTCCAGGTCGGGGCCCCTGTCCAGGGGAGCGACGACGGGCAGTATTTTTTGGGTTATCTGTTGAGCAGCTTCGTGATTTTTCCCTGTTTGGTGGCCTTAGGCCAAATTTTGTTTTGCTGGCAACATAGTTGGATGGACTTTTTGTAGGCACCAAGGCCCTTAGGCCCCGGTTTGGTTCCCAAGGGCACAGCCCCGATCTTTTAACACCAAAATATAGCTACGACTACCTATGTACCTAAGGTTTTGGGACCCTTCAAAAAAAACCCGCTGTAAATATTATTGTTACTTATAAAAAAAAACATGAAATAATACAAACAAAGAGAAACCCAAGAACAAGAACGAAAAAACAAAAGAACAATAACAAAAAACATAAAAAAAAAACAACAAAAACACAAGAACAAGAAAAAACAACACAAAGAACACAAAAACAAAACAAAACAAAAGAACCCACCCACCTTAAAAAACTAAACAAAAAAACAAAAAAGAAAATAGAAAAAAAAAAATGAACAAAATAATGACCTATCTAGACCATAAGACTATTAAGGCAAGAATCAACAGAGGAAACAAAATAAAGAATAGAATGAGCTAGGGAACTAAAAAAAACTGAATGAACCAAAGAGAAGCAAAAAAAAGAACAAGAAGAAACTAGGTACCTTCAAAACTGGACCCATCCAAAGAAATGATAGAAAGAAGAGCTTCCCTAATTTGAGAAGCCCACCATATACGAAGGTGGCCATAACAAGTAAGATCACCTTTGTCCAAAGCCCAATTAGCTAAAGCATCAGCACTCTTGTTTTGATCTCCGACCACATGATTGTAATCAACTTTCAAAAATCCCATCTGGATTAACTGAATCTTCTCAATAATTCTTTTTATTCTCCAATCCACCTTATGATTCTTAGAAGGAGTCTTCAAGAGATTAATCATAAGTTGAGAGTTAGACTCAATTAACACCTTTTCCCATCCAACCTTAGTAGCCTCCTGAAGGCCTCTGAGGATACCATACCCCTCAGCAAGGTAATTGGAAAGAATACCCAAATTCTCAACAAAAGTAAAAACCAGGGAGCCATCTGAAAGTCTACTAATTCCTCCCACACTGTCTTTTCCAGGGTTCCCTCTAGAGGCTCCATCAGTATTGAGTTTTCCAAAATCCTTAGGAGGAGATTTCCAATTTCTAGTCCTATCCATCTTACTAATACTCACATTCCATTTAAGTTGGTTGCCCTTAGAAGATTTAATCTTTAATATTTACATCACTTGATCCCATCTTTGGTGGGAGTTTTGGGGGTGATTAAGGAGTTGATGGACTGATTCAACTATGTTGGCTATGGTCTTTTGCCAAATATAGTGAATATCCTTCCTACCTTGATTAAAAATTCGGTTGTTCCTTTCATTCCAAATATTTCAAAGAAGAATGGTAGAACCCATCTAGACTAACTGCCTAATAAAATGATCAACACCCTCTTGATTAGGCTAGTCCCTCCAAAGCTGTTCAAAAGTAAAAAAATTGGACCATTGTAAGCCAAGTAAAGTGGCCATTCTCCTCCATAGATCAGAGGCTAAAGTACACTCAATAAAAAGATGGTTGATATTTTCTACATTCTCTTCACACATTTCACATCTAAAAGGGCCATGAAAACCACGCTTCATAAGTTGCTCACCAGTAAGCACCCTACGATGCAATAAAATCCAATTAAAGAACCTCACCTTAGGCCAGAGCTTTTGAGCCCAAAATCAAGAAAAGATGTCAAAAGAATGGTTGGGATTATTATGGCATAATGTCAAATAACCTTGAGCAACTGAATACTCACCCTTAGTAGTGTTGCTCCATCCAAAACAATCTTTTTCATGGGACCAAGAGAGGGATCTCATATGAATGATGCCTTGGATATCTTGTCTTTGCCTTTTTGGTATTTGAATAGGCCAGTCCTCAATAGGGATCCAATATCTACCAACCTTTGAATTACCAGTATGGTACCGACAGTAATTAGCCACCTTTATCCAATTATATCGGTGAAGCTCCTTCATCCAAGGCCTCCAATCGGGAAACTGAGTTATCAAAGGCTTGTGACCATCCCAAGAATCTGTCCAAAAATTTACATGTTGACCATTATGAATGATCCAAAATAATTTTTTCTTTATCAAATCCTCGTCAGTCTTAAGAACTGTTAAAATGGGAGAACCTTTGGTAGGAAGTTGATAGCGAACAAGGTCTTCAGGACTTTTGTTCTCAACATATTTAGCACAGAGATTATTGGCCCAAAGAGCATTGGGGTTATGCAACATCCTCCAATATAATTTAGCAGACTAAAGCTTTGTTGTTATTAATTGAAGACCGGAATCCTAACCCCCCTTCACTCTTAGGAAGACATAAAGTATCACATTTCACCAAGGCCCATTTTCTTTTCTCCTTAGTACCACTCCAAAGGAAACGATGACTAATTTGATCCAATTCTCGAAGAACAACCTTTGGGATATTCAAAACGGAAGAAACATAAATAGGAATAGCTTGAAGGACTGAATTTACCAAGGTGATTCTACCCCTAGAAGAAAGCCACTTGTTGGTCCACTTTTCAATTTTCTTCTTGACTTTTTCCAACAACCAATTCCAATCTTTATTTTTTTGCCTTTGAATATTTATGGGAATACCTAAATAAGTGATTGGAAGAGAGGTCTTCTTATATCTTAATTTATTCAAGACCATGGATTCTTGTCTAGCGGAAGCGGTGAAAGAAAATAACTTTAGATTTGTCTTCATTGATCAACTGCCCGATAGCCTTAGAAAAATAGCTAATGATTTGCTTAATATTAGAAGCTTCCTTAAATGTAGCTTTACCTAAAAGAGTAGAGTCATCCACAAATTGAAGATGAGAGATAGGTCTAGCTCCATGAGCAATGGTAACTCCCTCAAGGGTTTTGTTTTCCCTCTTTTTGGTTATAGTCCTACCCAAGCATTCAACAAGAATGATGAATAAATAAGGGGATAGCGGGTCACCTTGCCTAATACCTCTGGAAGCTGGGAAAGACTGAGAAGGCCTACCATTGATAAGAACTAAGTAGGAAATTGAAGAGATACATCCCATAATCCAATCCATCCAATCCTTAGAGAAACCAAATTGCCTCAAAACTTTGATAAGGAAGTGCCAATCCACTCTGTCATAAGCTTTGGATAAGTCTAACCGAATGAACATGGAAGGAGAATTTTGCATATCCATGGAATGGATGACTTCTGAGCAAGAACTATCTCATCTACTATTTGACGTCCTTCCACATAACCCCCTTGCTCTGGGGAAATAATCTTATGCAAAAGAGGCTTCAACCTTTCTGCCATGATTTTAGTAATGATTTTGAGAAGAACATTACTAAAGCAATAGGTCTAAAGGTTGAGATATGATCAACCTCTTGAGCTTTTGGAACAAGAGTAATATAAGTTTTATTTATAACCTTCAAAATTTATTTGGCTTTCCTAGCTTCTTCCACCACCTCTAATAAATCAACATGAAGGATATCCTAGAACTCTTGGTAGAACTCAATGGTAAAACCATCAGGACCTAGGGTTTTCCCTTTTTGTATTTTAAAAACTACTTGTTGAAGCTCATTGATAGTAATAGGAGCAGTCAAAATAGAGTTCTCCTCAGAAGTGATAAGAGAAGGGATTTCTTGAAGAACATTTTGTTTTGAAGCTGAGTCAAGAGGACTAGTAGCAAAAATATTGGAAAAGTAATCAACAACAATAGAGTTCATGCCATCCCAAGTATAAACAACATCTCTAGAATCTGATTTTAAGGAAGAAATAAAGTTGTGAGATCTTCGAGCTAGAAGAGATTTGTGGAAGAAATTTGTGTTTTGATCTCCTTCTTTGAGCCATTGAATTCTAGATTTTTGCTTCCATAAGATTTCTTCTCTTTTTTCCCATTCCTCTAACTGAGTTGTGAGTTTAATTTCATCTGCACTTCTCTTCTCTATGAGGCCATCTAAATGGATTTTCTTATTCAAATTTTCAATATGAGCAATAACTTCATGTTTTTTTTTTATGAACATCCCAAAACTCTTTCCAGTTCCAAGTCTTGATTTTGGATTTAATGTATTGCAGTATTTTGGAAAAATAGAACATCTTAGTCCCATGCCTAGGTTTACCTTCCTTCCACCATTGTTGCACATGAGGTCTGAAGAAAATATCTCTAAGCCACATTAATTGAAAACAAAAAGGAGAGAAACTCACATTGGTTTTCCACATTTCCACCATGATTGGCCAATGATCCAAACCAACATTATTAAGAGTCTTCACTTTAGGAATGTGACCATGGATTAAGAAATTTTCAGAGAGCAAAAACCTATCCAATCTCTCCATTATACAAGCTAAGCCTTGCCTTCCGTTAGACCAAGTCATAAGGCCATTATCTGGTTGGATATCCACAAGATGGAGGCTTGCAATATATTTGCTCATGAGGTCAGTGCTTTTGTCCAAATTTCTATTTCCCCCCCCTTTTCTCATCCAAAGAGAGGATGGTATTGAAATATCCTCCGATCAAGATCCAAGATTTAGGAAAATGAGAGATAATATGAGTAATATCCTTCCACTATCTTCTTTTTTCCTCCAAAGAAGTCAGAGCATAAATAGTAATGCAGAGCATAATCTGGTTGGAATGTCTACTTTGAATAGCTATAGCCAACAAACCCCAACTGCCAACCATATGGTGAATAACTACCTCTTTTGGGTCCCAAAGACAAGCAATGCCACCCGAAGTCCCTTGGGAACTGAGGAAAACCACTTTTCCAGCTGGCCAAATTTTATTGGCAATTAAGTCCATATCCTCCATTGACATCTTTGTTTCTTGAAGGAAAACAATATGTGGATGATTTATCTAAATCATTCTTCTAATTTCATTTTGTTTTGAAAGACTCCATTTGAGTCCTCTAATATTCCAAGTGATGATCTTCATTAATACCAGGTCTAAAAAAGTTGGGAAGGGCATTAATCTTACCTTCCTCTACAAGATTTTCACCTTCTTTTACCATATGATATTGATTGGTCTTGCGACCAACTTTTTGATTAGAATCCATATTTAATTTTTTTTCTCTGTTTCTTGACTTATTCCAATTGAATCTAAGATGGCTTCTAACATTGAATAATGCTCGTACACAGCCAAAATTTTACTATATGGTTCAACGGAGTCTATATTGGGACCTGCTTTATTTGAAGTTTTGACATTTGAAATATTGTTTTTCTTGTGTAAATTTTCTCCTTTTTTTTTTGTTGAAAACCTTTGATTTGTTGGTTTGTCTCTGAGTTCTTCCCTTCATATTTAAATTGTGTTTCTAAGATTTCAGCTTCCATTATTTCCTCTTCCTCACTTGGGACATCATTTGTGGAAAGGATTTCAAACATATTAGCAGATGACTTTGATTGGTCCTTCATAACTGGTTTTTTTTTAGTGTTCTTCTTCTTAGGTATTTGGAAACCTGCTGAGTTTATATCTTCTTTCTTTTGATCGGGAATTTTATTTGGGCAAGCACTGGCCAAATGACCATATTCATGGCAAATTCTACAACGAAAGGGAATGTTCTCATAGTCCACTACTTGCTCCCAAGTGTCTTCCCCAAATTGTAATGTGATCTTTTTAGGTAGGGGTTTGTCAAAATCCATTAAAACACAAATCCGAGCATAAATAATATGTTCAAAATTTTGAGTACAATCATGAGTCATCATAAAAGTTCCTAAATAGTTTCCAATTGAAGAAAAAATAGTAGGATTCCAAAATTCAATAGGGAGGCCAAAGAGTCTAACCCACACGGGAGCTATAGAAGGCATCTCTTCTTCAACTTTAAATTTAGTATGCCGGGGCTTCATGAAAAGCCCCGCCCTTCCAAAAAACCAAGGACCCCCTTGAAAAGTTTTCTCTCTATCTTCATTATTAGCAAATAAAACAAGAAAATAACCATTTGGATAAATAGATATTTGTAACTCACCTTTAATTTTCCAACTTTTTGCAGCCCAGACTTTGAAAGCAGATAGACTCGGACGAAAACCCACGAACCGACAAATTAGTCCTCTTTTTTCCAAATCTTCAATGCCAGTCTGAATGTTACCCATATCAAGCTTAACAATAGGAGTTCCATCAGTTGCTTTAAGACATCCTGACTCCGTTTTCCTAGGATCAATCTTAGGCATTCTTAGAGGTTTATGGGAAGCCCTAATATTGATATTAGCATTGGGTTGAGGCTGTCCACATGAAGGGCATCCCTAAAATTCATTTTTGGGACTGAGTCTTCGAAATTCTTACCCTTGACAGGGGTTTTCACAGTAGAATTATTTTGTGGGTGCACCTTAGCACCAGATTCACTTGATATATGAGCCATTTTTTGATCAACTGATTGAAACTTATTTCGTGATCTCTTTAATCCTTGCCCTAGACGTCGTGGAAAGGTAGGGTTTTCACTTTTCTTTTATTTTTATTTCTCTAACCCTTCCCTTTTACATTTTTTTAAAACTTTGACAATTAAAATAAAAATAAAAAAAATTAAAATTTCATCTTATGTAAATTTGATTTTATTTTGAAGCTGATTCAAATTTATAAAAAAATATTTAAGTTGTGGTTTTTAAGGCAATTTGTAATTTCAAGTTTCTCATGATTTCACATTTCAAACCTTATTTTTCATTTTCCAGGCCATATATGGACTTCTCTTTATGAAAGTTACAATTTCATTAAAGAGGGGCAAACTAATAAATTGAATTCTCTTTATAAAAGTCAATTTTTTATTTCTCTAACCCTTCCCTTTTGAATTTTTTTAAAACTTCGGCAATTAAAATAAAAATTGAAAAAAATTAAAATTCCAAAAACACATTCATGGGTATCTAGAATAAGCTTTAATGTTTCATCTTATGCAAGTTTGATTTCATTTTGAAGCTAAATCAAATTTATAAAAATTATTTAAGTTGATGTTTTTAAAGCATTTTATAATTTCAGGTTTCTCATGATTTCATATTTCAATCCTTATTTTTCATTTTCGAGGCCATATATGGAATTCTTTTTATGAAAGTTACAATTTCATGAAAGAGGAGAAAAACAATGAATTGAATTCTCTTTATAAAAGTCAATTCTTAATTCTCTAACCCTTCCCTTTTACATTTTTTTTTAAACTTTGGCAATTAAAATAAAAATCGAAAAAAATTAAAATTCCAAAAACAGATGCACGGGTCTCTAGAATAAGCTTTAATGTTTCATCTTATGCAAATTTGATTTTAATTTGAAGTCGATTCAAATTTATAAAAATTATTTAAGTTGTGGTTTTTAAGGCAATTTATAATTTCACGTTTCTCATTATTTCACATTTCAAACCTTAATTTTCATTTTCCAGACCATATATGGACTTCTCTTTATGAAAGTTACAATTTCGGCAATTAAAATAAAAATTGAAAAAAATTAAAATTACAAAAACACATTCACGAGTCTCTAGAATAAGCTTTAATGTTTCATCTTATGCAAGTTCGATTTCATTTTGAAGCTGATTCAAATTTATAAAAATTATTTAAGTTGTTGTTTTTAAGGCATTTTGTAATTTCAGGTTTCTCATGATTTCACATTTCATTCCTTATTTTTCATTTTCCAGGCCATATATGGACTTCTCTTTATGAAAGTTACAATTTCATCAAAGAGGGGTAAAGCAATAAATTGAATTCTCTTTATAAAAGTCAATTTCTTATTTCTCTAACCTTTCCCTTTTGCATTTTTTAAAACTTCGGCAATTAAAATAAAAATCGAAAAAAATTAAAACTCCAAAAATAGATCCAAGCTTGATTTCATTTTGAAGCTGATTCGAATTTATAAAAACTATTTAAGTTGTTGTTTTTAAGGCATTTTGTAATTTCAGGTTTCTCATGATTTCACATTTCAATCCTTATTTTTCATTTTCTAGGCCATATATGGACTTCTATTTATGAAAGTTACAATTTCATCAAAGAGGGGCAAAACAATAAATTGAATTCTCTTTATAAAAGTCAATTTCTTATTTCTCTAACCCTTCCCTTTTGTATTTTTTTTTAAACTTCGGCAGTTAATTTTTTTTTGAAAAAAATTAAAATTAAAAAACAGAGATGCACGGGTATCTAGAATATGCTTTAATGTTTCATCTTATGCAAGTTTGATTTCATTTTGAATCCAATTCGAATTTATAAAAATTATTTAAGTTATTGTTCTTAAGGCATTTTGTAATTCTCTTTATAAAAGTCAATTTCATAAAAGAGGGTTATTTATTTTGCACATCAAAGGCTATCATGTTCACAAAGTCAATCATGTAGATTATTTTTGTTTCATTCACAAAGCAACATAAAAGGAATCCAACTCATCATTTTTGGTTCACATTTAGAGATAGATTTTAATCTTTTGTTTCATGCTCAAAGTAAGGTTTGAAGAAAATAAAACTTGTTTAAAATCTACTTATACAAAAGAAGATAAAATCTAACTAAAACACTCCAAGATAAAATGAACTAAGACGTTCAACTGTTGCGTCATTCCAGACCTTTTTTATTTTTATTTCTCTAACCCTTCCCTTTTGCATTTTTTTAAAACTTCGACAATTAAAATAAAAATAAAAAAATTAAAATTCCAAAAATAGATGCACGGGTCTATAGAATAAGCTTTAAAGTTTCATCTTATGCAAGTTCGATTTCATTTTGAAACCGATTCAAATTTATAAAAATTATTTAAGTTGTATTTAAGGCATTTTATAATTTCATGTTTCTCATGATTTCACATGTCAAGCCTTATATTTCATTTTCCATGCCATAAATGGACTTATCTTTATGAAAGTTATAATTTTTTTTTTTGGTAAATAAAAGTCTTCATTAATTACCAGGTTTTTTAGGTTAACCCAAAACCTATTACAATATCCAGCCTTCTGCTGAGATTGTAGATCCTAGTCATCCTTGAAACTTTCTTACCAAAAATTGTGTTGAATCCCCTACAACACCTTACTAACAAAGCACACCCATACCTAAACATAATCGTAAACATTACTTACATTGACGAGAAATTGAAGTTTGGAACTTTGCACTTGTGAAACCTGTTGCTTGCCCATTTCCTATTCTCTGTCGAAATCTTCCAAGGCTTACACCCTATTACCTTCATTTTCCAATTTGGTATGATTTAGAGGGAAACCCCATAGTTATTATCAGCTCTATGGGGAAAGAACATCCATTCATATTTCTCCTTAACGGTTAGGTTTCTTTTCATGACTAATAATGTTTTCTACTTCACGTGGCACACCTTGTGTCCATGTCACCAAACTACCAACATCAACACCTATGTTGGCTAATTTGTCAACTGACCTATTGGCCTCACGGTACACGTGACGAGCCCTCCTATTCTATCTTGCCGCAAAAAGGATCCTCACTTCATGGATGACTCCCTCGATTCTCCATGGAGGTTTTTTGCCATTGGTTAACAGTTTGATGATGTTCATAGAATCACCTTCAATCATCAAGTTACCTTGAGTTGCTTGGGCTACTTGCAACCCTCTCCAAAGGGCTCTAGCTTTTGCTTCGTTATTAGTTTTGATTCCCAATGGTTCAGTGAAGGCCTTGACCAGATTTCCTTGATGATCCCTGATTATTCCTCCAGCTCCAGCTCTTCCCGGGTTCTCCTTGACCAGATTTCTTTGACCGAGGGAGAAAAAAAGCCCCCCCCCCCCCCGGGCGGGGGGGGGGGGGGCCGCCCCCCCCGCGGGGGGGGGGTAACCCCCATTCCCCCCCGAGGTGGGGCCTTGATCCCCGATTATGCCTCTAGCTCCGATGATCTTTCCTTAATGGTTCTTCCCAAGGCCTCAGCTACAATGATGAACAACATAGGACTTATGGGATCTCCTTGTATTAGACCACATTTGCTTTGAAAAAAACCTGCAATAGACCCTTTAACCAAAACTGAAAAACATGGCTTAGAAATACACTCTCTTATTAACTTAATCCATTTCATGTTGAAGCCAAATTTTAATAAAACTGCCTCTAGGAATTCCCAATTTATCCTGTCATAAGCTTTGTTCATGTCTAAATTTAAAGCCATGATTGCTTTTTTGGTCTGAGCGGCTGTATGAAGAGCCTCATGAATAGTAATAACTCCATCTAAGATTGATCTTCCTTGTACAGAACTTCCTTGACTTGGATCAATGATAACCGGTAGAACTTTCTTCAAACGGTTGGCTAAAACTTTGGACAAAATTTTATAGGATATATTACACAGGCTAACCGGCCTAAAATCAACCATAGTCTTGGGGTTGGGGCCTTTAGGGATCAAAGCAATGAAATCTGAATTGAAACCCCTTGGAATATGATTTGAACTTTGGAACTCCTTGATTGCAGCAATAACTTATGCTCCAACAATATCCCAATAAACTTGGAAAAACCATAGTGAAAACCCATCCGGCCCAGGAGCTTTGTCAGGATCCATGTTAAACAAAGCCTCCTTGATCACTTCATCTAAAAAATCTATTGTAAGAGACTCGTTAATCGTTTCATAAATGAGTTGTGGAATGAATTGAAGGAGAGAGTCCTTTGCTTGGGCATTACAGGCCCGTTCTTCACCCAATAATGAACTGAAAAAATTAACAGCCTCGTCCCTGATCTCCTGAATGTTTTGAGTTGAGGATCCATCCACCTTAGTTAAATTTCTAATATTATTGTTGCTTCTATTGCTCAATGTGGTAACATAGAAATTTTTTGAATTAGAGTCCCCTTCCTTTAGCCATAATGCCCTTGATTTCTTCCTCCAATACATCTGTTCACAAGCTAAAATATTATATAACTCACAAAGGGTTTCCTTCTCTCCAGTCCTTGTCGCCTCATCATAGGTTCCATTTTGGATTTTGCTTTCTATTATTCTCAGTTTTTCCCCCAATGCTCTCTTATTCTCAAAAATATTTCCAAAGACTTCTTTATTCCATATTCTAAGGTATAAATTGAATTCTCTTTATAAAAGTCAATTTCATAAAATGGGGTTATTTATTTGGTACATCAAAGACTATCATGTTCACAAAGTAATTCATATATAAGAACTCATCATGGGGTTACGTTTCATGTATAAAGCAACATAAAAGGAATCCAACTCATCATTTTTTGTTCACATTTAGAGATAGATTTTAATCTTTTATTTCATGCTCAAAGCAGGGTTTGAAGAAGATAAAACTTGTTTAAAATCTGCTTAACTAAAAGAAGATAAAATCTACCTAAAACACTCCAAGATAAATTGAACTAAGACGTTCAACAGTTGCATCATTCCAAACCTTTTTTATTTTTATTTCTCTAACTCTTCCCTTTTGCATTTTTTTAAAACTTCGACAATTAAAATAAAAATTGAAAAAAATTAAAATTCCAAAAACACATGCATGGGTCTCTAGAATAAGCTTTAATGTTTCATCTTATGTAAGCTTGATTTCATTTTGAAGCTGATTCAAATTTATAAAAATTATTTAAAGTTGTTTTTAAGACATTTTGTAATTTCAGTTTTCTCATGATTTAACATTTCAAGCCTTTTTTTAAAGCGAAAAATCTCTTGTAGGGTTACGTTGGTCTAAGAGACCACGATCAAGGGGTTCTACACCGTCAAAGTCACCTAGGAGTCACGCCCGATCCTGACCGCACCAACATTATCAATTGGATATTGGGTACCCACGATCAAGGGGTTCTACACTATCAAAGTCACCTAGGAGTCACGCCCGATCCTGACCGCACCAAGATAAAACTTGTTTAAAATATGTTTAACCAAAAGAAGATAAAATCTACCTAAAACACTCCAAGATAAAATAAACTAAGACGTTCAACAGTTGCGTCATTCTAGACCTTCTTTATTTTTATTTCTCTAACCCTTTCCTTTTGCATTTTTTTTATAAGTTCAACAATTAAAATAAAAATTGAAAAAATTAAAATTCCTAAAATAGATACACGGGTCTCTAGAATAAACTTTAACGTTTCATCTTATGCAAGTTCGATTTCGTTTTGAAGCCGATTTGAATTTATAAAAATTATTTAATGTTGTTATTTTTAAGGTATTTTATAATTTTAGGTTTCTCATGATTTCACATTTCAAGCCTTATATTTAATTTTCTAGGCCATAAATGGATTCCTCTTTATGAAAGTTACAATTTCATCATAGAGGGGCAAAGCTATAAATTGAATTCTCTTTATGAAAGTCAATTTCATAAAAGGAGGTTATTTATCTGGCACATCAAAGACTATCATGTTCACAAAGTCATTCATGTAGATTATTTTTGTTTCATGCACAAAGCAACATAAAAGGAATCCAACTCATCATTTTTGGTTCACATTTAGAGATAGATTTTAATCTTTTGTTTCATGCTCAAAGCAGAGTTTGAAGAAAATAAAACTTGTTTAACCAAAAAAAATTACCTAGGTGTTGTAGGTGAGTTGGAGAGGAAAGGGCAATCCTCCAAGGGAGGTCCTTGGTTCAAATCTCCACCCTACCAAAAAGTTGAATTGGGTACCCAAAATCTAATTGATAATGTTGGTGCGGGCAGGGCCAAGCGCTACTCCCGGGTGACTTTGACGGTGTAGAACCGCCTGGTCGTGGTCTCTTTGACCAAGGTGGCCCTGCAAGTGGTTTTTCACTCTAAAAAAAAAAGATAAAATCTACCTAAAACACTCCAAGATAAAATGAACTAAGACGTTTAACAGTTGTGTCATTCCAGACCTTTTTTATTTTTATTTCTCTAACCTTTCTTTTTTAAATTTTTTTAAAACTTTGGCAATTAAAATAAAAATCGAAAAAAATTAAAATTCTAAAAACAGATGCACGAGTCTCTAGAATAAGCTTTAATGTTTCATCTTATGCAATTTCGATTTCATTTTGAAGGCGATTCAAATTTATAAAAATTATTTAAGTTTTTGTTTTTAAGGCATTTTGTAATTTTAGATTTCTCATCATTTCACAATTCAAGCCTTATTTTTCATTTTCCATGCCATATATGGACTTCTCTTTGTGAAAGTTACAATTTCATTAAAGAGGGGCAAAGCAATAAATTGAATTCTCTCTATAAAAGTCAATTTTTTATTTCTCTAACCCTTCCCTTTTGCATTTTTTTAAATTCCGACAATTAATTTTTTTTGAAAAAAATTAAAATTCCAAAAACAGATGCACAGGTCTCTAGAATAAGCTTTAATGTTTCATCTTATGCAAGTTTGATTTTATTTTGAAGTCGATTCGAATTTATAAAAATTATTTAAGTTGTTGTTTTTAAGGCATTTTGTAATTTTAGGTTTCTCATGATTTCACATTTCAAACCTTATTTTTCATTTTCGAGGCCATATATGGACTTGTGTTTATGAAAGTTACAATTTCATTAAATAGGGGTAAAGCAATAAATTGAATTCTCTTTATGAAAGTCAATTTCATAAAAGAGGGTTATTTATTTGGCACATCAAAGGCTATCATGTTGACAAAGTCATTCATGTAGATTATTTTTGTTTCAAGCACAAAGCAACATAAAAGAAATCCAACTCATCATTTCTGGTTCACATTTAGAGATAGATATTAATATTTTGTTTCATGCTCAAAGTAGGGTTTGAAGAAAATAAAACTTGTTTAAAATCTCCTTAACCAAAAAAAAACTACCTAGATGTTGTAGGTGAGTTGGAGAGGAGAAGACAATCCTCCAAGGGAGGTCCCAGGTTCGGATCTCCATCCTACCAAAAAGTTGAATTGGGTACCCAAAATCCAATTGATAATGTTGGTGTGGGTAGGGTCGAGTGCGACTCTCGGGTGACTTTGATGGTGTAGAAATCTCTAGTCGTGGTCTCTCAAACCAAGGCGGCCATGCAAGGGGTTTTTCGCTTTAAAAAAAGAAGAAGATAAAATATACCTAAAACACTCAAAGATAAAATGAACTAAGATGTTTAACAATTGTGTCATTTCAGACCTTTTTTATTTTTATTTCTCTAACCCTTCCCTTTTACATTTTTTTTAAACTTTGGCAATTAAAATAAAAATCGAAAAAAATTAAAATTCCAAAAACAGATGCACGGGTCTCTAGAATAAGCTTTAATGTTTCATCTTATGCAAGTTTGATTTCATTTTGAAGCCGATTCGAATTTATAAAAATTATTTAAGTTATTGTTTTTAAGGCATTTTGTAATTTCAGGTTTCTCATGATTTCACATTCAAACCTTATTTTTCATTTTCCAGGCCATATATGGACTTCTCTTTATGAAAGTTACAATTTCATTAAAGAGAGGCAAAGCAATAAATTGAATTCTCTTTATAAAATTCAATTTCTTATTTCTCTAACCCTTCCCTTTTGCATTTTTTTGAAAACTTCGACAATTAAGTTAAAAATTGAAAAAAATTAAAATTCCAAAAATAGATTCACGGGTCTCTAGAATAAGCTTTAATGTTTCATCTTATGCAAGTTCGATTTCATTTTGAAGCCAATTCGAATTTATAAAAATTATTTAAGTTGTTGTTTTTAAGGCATTTTGTAATTTCAGGTTTCTCATGATTTCACATTTTAAGCCTTATTTTTCATTTTCCAGGCCATAAATAGACTCCTCTTTATGAAAGTTACAATTTCATCAAAGAGGGACAAAGCAATAAATTGAATTCTCTTTATGAAAGTCAATTTCATAAAAATGGGTTATTTATTTGGCACATCAAAGGCTATCATGTTCACAAAGTCATTCATGTAGATTATTTTTGTTTCATTCACAAAGCAACATAAATGGAATCCAACTAATCATTTCTGGTTCACATTTAGAGATAGATTTTAATCTTTTGTTTCATGCTCAAAGTAGGGTTTGAAGAAAATAAAACTTGTTTAAAATTTGCTTAACAAAAAAAAATTACCCAGGTGTTGTAGGTGAGTTGGAGAGGAGAGGACAATCCTCCAAGGGAGGTCCCAAGTTCGGATCTCCACCCTACCAAAAATTTGAATTGGGTACCCAAAATTCAATTGATAATTTTGGTGCGGGCAGGGTCGGGTGTGACTTTCGGGTGACTTTGACGGTGTAGAACCCCCTAGTCGTGGCCTCTCAGACCAAGGCGACCCCGCAAAGGGTTTTTCGCTTTAAAAAAAATAAAGAAGATAAAATCTACCTAAAACACTTCAAGATAAAATGAACTAAGACGTTTAACAGTTGTGTCATTCCAGACCTTTTTTATTTTTATTTCTCTAACCTTTCAGTTATTGTTTTTAAGGCATTTTGTAATTTCAGGTTTCTCATGATTTCACATTCAAACCTTATTTTTCATTTTCCAGGTCATATATGGACTTCTCTTTATGAAAGTTACAATTTCATTAAAGAGAGGTAAAGCAATAAATTGAATTCTCTTTATAAAAGTCAATTTCTATTGCTTGTCTTCCATA
This sequence comes from Wollemia nobilis, assembly GCA_028583015.1. Taxonomy (NCBI): domain Eukaryota; kingdom Viridiplantae; phylum Streptophyta; class Pinopsida; order Araucariales; family Araucariaceae; genus Wollemia; species Wollemia nobilis. The sequence goes on along the minus strand of JAQPPZ010005416.1, from coordinate 346,478 downwards.
CTCCCTAAAGGTTGCATTGCCTTGAGACTCTAATTTATGAATCAACTCTGTATGGTCCAATGATGTAGAGCCATCATGTGGTTGCACCAAGTACTCTTCACGAGGAGTAGGAAGATGACTTGGGTCTTCTTCTTAATCTATGATGAAAGACTCATATTTAGTTTTAGATGCAAGCTCTATATATTCAAGTTGCACAGAAGCATGATGTGTGGATGTTAAGTGCTCTCTATGAGGAGTATGAGGGCGACTTGCTCGATCAGACGGGGTGGTTTGGTCATCCAAGCCAGGCCATGGTGTACTCTTATGTTCACATTTGGATTGATGCATAGAGCAAGCTGGGGTGTGAACCCGCAATATTGATCTATTAGACCCCTCAATGGGCAGATTATTTTCTATATAGAATTCTATCAAGGTATCCAAATCAGGAAGTTTCCCTAGAGGATCTATGGGTGCTACCCTAGTAGGGGTATCTCGAAGGTTTGCCCCCCTAGGGATGATATTGTTATTATGATAAGACCTAGGATGCCATTTAGAGATGGCCATTTCCCCTAGACTTATTTGGATATATTCACTGGCTATGGAGCTTGAATCTCTCTCTGAATTGGAGATCTTGTTTTTAACCGCATTTGGACCAAACCCATAAAAGGGGGGTCCATCGGCCATTTTTAGAAAAATTTGACTTTTCTAAAAAAGGTCATAAGTGTTATATATCAAAATGATCAATGCGACGAGCTGATCAAAATGGGCTAGGGCTCCAAATCTGACTTTTGGATCAAAATTTTGTATTTTTTGAATATTTGGCTAACTAGGGCCTGTGGGGAAATGCCCACTTTTAGGATTTTTGGGAAATTTTGAATCTTGAAGAGTTAGGACTCAATTTTTGTGAGAGGTGTAAAAGGGGCTAACTAAGATAATAAAACAAATTTGGCAATTTTTGGAGTTGTCTAGACCATTTTATGATCGTTTTAGTGCAATTTTTCTCTATTTTCAGCTTCGAAAATAGAGTAATCACAAAACCAAAATAACTTTTTCATTATAGCTCCGATTTGCATGATTATTGAACCGTTGGATGCAAAATCAAAAAGTAGATTTTTTTTTCCAATAAATTTCCCTAAAATTAGGGTTAGGGTTTTGTCCCAAATAATAAAGAAACACACAAAGCAGACAATATGATTATCTTTTTACTGATTAAATGTGTGTCCTAAACTTGTTTTTGTGTGTTTAGATTTGTTGTTGTTCTTTTCTCTTGTTATGGAATTATAATGAGGGCAATCAACCAAAGTGGTGACTAGGGACACTAGTGCCAAACATGATTTCTTAAAAGAGTCTAGGGTACACCACTTAAATCCCAGTGGGGGGTTCGCCTAGCTCTTCCACTCTGAAACAGTGTTTCCAACAGTGGGAGGCAGTTTGAACATTAGTGACCTATTCCATTTTAGGAGAGTGACTTATTATATTTAAGATATATATGGGCAAGCTGGTGGAAGGAGGTGAAATCCAACGTCACCAGTCTAAATTGGGGGTTGGTGATTAAATCCAACCTTACCAATGTTATAGTGGAATGTGCAAGTGTGTGTGGTTCCTCTTATGCTTAAAGAAAGTAAAATCATGGAGCACTCAATGAATATACACTAAATGTATGAAAGGACATTCTACTTTTTGCAATGTGAGATAAAAGGTAAACCTACAAATGCATGTCCTAGATGATAACCTACCCATTAGGTAGGCTACAAACAAGCAAGCCATAGAAATGAATTGCTACTTAATTTACTTTTCAGTTTTTCTTCTTTTTGCATTGTTTTAGAAATTATGGAAAAGTAAAGCCTATCCTTCTACCTTTCAAGCAATCATGGAAGCAAGAAAAACCAAATTTAAGCAAATTTGAATAGTAGAAATGAAAACTAAGGGTTTAGGCACTTACCTCGATGGCCTATAAGCTTGTTGTTTCTAGAATTTGGAGTAGAAAAGCCTCTGTTTTCTATTAGATCTAGGGTGGGATGAATTGAAATTTTGCATTCATACCAATATGGAATGGATTTGCATCTGTCCCAGGGTGGCACGAAGAGCAGGTCAGAGTTTGTCAAGGTCTAGAGCGACTAGCACCTGTTAGAAAAATGATTAACTTGTTTATTGAATTGTGCAGGTTATATAACACTGCAATAACAATAATGCCGGAGGTTGCCAAACCAACCAGCGACAATAGCAAATTGTTACAACGAAATAACAATAGCATATAACAAGACAAATAATGTAATAATAGCATAACTACGCTAACATCCCCCCTTATTACATTATTTGGGTAATAGGATGACTACTAGCTATACTAACATCCCCCCTGATTACATCATTTTGCAATACAAAGAGAGCTGCGAAACAACTCAAATTTGACACGTCCAAGTGCCTTAGTGAAAATGTCTGCAACTTGAGCATCGGTGGGAATGTGCTGAAGCTGAATTCGATGCTTTGGAACTTCATCTCGAATGAAATGACATTGTGTGTCAATGTGCTTTGTTCTTTCATGATGGACTGGATTCTTGACGAGGTTCAGAACACCTTGATTGTCGCAAAACAAGTGTATTGGAGATTTTGATGGATGGCCCATACTTGTCAGAATGCGACACAACCATATCACTTCGCACACAGCTTCACGTGCGGCACGATACTCTGCCTCTGTTGATGAAATAGCAACCACTTGTTGCTTCTTGCTGTGCCAAGAGACAGGACCGGATCCTAGATGAAAAATGTATCTAGAAGTTGACTTGCGATCATCAAATGATCCGGCATAGTCGGAGTCCGTGTATCCTTGCAAGAAGAATTTGTTGTTCCTCTTGTATTCTAGGCCATATTCCATAGTACCATGGACATAGTGAAGAACATGTTTTTTTGCTTTCCAATGAGTGGTCTTAGGCTCCCGCATGAACCTCGAAAGATAGTTGCAAGCAAATACGAGATCTGGCCTAGTATTGGTCGGATATATGAGACTCCCAATCAACTGTCGATAGAGAGTACCATCTACCTGAGGTGAATCATCATATCACGATAACTGAAGTCCATTCTCCATCGGAGTTGCCATTGGCTTGCAATCAGTCATGCGATATTTTTCCAGAAATGTCTTGGCATATTTTTTTGAGACACTTTGATGGAGTGCTCCTTCTGGCTGAATTCCAGACCAAGACAATAATGGAGAAGTCCGAGATCTGTCATCTCAAAATATTTACACAAGTTTCTTTTAACAGTAGAGATCATAGTTTCTGAACTCCCTGTAATGAGCAGATCATCAACATAGAGTACAAGCAACACTATCTCGGAACCCCTGTTTCTTGAAATAGAGGTTTGCATCCGACGGACATCTCTTAAATCCATGCCGCATAAGGTGATTGTCCATTTTTATATACCAAGCTCGAGGAGCTTGTTTCGGACCATATAAGGATTTGACCAATTTGCAAACCTTCCGCTCTTGGCCTTCCACTTCAAATCCTTCTAGCTGAGTCATGTAGACTTCTTCTTGGAGATCACCATTTAGAAATGCACTTTTGACATCCATCTGGTGAACTTTCCACCCATATTGTGCTGCCATAGCACACATAACCCGAATTGTGGTCATCCGAGCAATAGGTGCAAAAGTTTCCTCGTAGTCAATGCCTTCCTTTTGAGCATAGCCCTTTGCAACAATATGGGCCTTATGCTTATCAATTGTTCCATCTGCCTTGTACTTGACTTTATATACCCATTTGCAGCCAATGGGTTTCTTTCCATGCGGCAGATCAACAAGCTTCCAAGTTTTATTTTTCATCAAAGACTCATACTTTGTATCCATAGCGGCCTTCCACTGAGGCTCACTAAGAGCATCTTGCACTGATGCAAGTTCAAGATAATCTATGGTAGACATGAACGCCCTGTCATCATCAATATCCATATCCTCTGCTTCTGTATGTGGAGTTACAGAAATTTCCTCAAAAGATTGACAAAGATCATCAACCTCACCAGTTTCTTTGGCTTCTTTTTCCTTTTGAGCCATACTGCGTGTACGAGGTCTATCCAAGTTCAAATTGGGAGGAGTGGATAAATTTGCGTCTCTGATTGTATTTGTACATCATTTTGGATTCTTCTTCGATGGTGTTGAAGAAGATGTAGAAGGACCTCATGTCTGTGTTGACAAAGGAATCTTCTCTTCCTTAGATTCCACAAGATCTAGGTGTACTTTAGATGTGCTCTGTGATGTGAAAGCTTCATCAAAGACAACATATTTGCTGACATGAATTTTCTTGGTCAAAGGATCTATCAAACGATATCCTTTAGAGTGCTCATCATAACCAAGAAAAATACATCTCAGTGTTTTCTCATCTAGCTTCTTCCTTTTCTCTTTCGGTATGTGCATGAAAGCGTGACATCCGAAAATACGTAGATGAGATATGGAGGGTTTTCGACCACTCCATGCTTCCTATGGAGTCATTCCTTTTAGGGCCTTTGTGGGTGCCCTATTCAACAGATATACTGCAGTGGTGATAGCTTTTGCCCAATATTGTTGCCAAAGATTAGCTCCTGTGAGCATACAACGAACCATTTCCATGATAGAACGGTTCCTTCTCTTAGCAACTCCATTTTGCTGAGGAGTATAGGCAGTTGTTAACTGTCTCTTGATTCCATGCTTATCTAAGAATGCAAAAAATTCATTAGAGGTAAACTCCCCCCCTCGATCTGAGCGGAGGGTTTTAATAGAAGCTCCTAACTCCTTCTCAATGGATTTCTTGAACTGCTGGAAGAATGCGAAAGCTTCGGATTTCAGTTGGAGAAATAAAACCCACATCTTTCGTGAGTAGTCATCTACGAATAACTGAAAGTACCTCTTCCCTCCACAACTGTTGGGTGTGAAAGGACCGCATAGATCGGTGTGAATTAACTCCAGAGGTTTTCGTGCTCTTGTTGAGCTCTTCTCAAATGGTACTCTATGTTGCTTTCTTGCCAAGCAGTCAGAGCACACTGGCAATGTGGCAGAAAGGGAAGGAAGACCCTTTACCATCTCATACTTACTGAGCTCAAGTAAGTAGCCAAAACTAAGATTCTCATATCTCTTGTGCCATAGGGAAGTTGCCTCCTTGGTAGATACAGTCATGGCAACATGTGGAGTAGAGATAGCATCTAGAGCAAATAAGTCGTGCTTATATGAAGCTGTTGCAATATGCTTACCCTTCCTGGTAATAGTACAACACTTCTTTCCATTCTCAACATGAAAGTTGACAACCATATTTCTATCCAGGATTTGTGTGACTGACAGCAAATTGTTAGCCAATCCCGGAACATAGAGGACTTTGTCAATCTGACACTTGCCATCAGGAAGAGTGATTGAAACTGTATCCTCTCCCTGAACCCTGTAGGTTTTATCATCAGCAATGGTGACAGGTTTGCCCTCTTTGGCCACGAATGATTCAAACCACGATCTTAGAAAAATATACTTATTCATTCATCCAATCTTTAGAACACTTCAAAGGTATATTTGGCTCAAATAAGGTTTACTGTTGTATTTCGTTTATAGCAATAAAATATATTTTTTCCCAATTAGAGCCATTAGGAAGACCAGCAAGGTGGATGGTAAAGCTTCTGCAATATGATGTTGAATTTAAAATAGTTAAAACTGTCAAAGGGCAGGGTTTAGCTAAATTGTTTACAAAAAAAGAAGAAGGATTTGAAAATATTATTACAATAGATGAGGCATATGATGTCAGAAGAATCAATAATATCGAATGCAAATGGTATGAAGAAATATTGTCATACTTACAAACTCTATCATTCCCTAAAGATATGTCAACAAACAGAATGAGATTAGTCAAGCTTCAAGTTTAGAAATATTACATACAGGATGGTGTGCTATACTGGGAACACCCTGATGGAATATTATTAGTCTGTTTATATGAAATTGAAGTACCAAAAATAATAAATGAATTTCATGATGGTTTCTATGGAGGACATTTTTCTCCAAAAGCTACAACTAATAAAATTATGAGAGTAGGATATTATTGGCCTTCCATTTTTAAAGATATTTATAAATATGTTAGGAATTTTCATAATTGCCATGTTTTTGCAGGAAAAAAACATCTAGCAACCATGCCCCTCAAACCAGTAATCATTGAAGCACCCTTTGCTCAATGGGGTATTGACCTGATTAGAGAGATCAAACCTAATTCATCTGGCGAATACAAATGGTCATAACTGCAACAGACTACTTTACAAAGTGGGTAGAAGCTGCATCTTTGAGAACATCTACAACTGCCATAGTCATCAAATTCTTAGAAGAAAACATCTTGAACAGGTTTGGAGTTCCTAAAAAACTTGTAACATATAATGCTCAATATTTTGTGTCATATGAAATGGTAGAATTTTGTGCTGAATATGGAATTGAATTATCTCATTCTGCAAATTATTACCTCCAAGGAAATCGTTTAGCTGAGTAATCAAATAAGAATGTGATAACAAGAATAAAAAGGTCATTAGGCAAGAACAAGAGGGGATGGGATAGTGAACTTAAATTTACTCTATGGGCTGATAGGCTGCCTGTTAAAAGAAACACAAGAAGAACCCCCTATGAGATGGTTTATGGAGAGAAAGCCTTGTTACCACCAAGAATAGAAAAATGACACTTTTCCTCTTATTGCAAGACCATGAAACCCCAATCCCATTCAAAGAAGGCTTGACAAAATTATCCTGTTAGAGGAGCAAAGAAGAGAGACCCTCAATAGAATGATGGAACAAACCCAGAAAAATATAAAATTGTTTAATAAAAAACCAAAGGTACTCCTTTTTCTCTAGGAGATACAATCATTTGTTGGGGTCCTAAAAATTATAAGCATGGTGAAAAGGGTAAGTTCGAACCCAAATGGATTGGACCATATCAGATAGCTCATGTTATAGGGTAGAATACTTACAAGTTATAGACCTTGTAGGGAGAAATGATGGCTATTCCTATCAATGGCCAACACCTCAAAATGTATAATCCCTATTGAAGACAGAAAGAAAATATATAAAAAAAGGATATGTGAAAAATAAAAAATAGAAAAGCAAAAACCCCAAAAATAGAGTGATGCATCTTTTCTTTTGTTTGCTTTATTAGGTAAAAGTTTTTCTTTTTTATGAAAAGTTTTGAAAAATTTGTTGTTTCATATGGTATTCTTAGTTTGATGAGTATACATTACTATTGATTCCAATAAAAGCAATAATAGAAAAGAGTTTCATTTTTAAGCTCAAATGAGATTTACATTTTCTCAAATATGGATGATCAGGCAACAGTCATATGATATGATACAAAATAGAATGGAATTAATTGGTACATTATGTTAAGGCCTCACATTACAAATAATGCTTAAAAATATTTTAAGGTCCAAGGAGCAGAGCTATATTTGAGAAGGTAGTTGAGCTAAAAATCAGTACACTCATCCTTTTTAGCCAGTAACTAATCCTCAACTCAGGCATACTCATTGCACAATTTACTTATATCATTATAATTCTCAAATGAGAAAGAAAATCAAAATAAAGTGAATAAGAGTCACTACCTGAGATATCTTGGAAAACCTCTATCGAGGCTATAGACGCCTGACTGGCAGTAGGGAAAAATTGGATGGGATTAGAAGCAACTCCACCGGGGCTATAGATGCATGACTGGTAGTGGAGCCCTACAGAATGGTGAAAATATTTAAAGAGTGAAATCATACATTAGGCTTAACTATTATCTCAAATATGGTAAAGTTTTGGAAGATCTAAGAATCAAAACGAATGCACAAAACACACACTTGGCTAAAACATAATGAAACTGGTAGCTTTGGCAAATAAAGTTTAAACATATCATATGACCTTGCCAAAATAGACATTACAATTTACCAAAAATCTCATCTAATCTTAAAAATATGACTCTTGGTATTAAATTGAATAAAAGGAATCACAATTTTTTATACTCTGTTACTTTGATATCCTGTTGCATGCACAACTTTTTCAATGAAAAAAATTGTCTTGTTTTTGTTTGTCAAGCTTTGATCATTAGTCTTGATGATGTAATTTTTTATTGTTCAAAATTGGAATAACACCATAATATTATGTGGTTCTCAAATGCTTCATGTTTTCAACACTTTGTCCCAGTCAGAGCCTATGTTGGAGCCAAATTTGACTCAACTTTGAAACCCTCAAATTTAATTGTTTTTTGGTTTCAATAAAAATGTCCATAATGCTAGTCACTTCTTTAGTTGGTGTGAGTTACTTGAGTTTTCATTGGTTGATTTTATGAAGTCTAACCTTGGGTGTTAATAATGTGTGCCTCTTTTTATTACTCGATTATATCAAAAGGGATAGGGCAAAGTTTTATTAATCAAATATCTAAAGCCAAAATTTGACCTTCATATAATAATTTTCCTTGGGCCTAAACCAACCGATAAACCTTTAAGTCCTAAGGTATTTAAAAGTGATTTAATTAAACATCATGGTCTAAAAACCCAAAAGGCTTAAGTCCAAAACAAAAATCTTAATTAATACTTGAGGGTATGCACCCCATTTAATTAAAATACAAGTATCTCATATCTTATCCAAGGGTTGCACTCGATTCAGGTTTAATCGAATGTTTGCGCTCTGATAAACCAATTAAATGTTAAGCCAAAAGTAAATGTTCCATTAAAAATATAACCTAAGGTTTAAAGCGATTAAAAATAGTGCAACTCCATCGATCTAAACGGATGTGTTGGAGCCAAGCCTAATCCTATAGCTGCGCGCTTTCTATAGAGTTAAAGTTTTAAACAAGTTAGCATGAATCAAAAGTGCCAATTAAACAACGAGCAAGTCTAATAGATCGGATGATAGCATCCAAGCGACATTTGATCTGACGGTTGCACTTGTTTTAAATAAATCACACATTAAAATAACATTAAGGGCATGTGCCCCCTTTGGAATAACCATCAAGCTAATTGGATAAGACCAGATGGCAGCGCTTGATCTAGATCAGATCCAATGGTAGCGCTCCCTTGAAAGATGCATTAAAGAGATAAAAGTCCTTATGCAACAAATTAAAAATATTAAACAAGGTTAACAAGGGTCTAAGTACGTTGCTAATATTTTCGCCTTTCGGCTTAATCAAAGTTAATATTACATGCACCTAAGTAACTAACCCCATAGGATTGAAAGAGATCAACGGTCACATCGACATTGATCGAGATCCGACGGTCGCATCAAATCAAAATATTGGTAAAATACTGGGTGAAATGAAGGTAAAATGAAAAATTAATTATGTAATTAGCAAGGGTATAACACATTGGATAATCATTCCCCATTTTGGCTTAATCATGATTAATCAAATATAATGATGCACCCTTTTGCTTATTAAGTATGCAGCTACAAGAGATCTGACGACTGTGCTCTGTTTAAAACAAGATTGGATGGATGCGCTCAAATGCAATAAAACACCTCGACAAATATCAAAGGAATCGAACGGTAGCGCTTCATCAACATTTAATCCAATAGTGTGCATTGTAAAAAGTGATCTTGGATTAATATTAAAAGTTTTCCTCATCAATTATTAACTAAATTGCACTATCAATGGCTAAAGAGAGCACTTCATCAAAGTTTAATACACGGGTAATCTTCCTCTTTTCTTTTACTAAAGCTTGAATATCTATGGGAGATCCAATGGTAGCTCTCACATCATGACATAATCTAACGGTGATCGCTTAGAGAGATGAATAGGTTATATTAATGAATATATTGTAATCGTTAGGTTAAATTCGATAAATCATGATTATACATATGAGTAGGTATACTAATAATCGTTCAGGTCTCGGGACATCGATAATTACGCTAATCCTTTTTAGGATCAATCGGTAGCACGTAAATCAAAGGTTTAAATAATAAATCCACCACCTAGATCTGACGGTAGCGCTCCATTAAGGACAAGAAGATCTGACGACCAAGAACGAGTCAAAGTCAACACAACGGGACACGAGCAGGCTAAACCAACAAGCATCTTCAGACAGATCCGATGGATGCGCTCTATCTCAAATTGATCCAATGGTAGCGTGTGCTTCAAAGGTAAACCTAATGGTAAGCCTAAATCAACGCTTGATTAATTAAATCCTAAAACCCACTTAATAGGACTTTAAAACCGCCATTAATTACCATCCATATTGGTCAAATTAAAAATGTTCGAAGCATGTTTTCTTTCAGATAAGTAAACTACAGGTTTTAAAAATATCCAAGGTCACGATAGAACAAAATTACATCTGACAATTGTGCTCTATCATGGTTGACTCAAGGAAGCAAGGGCAACCAAGATAATAACGACAGGCACTCACACCAAGAACCAAATCTTATGGAAATCCCAAGGGTGATCGCTGCCTAAGTGAAATATAATCAATCTCAAAGATTTAGTAATTGTTTGGGTTTGATGTGGCAGGAGATTCAAAATAGAAGCCATCCCCATTTCACATCGTAGTTCCACATCAAAAAAAAAGGGTTCCAGTGACGAATAGCAGAAATTTTAATGATTATAAGTATACTAATCAAAAGGCTCTAGGGCACGTAGGATGAAGGACGTTACCCGTCATAAATGCTCAACTCCAAAAAAATGATGTGTTGGCAAAATTTCTTTGGATGATTTTAAACAGTAGTTGGTGACATCGCGTTAATGACAAAATGTACGAATTTATCGAACTCATTCCGCCACCTTGTATATGAGCACACAAAACCAGTGAAGGCTACTACCCTGGTGAGCTAAGAGTAGAAGTTGATACACGAGAAGTACAGAGAGAAGAGGATTTTTTCAAGCTTTATAGTCACAGAAGGACTCGACCTGCTACCAAGAAAACAATGGCATTGTGGGAAGACATTTTCATACCCGAAGACACTAGGGAGGCCATAATATTAATCACAGATAGGTCACCATACTCTGTGATCTCTGGGTCACCTATTCCCGATAGCACCATGTATGAATTTGATCAAAAATGTGGAGCTGATAAAAGACCTACCCCAGCACAATAGTACGAGATATACAATACATGTATCAGGAGCTTTGCACGTGTTATGGAGAATGATGACTGAACCCCATGGATAATGATCGATTTGTTTCACAAAGCACAGAGGTTGCAGTATAAGGGTTTCCCCATAAATAATAGATGGAATAGTAATCTCAGTAAGCTGTTATGTCCAAAGGTTCACTTCTCTTCAGATTTGATAGCGTGGCTCATAGTGGCATATGATGAAAGAACAAGGACATTTAGAGATGATAAGGATCGGTCGATGTTTAGTATTAAATTCGAGCACATTCAGAAGGTTTTCAAATTGGCAGAATATACCACCTTTCTGGTAAACAAGGTAATCAAACACTAATCTCAAATGTTTACAGATATGGAAGTGTTTAAAACCTTGTTTGATACACATGAGAGAATAGAAAAAGATTTCCCAATTAGTAAAAATGCTTTTAGGCCATGGGTACAAGATTTTTGTGATATGATAAATATAATTTTGGGAGTACAGGATCTCAGTAGGGTAACTAAAAGAGTTTTATAATTATCCGCACAATGCAATAGGGCACATAACACCCCAATTTACGCCTGGGAATTAGAATTAAGTACCCAGATGCATAAAGAAATGGTAGAATTGAGAAAAGTAGTTTTTGAGCAAAGGCAAGAGATGCCTCGTTTTTCTCAGTATTCAATTTTTATCCATATCATAGTGGGTCAATTAGGGAAAGAAGCTAGGAAAAGAGTAAAAGCCATTGACAACGCCTATGTCCAAATTAGTTTCTAGAGAATACACGAAGGACGAACTCACTTTGGTTGGTTTTGTGACCATTTCATGGTAGAAATCCATTGGGTTTTAACCAGCATGGTTCTTGAGAGATTAGGACCAGGAGTAATGGCTTTAATCAAATATTTGGAGATTGGGGATTTATTTTTTATAGAAGGCTATACATATATCAGAATGTATGGGTCTAAGATTCCCCCTAAGCTACTACTAAAATATTGCCCATTATCCCTAGCAGCCTTGGAATTGTGCAGATAGATGGCCAAAGAGGCTAAGATGAGGTTGGTGAAGAAACATGGTAAGGTCCCCTGGCTCGATGTTCCCTGTTGTTTTAAAGATTTTATTTTTATTGGCTACATTTCCTTGCTCAATGGAATTCTTGAATTAGATAATAGGGGATTCGACGAGATAACTTGGAGATTTTATGACCCAAAAGGAATATACAACAAAATGATGGTAAAAAGGGAGTGCACCCGAATTCTACATCATGAAGACACTTTTGAGGAAAGCTTGTTAGAAGCTATTGAAAAAGGATTAGATTTTTTGGTAGTATGGGATAAATTCCCTCCTAAAAATAGGGGTAGCACACAGGTTTTTGAGGCCTATTATTACCCAACATAATTAAGGAGGCTTCAAGAAGTTTCAGTCGATGTTGTAGCTCCTATTTTTCCATGGGCAGACCAAGCAATCAGGGAAGACCCCTTGTTGGAGTTGATAGAAGAACTGGGCATTGATCTAATGGAGGTCATTGTTAAAAATTTAGATGTAGTAGAGCAACAAGTCAAGCCTCCTAGAAGTACTCATATCATAATAGAATCAGCACCAATCACTCCTCAAGAGGTTTCCCAAAACCCAATGTAGATAAGGGAAAATAAATTGTAATCACATCTGCTCAAAAAGCCTCACCCATGGAGCAAGCTATAGTCCCCATTTTTGACAAAGTATTAGCTGTAACTAGTGTAAAGAAATTGTTGCCCATGGTCGTCCCTGCCTCTTTAAAAATAAAAGGATAGGAGATTAAAATCCCATCAATAATACAAATGAATAGTAGGAGAACTAGTGGACTTGTGGTCTATTCAGAAGTCATCTAGTGAGTAATCAAACAGAGATAACTATTGTAGAAAAGTAGAATCCCATATTGTCTTTACCCTCTACAAAGGTTGTTTAAGAAAGAACAGATGAAAAAATTGCCTTCACTGTGGCAGACGAACAATAATTATAGTTAGTAGCAAGGATGGAAAATATAGGAGAGCAGTTTGTGGAAGGGTCATAATTAGAAGCAGTTGTATCAGATATAACAGAGATACATCTTCCTACTCTACAATACCCACTAATATTCATAGTCAATGAGTAAATAGGGGGCTCATCAGTACTAGGGAAAGAAGGTGAAGTGGCCAAAGTTGTCAAGGCAATGCAAAATCAAGCCATAGACCAGTTCATTGGGAAAATTGCAGAGCTAAGAAAACAATTGGAGAAAGAGAAGGAAAAAGCTGAAATGAAAGCATTAATAAGTAAACAACAGGAAGAATTGGCCCAAAAAGATACTTCAAGTGCACAACCCCCATCAGTGATAAAGATTCAATATCATGTCTATTATCTAAATGCAATGAAGAAGGACATGTCAATGAAAATAAGAACTCATGCCAAAGGTTTTACTGAGATGTTCAGACAAATAAGGGTGATCCAAGTGACTGCTCAAGAAATTCTGACATTACTACAAGAAAGAGAAGAAGATTTTGAAGTCATCCACCCTACCCTGGATTTTATAGGGGACCATTTTGAAGAGCTGCAGGGACAAGAAATAATAACAAATGATGGCAGTAAAATTTAGCTCAGCTTTGAGTTTTTTAAAGCAACCTTTTTTGGAGCAAATCAAGAGAGGTGGATCAATGTTATAAATGAAATGGATAATCTGATAAAAGATGCAACAAAGAAAATGGCAGACATTGGTCTATCCTTAGACCAATTCTTAGAGGCCTTAGATATAGAAGAGGTATTCCAGCACACCATTGAAATATTTGAATGTGAACCAGGTGATGAGGCAAAAATGATTAAAAAAACTACTCTTATGGCAAATACTGTAGAGATGTTGTTTCAATATTAAGGGAACATGCCCACTATTGTCATTCAAAAAAATAGAATATTGTAGGAAATGAATATGTTGAGGATTGCAGTCATATTTGATACAAATATTTGGATATTAATAGCTCAGCAATTAAAAAAGATACAAATAGCCCAAAAGGGGAAAAAGTTTGAAACTCACGATCAACAACTGGAAGCAAGTTCATCACAATAGAAACTTGCTCCTGTAGAAAAAGTTCCTGAAACAGTAAATGAGGCAATTCAAGAGAAGGAGGCCCAAAAAGAAACAATTGAAGAGAAAACAATTGAAGAAAGAGAAGTAGGTTCACCCAACACCACCATCACCGGTTAAATTGAATCACTGTTTGAAAAATTCAAAGGAGAGAGCATATTCAAGATAGTAAGGGCAGTGGAAGCTAGCTGTACTAATTTTTGAAGTCTGACTAGATGCTAACAAGTGTAGGTTCAAAAATAAACTAAGAGTAATAGAATCAAGAACCAACAACTATAAAAGGAAGCAGATAGGTTCAGATTCAGTATCAAGCAATTAGAGAATAGTATTTTTGCTAAGAGGTATACTTGAGTTCTTTGTTAGTTGTGTTTTTGTATCCCCTTCTGTGTCTATTTTTACTTTCTCATTTCTTATTCTTCCCTTTGCTATGCAGGATTTTGATAGGAAAGTCCTCAAGAAGCTGAGATTATTTCCTGTCCTATTGAGCCTAGGATTTAGAGACTCAATTATTACCATATTGGAACAAGGAGAGTAGGAGAGACCTGTTACATTATTTTAACAGAGTCCTCTTCATTGTATTTATGTATTTCTTTGAGAAAAACAAAGTTAAAAGGCATCCTGCCCACTCTACATGTAATATTTTATGAAATCAATACAATTCTAAGTTTTATTCCTGTCATATCTTTGTCTCAGCTCTATGTGTCACTGTATAATGGATTACATTATTTGAATGCATTATATACATTTCTTTCATTGGTTAACTCTTAGTTTTATTACGATATTCGAATAAATATATGAACACCAATTTCCTTTTCCCCATTCTATTTGTTCATATTAGAATTGTTGTTATATTGCTATAACAACCCAATGAATCTAGGAACTCATATACATAAGGCATAACAATTGGTTATTTTCTTGCTTGGTCATTTTAATATGTATAGTGTTATATAAATTTGGAGTGTGTAATTAGAGTTTTAATCATAGAATTATTGTTGGGGTTTCCTTACCCGTTATGTAGTTTTCTTTAGCAATATTTGTGGTTAACAGAACAATGAGCCAGGTTGAACAGAGCCTATAATAGCTCATTGGTTTCAAACATATTCATGTAGCGTGAGAATCAAATTCCTATGGATGCAATAATCGGTTCCAACAGGTAGTATGTTAGAGATTATTACAACATAGACCATGTGAGGAGTCAAGATGTATAACCACCCCTCACAAGGTACATGCATGTGATATAGGAAAAGATAGTTGTAAGGTTGTTTGAGGGTTTGTTGTGCCTAAACTAGTCATCCTATGTACTTAAATACTCTTCACTACCATAACACAATTATTCAAAGTATTAACGTCTAACATTAATTTCCTTATTTTCTTTAAAAATTCTACCAAAATATTTGGCATTCCAAATCTTCATTTACCCCTTTAGATACTTTTTCTTTTCAACAAAATTGTACAATATGATCCTTCAAATTTTGCTTCATCCCACTATAACGTAACCATCTGGAAGAAATTAGGGTTTTGAAGCTACATAAATTGGGAGTGAAATGGCTTTGGATGACCATTATTAATTAAATCACAAGTAAAAAAAAAGAGTTCATAATTTGATCCTTCTTGTAATAAAATATTTAAATAGATTGTATACTTTGTTTGCAACTGTGTTGTATAACAAGAAGGAATAACATCCCAAAGTCTATTTTAATTAAAAATGAAGCAAAATCTTGTATTGATTTAGACCATCCAATAGTAGCACCTTATTTTTCGAAGGAGATAGAACAATGTTGAATTCACCCCAAGAATCCATAGATTACAATTATGAATTATCATTATGTTTAACAAAAATATGCTAAGGTCCTTCCAAAATATTTCATGAAGAGTAACTATAGTTATCAGATATGCAATTATAACCCCAAATTTGATGCTTTCTATTTCTTGCAAAATAGTCTAGCAACCCAATTACTTTTTGCTTCTAACAATTATCCATACCATTTTCATTATCTCATATTGTTGCAATATTGATAAATGCTCCTATAGAATAAACTACTAAAAAATCCCCTAAATTCTAAATATTTTTAAAAACATGCTTATAGTCCTCACTACTTAATTTTGTTTCTTTTATTAAAATAAACTTAGGACTGTAACAACCTATTAATTTCTTACTTTTTTTAGGGATCTTATTCATGTCCTTAATATTCCATGATACCATATTTATCATCAATTTTATATTTATCAGTGGTCTTAGCCCCACCTCTTGTTGAAGCAGGAAAAAACGGTGCACCAAATGAAGATAAAAAATACACGTATCTATGTCCTATTGCGTATGAGCATCAAACATAAGCATGCAAATGAAATGGAAAGATAACAAAGAACAAGAAGTAAAGCAAAGCAAGTATATTTATTATTAATCATAAGGATCAAATCTAGGTTACAATGCATCCCCTTGAGGGCTCAAAATGGGTGATACAAATGTTTACAACTCGGGTGCCCAAGGATCAAATCCTTCAAGAAATTTGGGTGCACATCCAATGTCTTTCCTCGTACCCACAATCGAAGTGGTTCGGCCAAGGTTGTCGCTGCTTGTGTCTTTGATCAATATGACCTTATTTTCCTTCCAAATGTGTTGCAATGACCTACACCTGTGCATAAGGAAACCAAAATCATCAAATAGCGAGTGCGTGTGATAAAAAGCATGCAATCCCTACAGGGGTAAAATGGCTAGTAGTTAGAAAATGCATCAAAACAACTACAAATGATAAAATAAAAAATGGATATGTAGAATGGATGGTTTTGGGAAAATATCACCAAAAATCACTCTGAGATTGCAATCGACGGGGTTTCACAATTGAGGTGATCGTTCATGACCTCTAAAAACCAAAGCAAAAAATTTATGATCCTACACATATCCAAAACACATGAAAATTGGACAAAATACATAAAATGCTATTCTAAGAAAACCCATTTCATCATATTTGCAATATCAGTCACAGTTTGGGTGTTCTCTCAAATGACCGCTGGATACCTGCAAAAGACCCTACAAAACACTAAAGATGCAATACCTTGGCCAATATAGCTCAGAAAGACCTGAAATTTGAACTACAACATAGTAATAACATGTGGAAAATAGATAATTAAAAATAGTTATAAAATCATGCACATATTTCTATTCATAATAGGATGAGACGAATAAAACTGTCACAAATTGAGGGGCACGCAGGAGTGTGATGACCACCGTTTTCTCCTAAATTTTGCCACCAATTCCACTGGAAAATGGTCCAAAACACTCTAAGGGCTATTTTCCTCAAACTTGGTGTGGAAATTCTCTCACTTGGTTAGGTTTTGTAACAAGATTACGCCTCCTAGTTCACTTGTGAACCTCCTTCGCTAGGTAGAGATTTCGAGGAAAAATTAGGCACAAAAGGGTGGAAGGAAATCTTGGTAGCACTCCATTGATTTGTCCTCAAAATATCCTCTACCCTTTGTATGAAAAATATATCCACTTTATAGCCCAATTTGGCTTCATGGGTCAAAAGGCATGCGAGGGCATGTGAGACAAGATGTGCCACTTGGCCATCAGGGTGACATGCACTAGAGGGAGAAGAGAATCTCCCAATTTGGCCTCCCTCATGGCTTGGAGCATTAAGATGCTGCGTGCACTGACTTTATAGCCATTGTGAACTAGAAAAGTAATCATTGGTAGTCACCATTTGTCCAAATTTGACTTTTCAAACCTGCTATTCACTCCACCTTGGAACGAATGCTGCTATTCGCCCCATGATGGAACAAATAGGTTTTGTATTCATTGCAGGGTGGAATGAATAGTAGTAGGGTGTCCAAAAGGTGCCAAAAGTGGCCTAGAACCTTTCAAAACCTTGTGCTAAGTGGTTAGAACCACTGTATGCCTCCTAAGGGCTGCCCTAGGGGCTCTGGTGTGTCAGGAAGTCATTGCTTGTGGTAGCATAATCGGATTGACCAGATTTTAGTGTCTAAAGATGCCCATTTTTGGGATGCATTGTGTGCAGCACAATGTCGAGCAAAAATAGATGACTAAATTATTCAATGATTAGGGTTACTCAATAACCTAACCAACTTTAGATGCCTCAATCCTGGAAAGAGCATGCGTTCTTGAATCCTTGCTTTTTACTAGATAAGGAACTTGCTTTGTCTTAGATGTCATTTAGTCATGAAATGGGGATTCCCAGCATTACACATGCTTACTAAATGGAAAACATTTAACTTTGGTGCTTTGTGCTTGTTAGCTTCCCCAAGCAGGAGCGCGATTGTCTCTATCAGAGATTCGTTGAACGAACACAATTTGCATGATTGAGTGTGTGCTTGTTGATTTGACTTGAGTATGACTACCCCCTCAAGCGATGAGTCAATGAGGGAATGAATCATGAGAAAAGTAATGATTTTATTTACCTATATGACTTTTTTTAGGGTTGCCTTCAGTTGTACTCATTGAAAAATGACACAATTTTGAATGGATTTGAATGATGCTATGGGGGTTTCCTAGAAGCAAGAAGTTGAAAACTTCATTCCCGTTGGGGCGGCCTGGACACAATGGCATTCTTAGGGAGTAAATTAGTAAATTTTCCATGAATCCATGAGAAATTTGTGTTCCATCTTGACCCTAAATGAATTCCATATTATTTGACTTGTTTTTGGTGGGTTTTGAACCCTTTTCTTTGTTGCTTCCTAAAGGAAAGGAATGAAAAACCTCATTCCTGCGGGGTGGTCCGGCCATAGTGGAATTCTTAGGGATTGAATTAAGGTTCTTTCCAAGCATACAAGAGTGTTATTATTTGCTTCTAGATGGAGAAATTTTTTTTTACCTAAATAGAGCTATTTTTGTAGGTTTTTGGACCGTTTTGGTGCATTTTGAAGTTGTTTTGGTCTATGAAGCCTGTATTCATATTGGAGTGGAACGAATACAAATTTGGTATTAGTCCTAGGGTGGAATGAATGGAAAAAAGTGTGTTCATGCCACCCTGGGATGAATAGGACTGTTGTAGGCCTATATAAACTCCAAAAACCAGTTTTGGGCTCATTATTGCATGTTTTCTTTTATGGTTTGAGAGGTGAGGAGTAGGAGAGTAATTCTGCATAGCAAAGTGCTATAAAAATCATCCCACTATAATAATGAGTTAGCATGTGAAGGCATCCAGCCAAGGGGTTGGTGCGAGGATGGTAAATGCTAACTCAAAATGACCTTGCTTATTACATGTGTAATGCCTGTTTTGTTTTTGTTTTTATTTTTGTTGTCAGTTTATGTTTTTGATGTTTTTATTTGTTTTTATGTTTTTGTTATGTGGTGAAGAGTCAGTATCAAAAACCGAAGCTCTTCGAGACCACACGGGATGCCTTTACTGAGGAGTACTAGGAGTGGCTTGATGCCCTGGGGCTCAAGAAAGTCACTCGATTGGAGCCTATGGTCGGTGATAGGGCTTATTTGACGGTGTTGATTAGCTTATGGGACCCGTGCATCGACATCGATGGGAGAGATGATGGTGACACTAGAGGACATCTATCATATTTTGAGGATTTTGATAGAGGGGTGACCTATCTGATCATCACATCGTGACTTGAGGGGTGCAGTGCTAGTGAGGTACTTTAGGGAGGATGCGGATGCGGTGGAGCTAGACTACCAAAATGGTAGTATACTGGTGGGGTACTAGTATGAGGAGGGGGTGTTGGGGGTGAGGTATGCACTACTAATGACTATCATCTCCAATATGCTCCTTCTCGACTCATCAAGAGCCAGGTTTCCTTGGAACCTGTTAGAGCTAGTGTATGCCCTGGAGGGGTGCACCACAGAGGAGCTATTGGTGATGGCATGGGGGACTACCTTATTGGCATAGCTCTATGATGAGTTATATAAGATCCGCTATCATAAGTAGAAGGGATTAGGCTATAGCTTCCTATTGCAGTGCTGGGGATGGTAGCACATAGTTGTGGGGCTACCATAGGGATTACCCTAGACCACCCAAGTGCAGCTAGTGGATAAGGAGATAGGATATGGTATCCTATGGTAGGTGTAGGATAGAGGGTAGAGTTTGTGGTTCACGGGTGATGTAGATCACTACATCGATATCTTATCTCACTTGGCACCAGGGCAGGTGCTATGACGACCGTACATGGATTGTCCAGTTTGGGTAAATATTGAAGAGTAGCTCTGGTGGGTGAGACAGGGTAGATGGATGATTGCCCAACATGGGACTAAGTACGAGTACTTCCAATTTGGTCGTGTCATGCAGTAGTTTGGGCTAAGGCAGGGGTTGCCCAAGGATCCAGTGGTGTATTGGCACCATGGGGATCAGAGGACACTGGTATGGCCTACTGTGGAGGAGGTGGATGATGAGGTGGACCCTATAGTAGCTATTATGGATGCAAACGATATCAGGACTACATAAGAGTATGACTCATGGTGGGTGATGCACTAGTGGTGAGGTGTAGGGGCCTTAGGGGGTGAGGTAGCTAGGGAAGTTGATGAGGTGATGCTAGATGCTCCAAAGGAGGACCAGGTAGAGGGCGACGAGTAGGGAGATCTCCTAGACATGGGATACCAAGGGGATTACATGGATTAAGAGGATCTTGGGGCATAGGTACCGCAAGGTGTATAGGGTGACTAGTATGCAAAGTTGTAGGCTGAGTTAGCTAGGGTTAGAAAAGAGAGGGATATCCTATGGGTGCAAACACGAGATGACTAGACTAAGATATCCTCCCTACGGGCATAGATGAGAGATCAAGGTTCGAGGCAGGAGGGATCCAACACTGAGGAGACGAAGAGGCTATGGGTAGAGGTGTTATGACTACAGTTAATGGTGGAGACCTATCAAGCTCAGGGATAGTGACAATAGGCATACATGGATAAGTTAGAGATGGAGGTGGTGCACCTTCGGGGCAACTACCAGATGATAGGGAGAGTAGTAGATCGCACCGGTCTTTGTAGAGTGAGATGGTACAATCCTCTACTCAAAAGAGGGAGGACAGGGCTGGTGGTAGTAGGCATGGGGTGTCTCAGCGGACCAAGGCTACTAGGAGTAGTGTGAGTCATAGCACCGATCCTACATGATCATGGTGATGGAGACTCAGACTCTTTTTGGGTTTTTTGGATATTTATCATTATGAGGTCTAAGGACCCACTTTATTGTAGCCTACGGGTATTTTGGAAACTCTGATGTACATTTTTACCCCATATATATATATATATATGAGATTTTTTTGTGATCATCATGTGTTTTGTTTATTGCTTTATTGTATGGATGCAATGTGTGTAATGATTTATGATTATATGTTAAATGCTTAGTATGTATGCATATGGATGCAATGAGATGGTGATAGATAGATATCATGTATGCATGTGTATTTTGATTTGATTTGATTTGCTACTATCTATATGCGTGGATTGCTTAACGACGAACCTTGCTCCCTTGCTTTGACCATGGCACTTCACCACGGTCCATTATAAACTCAACGGCATCTCATTCCATACTCTCGAACGGAGGCACAACCCGCACGACGACGGCAAGCAAGGAGCACTTGGACGTGGATGGACGGCGAGGAGAATATGCTATTGTTATTTCGTTGTAACAATTTGCTATTGTCGCTGGTTGGTTTGGCAACCTCCGGCATTATTGTTATTGCAGTGTTATATAACCTGCACAATTCAATAAACAAGTTAATCATTTTTCTAACATGGCATCAGAGCCAGTGGCGTGAAGGGAGAGGCTGGAGGCGGACAACGTTATTTGCTGAAAAAAAATTTTGCTGTGCATTTTTTTCTGAACGCAATTTTTTTTCGAGCTGTGCGAATAATTTTTAAGTTTTTTTTCTCTGCGACGTGATAATCACGCCATCGCGTGATTAAGTTGAGAAGAAAAAAAAATAAAAAATCGCGGGACGTAGCGCGCGCGCCCAAATTTTGGACGCAGCGTTGCCACGTCCGCGTTGGATGTAGCGCGCCCTGCGCGCGTCCCACGTCCGTGGACGCAGTGCGCCCTGCGCAGGATGCAGGCATGTCCCCCACCCCGTTGGAGGACGTGCGTCCCCCCCCTCGTTGAACGCGCTTCCTGTGCGTCCAACGCACAGCCCCCCCCGTTGATGTCCAACATATAGGCCCCCCCCCGTTGAATGCGTTGATTGCGCGTCCAACGTACAACACCCCCCCCGCCCTATTGAACGCGCTCGCGCGTCCAACGTACAACGCCCCCCCGACGCGTCCAACGCTGGAATTTAAAAAAAAAAAAAAAAAAAAAGGCAGCGGAGGAGAACGCGAGACTGCGGAGGAGGAAGCCGCGACGGAGCAGCAGTCGGAGGCCGCTGCAGAGGAGGAGGCACAACCAGGGTGTTGAAAAAGGAGGAGCCCCTTGATCCTTTCGGATCAGCCCGCTGGCTCACGTGGTCGTGAGCCGTGCGGTAAGGCTCTGGGAGCCTGGAGGTCGAGGGTTCGAAGGTATATTTTTTTTTCAAAGTTTTTTTTTCTAATTATTATTTTTTAGTTAAAATTTTTTAATTTTAATTTATTTTTTATAGTTTTAAAACTTTATAAATTAAAATTTAATTTTTAATTTATTTTTTCATAAGTTTTAAAAACTATATAAATTAAAATTATTTATTTTAACTTTAAATATATAATAATTATTAAAATGCTTTGTTAAAGAGATTTTTTTAAGGAGGGATATTTTTTTCAAAAAAATCAAAGGGAGAATGTGAGTAATTTTCTGAAAAAGCAATTTGGCAAATTGTAAAAGGTGCATTTTCGGCTGTGACCGACACCTGGAGGGTTAATTCTTGTGGGCAATTTTTATGTTGTATGTTGCATATTTCATTTTTTTGCACTACTTCATTAAAAGTTAAAAAAAAATCAAATACACTCCCTAAGTCCCCGGAATAATTAAAACCCATCCGTGCAATTTATTGCACTGCAGCGTTCGGTATTTGTGATACCTCTGGCTAGCACTTACAGGTAAAGCTGTCGTGATTGGGCTACTGTATCCGTCGCCTAATATAGCTGCTACAACGACGTCTGAGCTTGTTCTCTATAAATTGTCGGGGAGAGATAAGTTTGCCATTTTTTGCATTTTTTTACTCCATCCACTACCCTTAATCGCTCTTGTGTTTAGGCATAAATCCTGACGAAGTATTCTTCATAGTGTTTAGGGGAAGTTACGCCCCATGCATGAGAAGAATCTTCTATGGTAGGTGCCATCAACAAGGCGATTCCCTTTCAATATCGCTTATGTTCCACGTATCGTATGATCTCTAAAACTCACCTATAGTCTCCCTCACGTAAGGGCGGGTGATTTTTATTGATCTTTTCTAAATACCTATAGTTTCCCTCACGTAAGGGTGGGTATTTTGTATGGTATAATGGCCTAGTAAAAGGTATATCGAAAGGGGGACCAATTGGTGATATAAGGAACCTTCACTATGGCCGCTGTTGCAAAGTTGATGACTGATCCGCATCAGTTATTGAAAGGTCCAAATTATACACCATGGAAACATAAGATGAAGGCAATTATCCAAATGGAAGATTTATGGGATATTGTTACTGGAGTAACATCTAGGCCTTCATCAGCATCAGGATCCACAACTCCTTCTGCTGATCAGATAGCTTTTGACAAGAAAGACAGTCGAGCAAAGGTGCTCATTTTGTTTGCTATTTCAGATGAAGTGCAACCTCATATAGCTGACAAAGCAAGTGGTAAAGAAGCATGGGATGCCCTTAGAACCATCTATGAGGGAAAGAATGATTCCACCATTCTTCATCTTCAACAACAACTTCATAACCTGAGTTTGAGACAGGGTGAAACAGTTGAACTCTTTCTGTGCAGAGTGTCTGAATTGAAAGAGAGATTGAATTCTTTGGGAGATTCTGTGGACGAAAAGCTTCTCGTTTCAATTGTGATGAGAGCTTTACCTTCTTCATTTGATATGTTTATCACTTCCATCCAGGTGTCTCAATGACAAATTACCTACATCGAGTTGGTCAATCTACTTCAACAACAGGAGGCACGCCAACTTCACAAGGATGATTATTCCAATACATCCCTATACACCAACAGGCAGGGTTCTAGGAAGAAAGGTAATGGGCAAAAAGGAGGCAAATTTTAGAAAGGAGGAAATTCTCAACAGGATACGAAAGGAAAAGGAAAACAACCTCAATAGAAGAAGAGGTGGTGCAAGATCTATGAGAAATACAACCATGACACCAACAGGTGTTGGCATAAGAACAAGCAAAAAGGCCAAAACAAACCACAAAATAAAAACAAGCAACCCCAGGTGAATGTTGTTGTTGAAGAATCTGACTCAGATTTTGAATGGGCACACAAGGTGCTCATGACTACCACAGATTCCACACAGAGGGATCCTGTTTGGTATGTCGATTCTGGAGCTAGAAAACATATGACTGGCGTGTATTTAAGATGTGCTCCTTTCAAACCTGAACTCATGAAGGCTATTGGCCTTTCATTATTTTCATCATCCTTTTGTGAAAGAACTACAACAATAGAATGTTCAGATGCATAGGAGTAGATATTGAAATCCTTTGCATAATCGGGCAACTTAGGGTTGGTGTGGTTGATATGGCTTCTTTGATTTTGTTAAATGCTTCCATATTTTCCACTATCCATTTTATTTCTCCAGTTTTCTTAACCATGTCATTTATAGGTTTGGTCATCTCTGCAAAGTTTGGGACAAATATTCTGATAAAATTTATCTTGCCAAAGAATGACCTAACTCCTTTTAAGTTCTTGGGAGGGGGAATTTTGGAAATAGCTTCTATTCTTTCTGGATCAATGCTTATCCCCTTTTCTGAGACTATATGACCTAACAACTTTCCTTGTGTAGTCCCAAATATGCATTTCTTGGGATTTAAAGAAATTCCAAATTCTTTGCACCGGGCAAAAACTACAGTCAAGTGTTCTAGATGATCTTCTAGATTTTTAGAAAATACAATGATATCATCCAGGTACACCACTACAATTTTGAACATTAATCCTTTAAAAGCAAAGTCCATTGCTCTCTGAAAAGTAGCACCTGCATTCATCAGTCCAAAAGGTATTCTTAAATATTCAAATGTGCCCCATGGTGTAGTGAATGTTGCCTTATGTCTATCTTCTAGATTTATCTGAATTTGATTGTACCCTAAAAATCCATCTAACAGAGACAATCTAGTTGAGCCAACCACTGCTTGCAATAATTGTTCCATGTTAGGTAATGGGTAATTGTCTTTTAAAGAACTCTTGTTTAAATTTCTAAAATCCACACAGAGTCTAATATCCCCATTCTTTTTTTGACTGGTACTAAGTTGGATATCCAGGAAGAAAATCTTACCTTTCTGATTATTTTGGAATCCAGTAGCTTTTGTACCTCCTTTTGCATTATTGGGTGCAGAGTTGGATTGTATTTCCTCTATTTCTATCTAAATGGCTTGGAATATTCTTTCAAGGGTATTATGTGTGTCATTACATCTGTTTTGAATGTTTTAAGATCTTCATAAGTCCAAGCAAAATGTTCTTTGTTCTTTTTCAAGAAACTGATATATCCAACTTTTTCTTTAGTAGGTAAGGCCATGTCTACTTTCACTATTTTAGGTTCTTTCATTGAACCAATGTTTATGTCTTCAGATATTACTTCTCTGCTTAAGGGTTTATAAGCTTTGTCAAAATCATCAAATAAACTCTCTAGAGAAACCAATCCCTTAGGAATCCTATTAGTTTTCAATTGGATTACTTCTACTGGTTCTCCTATTTGGTCTTTTAGCTTCTCTTCATCCTTTTCATCATAGATTATATCTGCATACTGATTTTGTAAAGTCATAAAATCTTTAATATCTATGTCATCTTGAAAGACCTGCAAATAGACTATGTTGTCTGGTACAGATGGTTTATAGACTGAGATAGTTGGGAATCTATCCATATATTCTGTAGTTATCTCTGGGTGATCTAAACCTGAGGTATTTACAACTAAAATATCTGCAACATGATTTTGTTCTCTTGGAATATAAGAGATATTGAAAGCTAAGAATTTATCAATTTCTTCCAATACTGCATTTCTATATTGCTTAAGCCTAGGATGTTTAGTCTGATATTTTCCTTTGATTTGTTGTATGATAAGTTTTGCATCCCCTATTACAGTCAAGTAATTAATGCCTAGTTCTTTCACTTTTCTTAACCCTAATAGTAAAGCTTCATACTCTACTACATTGTTTGTGCAAGGGAATTCTAGTCTGTAAGGAATACCAAGATAATTTCCTTTTATATCAGTCATATTAACACCTGCACCTGCTCCAGATTGGGATTTAGCTCCATCAAAAGACATGGTCCACATTTCTTGGGTCAATACTCTATCTGATTCAACATCAACCATTTTCATATCCTCTGGATCCATGTTCTTTGCATCTGGTATTTCAACCAGGAATGGGTTGTGCCATATGGAGTAAACTCCCATCCCTTTTTCTTCCATAGAGTTGACTAAGTTTATCATTGTTTCATCAGTTTGAATTAACTCTACAGAGTGCTTGTTAAATGGTTCTCTTCTCAAAATTATATTCTCCTTATCTGATATTGGGATTGTAGCATAAGACCAGTCTAGTTGAATTGAACCTCCTAGTTGTTCTGCCCAATGTCTACTGAGTAATAGTGAGAAGAATGGGTCAACATCAACTACTGCTACATCCATGACTATGCCCTTTTTAGGGTGTTGATCCAAGAAAACTAACAATCCAGTTATTACCCCTACACAAGGAATCTGCCTGCTATCCATTACTAAAATAAGGGCAGAATCTCTAGTACAGATTAATCCCATTTGATCAGCTATTAGCTTAGGCATGATATTGTGTGAAGCTCCACTGTCTAACATGCAATTATGAATTACATATCTCTCCCCTTCATCTGAATTATACCTTAATGACACATAGAAGGGTCTGACAGAAGATGGTGATCTTGTATCATGTTGATTTTGTCTAGCAGCATGGCAAGTTGGATCTTCTTTTTGTTCTACCAATCCAAATGCTCTGCATACTTGTTCTCTGTATTGTTGAACTTTCATAAGTTCTCCAAATGTGATGTTAACCTTTTGCTTACTGAGTTCTAACCCAACATCAAACTCTATTTTCTTTATATCCAGTGGTTTATTACTTTCTTCTTTGGGAATCTCTTCCTCTGATTCTATTACTTCAGGAGTAGTCTTTTTGAGGTTTCTATCAGTTTTCTCTTTACTGACATTTTTATTGGGGAAAGTTTGTTTCCTTGTTTCACTTGTAGAGGCTTTCTCTGTCCTATCTGGGACAACTCTATTTCTTAAATTCAAAGTATGGGTTGCCTCTAATTCTTCAACCTCTTGAGCAGTGGGGATTAATTTCCCTTGTTTCATCTTGTCATATCTTGACTCATGTGATTTCTGCAAGATTTTAGTTCCTTTAGTTACTAAAATTTGAGGATGATGATTTGAAGCATATTTATCCATATCTTCTTCAAATAACCTTTCCCTGGATTCATCTTCAACAGACCAACAAGCATTGATTCTTATATCCTCTTCTGATTTCGCATGTAAATCTACATTGCGCTGGTCACTTAAGTGAATACCACATGCATCAGGGTTATGGGGTGCATCACAAGTAGAGCAAAAATAGGGGAAGCCTTCTGCTACATTAGCATATGGTATAGGGTTAGGGACATTGTTCTGATCCCTATCAGAATCTCTATTTTTCTAGTTATTGTTCCCATTACCTCTATTCCTATTTCCTTCTTCAAAACCATTATTGTTTCCCCAATTCTTATTGTAATTTTTCTTAAAAGGAGGACGGTTGTCAACATGTGGTCGCTCTATTTGTGAAGATTCACCATTATTTCCATTTCTTTCAATTCTTGCTAACCTGTTATTCATGTTATTTAACATCTCAGTCATCTGACTAGTCAATTTCTCCATAGGATCAATTTCAGTTCTTCTTTGTATATCAAAAGCTACTTTTTTAGGCTTTCTATCAGGTAGGTTGACTTCCAAAGAATAAGGCTTCATCTTACCACTGTCAAGCATATTTCTTTCTATATCCATTGCCTTTTCCATACAATCATCAATGGTAGTGGCTTGTTCTTGCCTCAGTTCATAGTTAAATTCTCCTTGAAAAGCATTTTTGTAAAAACAAATAGACTGAATATCATTTGGCCTAAGGTTTGTGGGAATTTTGTTCCTGGTCTTTGAAAATCTTCTGTTAAAATCACTAACAACCTCATTCTCTTTTTTCTTCATAGTAGCTAGTTCAGTTAATAGGGATTGTTCATTTTTTCTTTCACCATATTTCTTTAGGAACACAACTTCCATTTTGGTGAAGTTCGGGATATCATTGTTAGGAAGGGAATTGAACCACTCTCTAGCATCTTTCTCTAAAGTCTATAAAAACAATCTTAAGACTACGTCTTCATGTTCAACCTCTAAACTATCCATTGCATACAAGAAACTTTTGATATGATCTTCTCCAGTCACTGCACTATTTCCTAAAAATTTAGGAAGGTATTTGTGAGCTTTATTGGGTAAGGCATTAAGATTTGTTGGTAATGCAAAAGGCCTATATCTGTTAGTTCTCCATAAATGAACATTAGCCTGGGCCATTGCTACTATAGAATTCAATTTCATAGCAGTAGTACCTACAGTGATATGGGTCTGGGTAGCTTGAATATAATCTAATGGATTATCTACCTTTGAATTATTATTTTGAGTATAATCACGTGTATCTTCTACAACAGAATTTAAATTTTTCTCTATAGCAGAATTTAAATTTTCCTCTATAGTGATATCAGTAGTAATAGTATTCTAATTTTTCTTTACGTACCTTTTACCACTAGAATTCAATCTACTACTATAAACAATATTCTTGAAAAGTGGAGTTTTTTGGTTATGTATAAATACCTCTAGATTCTCGAGTTTTGGAAATAGCTCCTTACCACTTCTCCTGGTGTTCTCCAACACGTTTTTTCTCTCTTTCTTTTTATTTTTTCCTTCTGGGTTCGTCCAACAGAGTCACCAGCATCGGGGTGCAAAAATAACAGTGTACGCTTTTATCAAGAATGCTTGATATTAATACTCATCCTCACAGGAGTGGGTTCTTGGGAAAATTCAAGAACATCAAGAAACACAAATAGGAGTTCTAGAAGAATTATTATCGTAAAGAAAATCAAATTGAAAAATACGGATAAAAATAAAGAACGTAGAAAATGTAAAAATTAAAACAAATGTTCTTTATTCTAACTGGCCACCCATTGATTTAAAGATAATATCGTTCGAAGAAATTTTTTTTAAGAATATAATTAAATATTTCTATCAAGTTCTCCCCGGCAACGGTACCAAAAAACTATTGGAACCGATTCTTGCATCCATAGGATTCGATTGTCACGCTACAAGAATCTGTTTGAAACCAATGAGCTATTATAGGCTCTGGTCAACCTGCCTCATTGTTCTGTTAAACATAAATATTTCTAAAGAAAACTACAGAACGGGTAAGGAAACCCCAATGGTAATTCTATGATTAAAACTTTAATTACACGCTCCAGATTAATATAACACTATACGTATTAAAATGACCAAGCAAGAAAATAACCAATTGTTATGCCTTATGTAGACCGGTGCCTAGATTCATTGGGTTGTTATAGCAATTTAACAACAATTCTAATATGAACAGAGAGAATGGGGAAAAGGAAATTGGCATTCATAGATTTATTCGAATATCGTAATAAAACTAAGAGTTAACCAATGAAAGAAACGTATATAATGCATTCAAATAATGTAACCCATTATACAGTGACACACAGAGCTAAGACAAAAGATATAATAGGAATAAGACTCAGAATTGTATTGATTTCATAAAATATTACATGCAGAGTGGGCAGGATGCCTTTTAACTCTATTTTTCTCAAAGAAATACATCAATACAATGAAGAGGACTCTGTTCAAATAATGTAACAGGTCTCTCCTACTCTCCTTGTTCCAATATGGTAATAGTAGAGTCTCTGAATCCTAGGCTCAATAGGATAGGAAATAATCTCAACTTCTTGAGCACTTTCCTATCAAAATCCTGCACAACAAAGGGAAGAATAAGAAATGAGAAAGAAAAAATAGACACATAAGGGGATACAACAACACAACTAATAGGGCACTCAAGTATACCTCTTAGCAAAAATGTTATTCTCTAATTGCTTGATGCAGAATCTGAACCTGTCTGCTTCCTTTTATAGTTGTTGGTTCTTGATTCTGTTATTTCTGTTTTATTTTTGACCTTACACTTGTCAGCATCTGATTGAACTTCAAAAATTGGTACAACTGGCTTCCACTACCCTTGTTTTTTTGGTTATGCTCTCCTCTTTGACTTTTTCAAATAGTAATTCAATTTAACCGGTGATGGTGGTGTTGGGTGAACCTATTTCTCCTTCTATAATTGTTTTCTCTTCAACTATTTCTCTTTGAGTTCTCTTGAACTGCCTCCTTTACTATTTCAGAGACTTTTTTTGTAGGTGCAGGTTTTTGTTGTGATGAACTTGCTTCTAGCTGTTGACCGTAAGTTTCAACCTTTTTCCCTTTTGACCCTGTCTGCAACTTTTTTATTTGCTCATTTATTAATCTCCAAACTTCTGTATCAAATGTGGCAGCAAACCTTAACATGTTCATCTCTTACAAAATCCTATTTTTTTGTGTGGTAATAATGGACCTGTTTCTTTCATATTGGAAGAGCAACATCTCCACAGTATTCACCAGAGAAGTAGTTTGTTTAGTCATTTCTACTTCATCATCTGATTCACACTCAAATATTTCTATGGTATGCTTGAGTAGCTCTTCTACATCTGAGGCTTCCAAGCATTGGTCTAAGGATAGACCAATGTCTACCATTTTTCCTATTGCTTCTTCTATCAGATTATCCATTTCATTCACAACATTGATCCACCTTTCTCGATTTTCCCCAAACATGGCTGCTTTCAAAAACTCAAAATTGAGCTGGATTTTATTGCCATTATTTGTTATTATCTCTTGACCTTGCAACTCTTCAAAATTATCTCCTATGAAATCAAGGGTAGGATGAATGACTTCAAAATATTCTTCTCTCTCTTGTATTAATGTCAAAATTTCTCGAGCAGTTACTTGGATCACCCCTATTTGTCTAAACATTTCAGTGAATCCTCTAGCATGAGCTTGTATTTTTATTGACATTTTCTTCTTCATTGCATTTAGATAATAGGCATGATCTTGAATCTTTACCACTAATGGGGCTATGCACTTGAAGTATCTTTTCATGCCAATTCTTCCTGTTGTTTACTTATTAATGCTTTCATTTCAGCTTTTTCCTTCTCCTCTTTCTCCAATTGTTTCCTTAGCTCTACAATTTTCCCAATGAATTGGTCTATGGCTTGATTTTGCATTGCCTTGACAACTTTGGCCATTTCACCTTCTTTCCCTAGTACCGATGAGCCCCCTGTTTCCTCATTGACTCTAAAGACTAGTGGGTCTTGTAGAGCAGGAAGATTTATCTCTGCTATATCTGATATAGGTGCTTCTAATTGTGACTCTTCTGTAAACTGTTCTCCTATATTTCCCATCCTTGCTACTAACTGTAATTCTTGTTCATCTGCAGTAGTGAAGGTAGTCTGCTCATCTGTTCTTTCCAACACAACCTTTGTAGAGGGTAAAGATAATCTGGGCTTCTTATTTTCTACAGGAGTTATCTCTGTTTGATTCCTCACTAGGTGACTTCGGAATAGACCCCCAAATCCACCAGTTCTCCTACTATTCATTTGTATTACTGATGGGATTTTAATCTCCTGTCCTTTTATGTTTAAAGAGGTAGGGATAGCCATGGGTGCCAATTTCTTCACACTAGTTATAGCTAATACTCTATCAAAAATGGGGACTACAGCTTGCTCTATGGGTGAAGCTTTTTGAGCAGATGTGATTACAATTTCTTTTCCCTTACCTGCACTGGGTTTTTGGGAAACTTCTTGAGGAGTGCTTGGTGTCGATTCTATTCTGAGATGAGCACTTCCAGGAGGCCTGACTTATTGCTCTACTATATCTATAGTTTTAATAGTGACCTCCATTAGATCAATACCCTGTTCTTCTATCAACTCCAACAAGGGGTCTTCTTTGATTGCTTGGCCTGCCCCTGGAAAAATAGGTGCTACAACATCTACTGAACCTTCTCGAAGCCTCCTTAATTCTGTAGGGTAATCATAGGCTTCACAAACCTGTGTGCTGCCCCTATTTTTAGGAGGGAATTTATCCCATACTCCCTGCAAATCTAATCCTTTTTCCATAGCTTCTAATAAGCTTTCCTCAAAAGCGTCTTCACGATGCAGAATTCGAGCGTATTCTCTTTTTACCATCATTTTGTTGTATGTTCCTTTTGGGTCATAAAATCTCCAAGTTATCTCATCGAATCCCATGTTATCTAATTCAAACATTCCCTTGAGCAGGGAAGGGTAGCCAACAAATATAAAATCTCCAAAGTGACAGGGAACATCGAGCCAGGGGACCTTACCATGTTTCTTCACCAACCTCATCTTAGCCTCTTCGACCACTTGTCTGCACAATTCCAAAGCTGCTAGGGATAATGGGCAATATTTTGGTAATAGCTTAGGGGGAATTTTAGCCCCATATAGTCTGATATATGTATAACCTTCTATGAAAAAGAAATCCCCAATCTCCTTTTCTTTGATAAAAGCCCTTACTCCTGGCCCTAATCTCTCAGGAACCATGCCAGTTAAAACCCAATGGATTTCTACCATGAAATGGTCACAGAACCAGCCAAAGTGAGTTCGTCCTTCATGTATTCTCTAGAAACTACTTTGGACATAGGGGTTGTCAATGGATTTTACTCTTTTCCTGGCTTCTTCTCCTAATTGACCCGCTATCAGATGGATAAAAATTGAATATTGAGAAAAACGGGGCATCTCTTGCCTTTGTTCAAAAATTGCTTTTCTCAATTCTACCATTTCTTTATGCATCTGGGTACTTAATTCTAATTCCTAGGCATAAATTGGGGTGTTATGTGCCCTATTGCATTGTGCAGCTAAATATAAAACCCTTTTAGTTACTCTACTGAGATCCTGTACTCCCAAAATTATGTTTATCATATCACAGAAATCTTGGACCCATGGCCTAAAAGCATTTTTCCTAATTGGGAATTTCTTTTCTATTTTCTCATGTGTATCAAACAAGGTTTTAAAAACTTCCATATCTGTAAACATTCGAGATTGATGTTCAATTACCTTTTCCACTAGAAAGGTGGTATACTCTATCAATTTGAAAACTTTCTGGATGTGCTCGACTTTAATACTGAACACCGATCGATCCTTATTGTCTCGAAATGTCCTCATTCTTTCATCATATGCCACCTCCAGCCACACCATCAAATCTGAGGAGAAGTGAACTTTCGGACATACCAGCTTCCCGAGGTTACTATTCCATCTATTATTTTTGGGGAAACCCTTGTACTGTAACCTCTGTGCTTTGTGAAATAAATCGGCCATTATCCATGGGGTTCGGTCATCGTTCTCCATCACATGAGCAAAACTCTTGATACATGCATTGTCAATCTCGTACTATTGTGCTGGGGTAGGTCTTTTATCAGCTCCACATTTTTGAGCAAATTCATACATTGTGCTACCGAGAACAGGCGGTCCAGAGATCTCAAAGTATGGTGACCTATCTGTGATGAATTTTACGGCTTCCCTAGTGTCTTCGGGTACAAAAATGTCTCCCCATGATGCCATTGATCTCACGGTAGTAGGTCGGGTCCTTCTGTGACTGTAAAGCTTGAAAAATCCTCTTCTCTCTGTACTTCTTGTGTATCAATTTCTACTCTTAGCTCACTAGGGTGGTAACCTTGACTGATTTTGTGAGCTCATATATAGGGTGGCGGAATGGGTTCGATAAATTCACATATTTTGTCATCAATATGATGCCACCAACTACTGTTTAAAATTGGCCAAAGAAATTTTGCCAACGCATCCTTTTTTAGAGTTGAGCGTTTATGATGGGTAATGTCCTTCATCCTACGTGCCCTAGGGCCTTTTGGTTTGTGTGCCTGTAATCATTAAAAATTTTGCTATTTATTGCTAGAACCCTTTTTATCTAACATGGAACTGGGATGTGTAATGGGGATGGCTTCCATTTTGAATCTCGTGCCACCTCGGACCCGAATGATAACTAAATATTTGGGATTGATTATATTTTACTTAGGTAGCAATCACCCTTGGGATCTTCACAATATTTAGTTCTTGGTGTGAGTGCTTGTTATTATCTTGGGTATCCTTAGCTTCCTTGAGTCAACCATGATCGAGCGCAACCATCGGATGTACTTATGTTCTATTGTAACCTTGGATATTTTTAAAACCTATAGGTTAGTTATCCAAAAGAAAACATGCTTCGAACCTTTTTAATTTTAACCAATAGGGATGGTAATTAATGGTGGGTTTAAAGTCCTATTAAGTGGGTTTTAATATTTAATTAATCAAATGTTAATTTAAGCTTACCTTTTGGTTTACCTTTGAAGCACGTGTGTCATTGGATTGATTTGAGATAGAGCGCATCCATCGGATCTATCAAAAGATGCCCGTTGGTTTAGCCCACTTGTGTCCCTTTGTGTTGAATTTGACTCATTCTTGATCATCTGATCTTCTTGCTCTTAATGGAGTGCTACCGTCAGATCTAGGTGGTTGATTTATTACTTAAATCTTTGATTTATGTGCTACCATCAGATCCTGAAGAGGATTAGCACAACCATCGATGTCTTGGGACCTGCATGATTATTAGTATACCTGCTCGTATGTATAATCATGATTATCGAAGTTAACCTAACGATTACAACATAGTCATAAATATAACCTGTTCACCTCTCTAAGCGATCACCGTTAGATTATGTCATGATGTAAGTGCTACCGTTGGATCTCCCATAGATATTCAAGCTTTGGTAAAAGGAAATAGGAAGATTACCCGTGTATTAAACTTTGATGAAATGCTCTCTTTAGCCATTGATAGTGCAATTTAGTTAATCATTTGATGAGGGAAACTTTTAAGATTAATCCTTGATCACTTTTTACAATGCACACCATTGGATCAAATGTTGATGAAGCGTTATCGTCTGATTTCTTCAATATTTTATCGGGGTGTTTTATCATGTTTGAGCGCATTCATTTGATCTCATTTTAAATAGAGCGTAGTCATCAGATCTCCTGTAGTTGCATACTTAATAAGCAAAAGGTGCATCATTAGATTTGATTAATCATGATTAAGCCAAAAGGGGGAATGATTATCCAATGTGTTATACCCTTGCTAATTACATAATTAATTTTTCACTTTACCTTCGTCTTACCCAGTATCTTACCATCGATTTAGATTTGACAGCGACCGTTGGATCTCGATGCGATGTCGACGCGACCATTGATCTCTTTCAACCTGCGGGGTTAGTTACTTAGGGGCATATAATTTTAAACTTTGATTAAGCCAGAAGGGGGAATGATTAGCCAACGTGCTTAGACCCTTGTTAACCTTGTTTAATAATTTTAATTAATCACATGGGGATTTTACCTTTTTAATGCATCTTCTATGGGAGCGCTACCATTGGATTGGATCTAGATCGAGCGCTATCGTCTGATCTTATCCAATTAGATCGATGGTTATTCCAAAGGGGGTGCATACCCTTAATGTTATTTTAATGCATGATTTAATTAAAACAAGCGCAACCATTGATCAAACGTCACTTGGGTGCTATCATCCGATCTGTCGAACTTGCTCACTGTTTAATTGGAAGTTTTGACCCATGTTGACTTGTTTAAAAATTTGACTCTTTGAAGAGCGTGCAACTGTCAGATTAGGCTTGGCTCCAATGCATCCATTCAGATCGATGAAGTTGCACTATTTTTAATCGCTTTAAACCTTAGGTTATATTTTTTATGGAATATTTACTTTCAGCTTAAACTTTAATTGGTTTATCAAAGTGCAACCGTTCGATTAAACCTGAATTGAGCGTGGCCCTTGGATTAGATCTAAGGTGCTCGTTTTTTAATTAAATGGGGTGCATACCCTCAAGATCTTAATTAAGATCTTAATGCTTAGACCTAATGCCATTTAGGTTTTTAGACCACGGTGTTTAATTAACATCTACTTCTTTAGAATACCTTAGGACTTAAAGGTTTATCATTTGTTTTAGGCCCAAGGGAAAATTATTCTATGAAGGTCGAATTTTGGCTTTAGAGATCTGATTAATAAAATTTTGCCCTATCCACTTTTGAGATACTTGAGTAATAAAAAGAGGCACACATTATTAACACCCAAGGTTAGACTTCATCAAACCAACCAATGAAAACTCAAGTAACTCACACCAACTGAAGAAGTGACCAACATTATGAACATTTTGATTGAAACCAAAAATTTAAATTTGGGGGTTTCAAAGTTGAGTCAAATTTGGCTCCAAAACTACCCTTATTACATTAAAGTCAAAATATATATTTTGCTTTTGACCAAACAACAATGTCTAGGGTGAAGTTGGAATTTGAGAGAGAAATTCCCCATTCTCTTATGTAGACTTACTACTTAGATACTTAGGAGTGTTGAATTCTACCAATCATGCACTCCAAACACATTTATTATATAAATATTATTCAATGCTCAAAGCTTGAAGTATATTTATTTAATAATATCAAGTGAACCATGTGTTACCATGCATCTAATGTTGCTTAAAGAGATGATTATCCACTAAATATTGTCTTGCATATGGTGGAATGAAAGTTGTGTATGTATTTTTTTCTTTCTTTTCCTTTCTCTATATTTCAATGTGATCAAATCCTAGATTCTTTCTAATTTCTCATTTTATCATAAACTTAGTAATATGATAAATGGGATGTATATTTTTAATGTAATCTCTAGCACTTTTTGCACTTGTTTTAGTCCTTTGAATGATCCCATAGTTGCTATAGTTTTTCCTTGAACTAAAATGTAGCAACCTATCAATTGCTCTATGGTATTTAGATTTGAGCCATTAGGCCCCAATAGTTGTTGTTGTTGTCTAACAAATTTACCTTTATCATAAACTATGTTGTCAATCTTGATGATATCACAATGCATCTTATCATTTAGTATCTTGATTGCTTGTAGTGTTGGTACACTTCTTGATAATAGTCTTATGAGATCCTAGGATTTGATGATGATGTATGGATATCTCATTCAATTTGTAAAGATAGTTAATCTTCTTTTAACAGGATATAGTTTGCAAGCTATCCCATACCTTTTAAAAGCTTTCTTCACAATAGGCCATTTATCAAGCAGACGTTTTTCTCTATATTTGGAAAAGTGAGTAGAAAATGAATTGACTTTGAACTTACCATATTTGTTCCATGATATATTAAGTCTCTTGGTATTATAAGTGTTCCATGTATTATGCATATAATTATTCCTTTTATATTCAAGTAGTGTTTCTTCCTGTTGGTTCCTTGGCTAGAAATTATCAACCGATGAAACTCTTATTATATGATGATTTGGATTTCTTCAAGTTTTTCAACTTGTCATATGTTTGGAGTTATACACAAAATGTATGTGTTGTCACAAGTGTGCTTGAGAGACAAACACGTATTCTTCTTTTTCAATTTCTTGATTTTTTTCTTCTTTTTCTTTGATTTGATTCTCCTTGATTACATTACTTTGATGTGCCCTTATTCAAATTTGATTTTGTTGTTTTGGAAATGACCTATTTTACTATTAGTTCATCTCTTGTGAAGGGAATCTATTCTTAAATGGAACATGCCAACATTCCATTACAGTGTATCTATTTCTTCCACAATATTCACACATCTTTTGTGTGTTGAAATTACTTCTTTGAGGATCATTTATTTGATTCTAAAAACTTTAAAAATTATTTCTTTGTTGAAATTACTATGGATATCTCATTCATATTCTAAATGGTTGCTTCCATATTTGACTTGTAACTAGTAATTGTTCTTCTTTTGTAGTCTATGAGACCTCTACTTTTTTAAGTAGGTTCATCAACTTCTCAAAGATCGATTTTTTCTTATTAATATTTAGTGTAGTCACAAAAACATTGTACTTTGTTGGGAGTGACTCAAAATAATAGGAACTAACATTTTATCAGATACTTAAGTTCTCAGTGCTTGTAATGATGCCTGCAATTCTACTATTCTCCTCGTGAATAATTCTAGTCTTTCCCTAATATTCATATTTAGATAATAGAGCTAGCTTTGGAGGAATAGAATATGATTTTGATTCTTGGATTCAAATATCATATTCAACTTCTCCCATGCATCCCTGGTTGTGGTCGTGTCCTTAATGTATGCTTATACCTCATCTGCTACTCTAAATATGGTGATTAGTCTTGCTTTTATTTTTGCCTTGTCAAACTTTGTTTGATCTTCTCCTTCTATAATAGAACAAGAAGTGCTTCCATATACTACCAAACTCAAGTTGTGTCATGAGTTTGGTCTTCTAGGAAACATAATTGTTTCCCTTCAATAATTGGAAATATGGTAACAAGAACTTTGATGCTCCACTACCATGGTAATCTTTTAAAAAATTCAAATATTCTTCTTTTTATCAATTTCACCTCAAAAAATATTTTAATATAGTATATATGTCTATACTCAGATTTCAAATGATGCTTCAAAAATTCGAGAGAATTAAGTCTCACCAAGTAGAGGGAATTTCTTCCTCTATGAAATATTTTTCTTAAAATAATCTCTTTCTCTATATTTCCTTTTTCACTTTTCAAATAATAATTTTTCAAAAAATTTAAAAGGAATAGTATGCTTCTTTTTAGCAAGGTCTTTCAACCTTTATACCTTTATTCCCTCCATTTCTTGCAAGAGATGTGAGATCAAATATGTTTCTTCAATATCAAATAACTCCAATTTTTATGTGATCTTTTATCTTTGGAAGACTTAACTTAATCAATGGATTTCTTTTTTAAACCTTTGATGGTACCTTAATATTTGTTGTATAATATTTCTAATGTTTTTCCTCTACAGGTGATTAGAACTTATTCATCATTCTAAGATCATTATGACATCTGGGTGAGTGCAATTCTCACCTACTCACTTCTCATATCTATGTTAATCTATGTGATGATATTCGTTTCCTTTTCACATTAATGCTTCATGGGTTACACGTATTCATTTATCTTTTCCTTTTTACATGAATGTTTGGTGTGCTTCTCAGGATGCACATCTTCATTTTTATCTTTCTTTTCAAATATATTTTTGATGTGC
Source organism: Wollemia nobilis (assembly GCA_028583015.1). NCBI lineage: Eukaryota > Viridiplantae > Streptophyta > Pinopsida > Araucariales > Araucariaceae > Wollemia > Wollemia nobilis. The sequence goes on along the minus strand of JAQPPZ010005416.1, from coordinate 307,142 downwards.
TTCTTAGGCTAAAGGTCTTTGTTTCTACTATATGACATGATGATGATAGAAGGACTCTATTCTTGCAAATATTCTATACTTCTTTATCATATTTGCTTATACTTGGCCTTTCTTTCCCATTATAGATACTTTTTATGGGTCTTTTAGTTTCTTCAAATACAAATGTAGTCACTTGTGATATTTTCTCCAAATGTAGTCATAGTCTTCCTTCCTTCCTCTCAATTTATCACCTCTTAGAACATCATTTCACTCTCTCTTATATCATTTATTTCTAAATATGGTTTGGTCTATTGATGCACGCGCCTTTTTGCTTTTTCAAATTTTATTTTCCATAAGGTTATTACACCTTGAGTCTCTTGGTATATTCTATGCTTCTAGGGCTGTTGAAAAAGAAGAAATCCTAGGAAATATACTTTTCTCCAATGATGCTTGGAGATGGTAGAGTGCAAATGAATTTTTCTTTTGGGCATCCTTCTTATTATTCCTATCAGTGATATTTAAGGTGTTCCAATCAACTGGTTCATTGTAGGCTTCTACTACGATGTTCCACAAACCTTTGCCTATGAGTAATGTCTTCATTTTGATACACCAATACTCATTCCAATCCATTAAACTTAAGAATGGACGGGGAGTTAGTATTAGCAGCCATTGCTCACTCAATAATATTCCTCTCTGGAATATATCGTCTATAATAATAGATATATAGTCTTGCAATATATAGTCAACTTAAATCCAACTACTTCTGGTGCCTCATCCATTGAATTCTAGACACCAAGCAGTATCCTAACTTATTGAATGTATTCACACACCTGAATCTGTGCTTCTGTAGATACCAAGTAGACACTTCCATGTTGAGTTTCTTTCTTAGTAACTCCACAATATTCTCCAACTCATGGAAGACTTCCACCTTGCCTCAACAACACCATGAATATTTTGGACTTATCTCTTTATGAGATATCTTCACTCTGCAGTAACCTCTTTTGATCGTAATTTCCTTCACAATAACCACATCAAGCTTCAAAGCTATGCATGACCAGATCTCATACAATATCTCTATCCTTCAATGCTTCTTCCTATACAGGTCTTCTCTCCTCTTGCAATCAATTTCTTCAAGGCAGACTTATTCGCACGTTCGTACAGTTCTCAACCATATGCATAGCTCATGTTTGACCAAATGTAGTAGATTCCAATAGATCATGAGAAATTCTCATCAGAACTCCTTTCACTATTTTTTGGGCTCCTCATAGCATTCCTCACATGGGCTCCTTGTTCAGGATGACTACACTCAACACGTCCTCCTCCACGCTCAGATTTAAATAGTAGGAGCAGTAGAATGTTCAAACGAACAACAATAGTAGTTCAACCAGTAGGGAAGAATTGTTTTCAAATTTTATGTGAGGCTTTGAATCGTGTGCCTCAGGAATCATGTTACAAAAAACTACATAGATGAGGTAAAGCTTTGGTTTTTGGCACCATGCTTCGAGTTCTGTAGGAATTTTTGGCACTGTCACTGAGGATATTCAGATCGTGCAGATGTTGTTTCGCTTGCACGTGTGCCAACCACATCAATTGCAAAATAAACCCCCCATTAATACCATGTTTAATCCATGTGAATTTGTGAACCTATGGATTCATATTCAGGTGTTACCATAGGTAACAAATCTACGTTACATTGGATTACAAGTAGGAATGGTGCTTATTACAGGATACATTAGTTAGTTTATCAGTTGCTACAGAATAGTATGATCTGATAGATACTGCAAAAGTAGCAGATCACAAGTGCATCTACTCAATGTGACAACATGCTATCAGCCAATGTGGGCATCATTCACCTTTCTCCTTCAACACTCGTTGCACCACTTACGAGCAGATCCTTTATGGGTAGTAGCAATACAATGCCCTCTTCACGAATAATATACTAAAAAATATGTACATCTTCACAATGGTGGAAATCGTGGACCTTATTTCTAGGCATGTTAGTCTCTCTACAAACTTCCACACACACACTTCCAGCAGTATTTCACACCTCGCTGATTTGGGCTTCCACCAGGTACTTTCACAAACTACGTGAGTCTCCTCCTGTCTATTCTCTCATACAACTGGTGATGTCTCTGGATTGGCAATATTGAGCCCCTCCTTTGGCGTGATCAATCCTCCACATTTGCATATCTAAAATTCCATAGGTTTTCTTTAACCAGTCAAATCAAACATACTCTAATACCAAAATGAGAAAATAAGCTCATTTGAATTAATTTGAACTATGAATTTACAATGCTTTTATAGAACCTAATATAGTTTGGAATCACTATTCCCATGGAGATCTTACTCAACTTAGCTCCATGACTCAACAACTACATTTAGAAACACACTAAAAAATTCCCTATATGCTCTCAAAGCTAAACTAACAACCTCTAAAATAGCAACACTCTAACCTTCGTAACAATAACTTTACAAAGATTAAACTAATACTAAATATTAGAACCTAGATACTTAGGGAAGATGCTTTAAAGTCCAACATATCTTATATCATTTATTTCTAAATATAGTTTGGTCTATTGATGCATGTGCCTTTTCGCTTTTTCTAATTTTATTTTCCATAAGGTTCTTACACCTTTTTGTGAAACTTATGAACATCTAGAATTGTTAATATCTTGTTTCTCACATGCTTCTCTAGCTTTCTTATTATGGATTCTTAATTTTGGATGTATATTATGCAATGTCTTGTTTCTTTGTCATTCCAATTTAGAACACCTACTCCAATTTTTGAAAAAACTATTTTCTTATTTGTTTTTGGACTTTGATCTCTACCTTTTATCGAAGTGCCTTCAAGCACCTATTATAGAATTTTGACTAAATAAATTTTACCTTCAATTTTAGTCATATTCTACTTGGAATTATTTCTCTTTGTGAGATATTTTCTTCTATAATTCTTCAACTTATATAATGTTGCTTCTTATATATTTGAGAGTCTGTGATTCTCCTTTTTATGAGCAGTATGGGCTTATGTTTTTGAACTTATACAATACTTTTTAATTGGCTTTTAATTATTTTAATTTTTAAGGGGGCTTTTATGGCTTCCCTTTCTTGTATTTTTTAATATCCTCATGGTTTCTTCTTCTTGCAATTTTATGAGCTTCTTATGAATTCCTCTTCTTGCCTTTGAAGATAACAAGTATTCCCTTATTGCTAAGCTTGTTTGGTTGTTTTAGGATTTATGACCTTTGGTCTTAAACAAGGATTGAAATCCTCTTGATTCTATGAAAGGATTTTTGCCTATGAAAAAGAGTTTTCACCCTAAATATTCTTGACTATGCCATGGAATTTTTCTTTGTGATCATAATATTATACAGGGTAATTTTACTCTTGAGAACTTATCTCATCCTAATTTTTTCTCAAACATAGTGCACCTTGATTTTCTCTATGTCAAAGCTAGAGGAGGATCATAAGGAGAATTCTTTCTTCCTTCTACCTGATTTAATACCATATGTTAGATATTAATGCTTCAAATAATTGTATTATGGTAGTGAAGGGTATTTAAGTACATAGGATGCCTAATTTAGGCATAACAAACCCTCAAACAACCTTACAACTATCTTTTCCTATATCACATGCATGTACCTTGTAAGGGGTGGTTATACCACTTGACTTCTCACATGTTCTATGATGTAATAACTCCTAAAAATTAAATCCAAGCTCAAATAATTACAAGAGAGTAGAAATCAATGGAATGGACTAGGATTCTTATGTACAATAAAAATAGTTACTTTATGATTATCATTTTGCATTGAAAAATGAATCATATTGATTTCAAAAGAAATGGATCAAGGAGACATAAATACAAATTTTTTCATGCTACAACAAAAAAAAAAATAATTTCATTGCATAAAAAATATTATACCTCCAAATGGAAGAAATATTGAGAAAGAAGATGAAATTATGAAGGAAGCAATTAATTATTTAAAAAGTATATTATTAGATTTGGTAAATATAAGGATTCACAAGTAAGGTTTTGTAAAATATTCCATAAAATGTCACATAGGGACATAATGAAATCTGTATGAAGAATATATCTATGGAGGAGCTATACGAAGTTGTTTTCTCTTTCCATCCTAAAAGGCATCCGACCTCAATGGATTTTATACAAATTTCTTTTAAAAATTTAGGATTTATTAAAAAGTGATATATCAGTTGTGGTTGAAGGGGCCCTCAAAAAATATGGCTACAATAAGTGAGATCAATACCACTTTTATTATATTGGTTTCCAAGAAAGGGGAGACAAACTATTTTGATAATTTTTATCTAATAAGCCTTTCCAATATGATCTATTAAATCATTTCAAAAATTATATAAAATAGGTTGAAAAGCATTCTTGATTGTGTTATCTCAAAGAAACAAGATGGTCTTGTTCATGGTAAACATATTCTTTTTGGTGTAATAATTACACGAGATTCCATACACCATTCCATGAAAAATAGGTATTCTTATAAAATTAGATATGAACAAAGCATATGATAGGGTTTGATAGAGTTTTCTATATGATATTATCAAAATATTTAGTTTTTATCAAAGTTTGTGTGAATTGATATAATGTTTTTATAGCACTTTAAAATATTTTACTTTGTTCACATGAAATCTACCAAGGTGATCCATTATCTCCTTATCTATTTATTATTATTATTATAGAGGCATTAGGGAGAGTTTTCTCAAAGTGAAAAATAGAAGAAAAATTCAAAGGTATTTAGTTTACAAAAAAATCCCTTTTAATCTCATCTCCAATTTGTTGATGATACTTTTCTTTTGGTTCATCCCTTAATCAATGAGGCCATGAAGTTTAAATCAATATTGTTATTCTATGAGAAGGCTATTATACAATTAGTCAATACTACAAATTCTAGGATCGTTAACACTACCCTAGATTCACAATGAATTATTATGGATATTTTAGGGTTTAAAATTAAAAAAAATCATCAACCTACTTGGGTATTCCTTTATATCATAAAGGAAAAAAGGAGCTTTGGGACTCTTTTTTGAATAGAATGCAATTTTATTTGGCAAAGTTGGAAAGGTATGTTCTTAGACATGATAGTATGGCTATAACTCTTAAAGACTACATTGCAATCCATCCTTATTAATATGATGTCACTTTTAAGATTTCTTTTAGGTATAACATCAAAAATTTATAAACTTCAAATAACCTTTCTTTGGAACATATGTGATAAAAAAATTAGGTTTCCTCTTTGTAAGTGGTATAGGGTTTATAACGGAAATAATATTGGATGGGTAAGCTTATGTGATTGTAGAGATGTAAGTTTAACATTAGGGGAAAAAATTGGATGTGCAAAAATATTACTTAAAAAACATATCTAGGTTCTCTTGATACAATGAATAATTTAGGAAAAGACCCCTATCCAAAGGATCACCAACATGGAACTTGATATCATATAGTTTGTAATTGATCAAGAAATATATTAGATGGTCAATAAATGAGGGGAATTATACAATTTTTTGGTTTGATGCTTGGTTGAAGCCTTATCCTCTTATCTCTAATTCAAAATGGAAATTATTGGATTAGGTATTTCTAGCTTGTAAAGTTTTGAAAGTCATAGATTGCATTAAGATGAGCAACAACAACGGATTATGGATTTCTATTAGTAATCTAGTTGAAGAAGAGAAATTTAAACAAATTGTAAATAAGATTCAAAATATGCTTCAAGAGTTTTATTTTTTATATTTTTACATGAGAGGATGTGTTGGTTTGGAATCTATCAAAAGATGGTGATACTCAACTAAGTTTATATGAGGATTTAGAGCAATCTAAATTTCATCCTCCAAAATATTTTTCTTGGAATATTGTTTGGTTAGTGAAGGCTCTCCTTAAGGCCTCAACATTCCTTTGGTTACCCTTTCAAAGTAAAATTTGTACAAGAGAGAATTTACAAAGAAGAGGATATCATGAACCTTTTGAATGTGCCTTGTGTGAGAAGTATTTAGAGACATTAGACCATTTAATTATTTATTTTACCTTTTCTTAGTCTATTTGGGGTTGCTTTTTCAAAAATATGAGAATATACAGGGTAGCTCCATCAACATTGCAAGAGTTGATGAAATATTGGATTAACTATTTCAAAGCTAGAGCATTATATATTTTATAGAGGATCGGTCTTACCATTATTTTTTGAAATGTATAGCTTGAAAGGAATAATATATATATATATATATATTAAATAAATCTCAAAATCATGCCCAATTTTGGAATCATATTATTACCTTGTTTACATAATGTTTGCAAATATAGTTCTCATCATAGAAAGTCCCAAGTGTAAAAAAAATGCTACTAGCCACTTGGTTATAGGATTTGAATATACATGTAAGAGTCATCTATCACGATGGCATCAAAACAAAGTATTTGATTCAATATTTGGTAAAATAAAAATGTTTAAAAATTGAGTTTATCAAAATTAATTGTGATGGTGCCTCTAAAGGAAATTTGAGAAAATTTGGTAGAGGTGGTGTTTTTCAAAATAATGAAGGTAAAATTCTCTTCACTTACTCATAGTCATATGGAACTTCAATTATTGACTATACAAAGGCGAGGGTACTTCTTATAGGGATTAAAATTATAATTGAAAAGGATAGAAATATATTTCAATTAAGAGGGATTCACAGATTATCATTAATGCTATCAACGAAAATGGATGTGGGGATTGCGTAAACATAATATAATTGTTGATGTATAGCTATAGAGAAGGAAAACATATAGAAAATAATTTAGGCAATCATAGTGTTGATATTTTTCTTGGTGAAATTCAAATTTTGAAGGCAACTATCTAAGTGAGATTTTATCTCTTAATAAAAATGATATCAAGGAGTTGATTGTGAAAACATAGAACTTTGAGGAAGATGAATAATATATTTAATTAAAAATAAAATTAAAAATATCTTTGATAAAAGGGAAACCTAGATATGATTTAGTTAACTAACAACAAATGTAATATTTGGTATTATGATGGTAGTGGCGTTAATAGAAGCCACATATAACTTAATAAAAAGGTGTTATTTCATGTTGGTAATATTTATGATAGTTAAGTCTAGGGATAATGCAACAGTTTGGGGTTTGTCTCTTCTTCGGGAGGTCCAAGGTTCAAACCACGAAATGTGTGTGTGGTAGTGTGTTAATCCTATATTCATAAGTTTAGCTCTCAGCCTTACAAGGGGTCATGGGTGGGATGGGATGCTCAGCCCTGCATCTATCGTAAGGGTTTATCACACTAACCGAATAAATAAATAAATAAATAAATACATAAATAATTATGAGATTTAATGATTTAGTAAGGCATTGCATGCCCTAAAATCTTCGTCAATCCAAAAGTAGGTGAAAGTTTTTAATTTGATTTGTTAACACCCTCTTTGTCTTTGTTATGATAATGCATTAGATATTTGTAAGCTTTATATATGCATCTTCCTAAATTATATATATTACTAAATTAAATAAAAATTAAATAATTATTCAAGTAAACAACCATTTATAAAAGTAACCATTGAAGTAATGAATAATATTATTATATTATTATAAAAAATAAAATAAAATTTTTTAAATAACTTTAAGATAAATGATCACCAAATGGTGTCCTATGATAGTTATCGTAGTGGTATGTCTTTAGGTTTTCATTCAAGAGACCCAAGTTCAAACCTAGTACAAGGGGACTAAGACTCTTTCAAAAAAATATGTAAGTCCTATGAGAGATATTGTAGTTGTATGTCTTTGGGTTTTCATCCAAAATAACCAACTTCAAACCCCCATCCAAAAGTAGGTGAAGTCCTTAATTTGATTTGTTAGCACCCTCCTTGTCTTTGTTATTAAAATGGTTTAGATATTTGTAAGATTTATATATGCATCTTACTAAATTATATATATTACTAAATTAAATAAGATTTAAATAATTATTCAATTAAACAACCATTTATAAAATAATCATTGAAGTCTAGCTCCCTGGGGAGCGGGGAGCTTTGAACCTTGATATTTGCTGGTTATTGGATGGAGATATTGGGATGTTATTCTTCTTTCATGCAGTGGTGCATAATTTGTTGGATAGTGAGATGTGGTTATGCTTTTCTAACTTGGTGGATGGGTGTTGGCCTTAATGCTAAAATGTTTTTGTTAGGGGGGTCTGCCTCTTTCCTCATACCCTGTTTTGGGGGTTTGTTCTCGCTTCTTGGATGGATCTTAGATTCCAAATCTATTTTTATTAGAAGCTTGCCATGTTGGAGTATAATTTATTCTTAGATCCATTTTGGGGAAGATGTGGGTGATCTCGAGTATCATCTAGTTGTATGTTTTTCTTTGCTCAATCTTGGCAAGTTTTTTTTTGGCCTTTTTGGTGGTTTGTTGGGTCATTGCCTTTTCAAGAGGGAAAGTTTTTTCCAATTTCAAATATGAGCAGGAAGTGGTTGTTTCATGTTTGTTCTATTTGCAGTTTTTTCCCATTTGGACTAGGAGGGAGTTTCCAAATTTTAAATTTAATGTTCAACGAGAATGTGTATTATTTGCCCTAAGATGTAGGCCTTCTGATTCTTTTGAATATCTAGGTTCTTGGTATCTTTTAGGTTTGGGTAACATTCCAAAACCCTATGGTCCTCTGTTAGAGGCTTGATCCATTTATAGAAGTTTTTGGAACCTTGCTTTTTTATTTCACGATTGAGAATTTGATTTTTAAATCATTTTAGTGCTCTTGGTTTTTTTTGGATGGGAAATGGTTGTTATTTCCATCCTTGTGTTTGTTTAGGCTCAAGGAGCCTATCAAAAACCAAGTGGTCCTTTGCTTGAGGTATGATCCACTTGTACAAGGTTCTAGAAGCCTTTCAAAACCTTGTTTGTAATGGTTTAGGGACCCTTCCAAAACCCCCTTGTGAGGTTCGAGGAGCCTTCCAAAACCCTTTGGTCCTCTACTTGAGGCCTAAATTTTTTAGGGAGCCTTTCAAAACCTTGCTTAAAGAGGTTTGGGGATCCTTCCAAAACCTCCTTGTTTAAGGTTCAAGGATCCTTTCAAAACCCCTTTGTTTAAGGTTTGGGGAGCCTTTCAAAACCCCATCTTTGGGTAAGATTCCAGTTTGTTATCACCAGAGTGATTATTAAAGGTGTTGGGTACCTATTAGTGGAGACCTGAGTTTCCAAAATTAGGATTCCTATCCTTGGTAGGAAGGCCTAATATTTTTATTCTAGTTTTTTTTAGTGCTTCTAATGTCTCAACAAGATTTTTTCAAATTAAGAACTCTGTTTAAATATGAAAATTAAATTATTACCAGATGGTATGGATGGTTGTCCCATTTTCTATATTTACTTCTTCCATGGTGGCTTGGGTGGGAAGTTCCTTTTCAGGTCTAATTTTAAATTTGAATTATAGATGTGAATGCTATCTATTTTATATTTGTGGGATTTGACTATCTTGAATGCTAGATCAATATTTGTTGGATGTTGAATAAGTTTCTCCTTAGGGATGCAGTCCCATTTGTGATATTCTTTGGTGTGTTTTGAATATCTTTGTGGTTTGTAAAGGTTGGGAGACCCTCCCAAAATCCCTATGTAAAATATTTGGGGACCCTTCCAAAACCCCTTCTTATACCAAATAAAAAAAAATCAATTGAATTAATGAATACTATTATTATATTATTATAAAAATAAAATAAAAATTTATAAATAACTTTAAGATATATGATCATCAAATGGTATCCTATGATAAATATCGTTGTGGTATATCTTTGGGTTTTCATTCAAGAGACCTAAGTTCAAACCCTGGTACAAGGGGACCAGGACCCTTTAAAAACAAATTGTAAGTCCTATGAGGGATACCGTAGTTGTATGTCTTTGGGTTTTCATCAAAGAGACCCAACTTCAAACCCCACATAAGGGAACTAGGGTCCCTATCAAAAACCTGTACTTTACCATATAATAATCAAATGACAATAGCTTAATCGGCTAGATTCCTTAAGATTGGAGGAAACCTAGGTTCAAATCTTGCCAAGAGATACATGGATAACATCCAAGTTGTTGCAATACCATTATGTAATGATGGTGTACTATGAGTGACCAATTTCAATCTCATATAACCAATTGAAAAAGTAATCATTAAATAGTATTAGCTCAATCAGATAAATTTCTCAACTTTCAAGGGAGAGACGAAGGTTCAAATGTTACCAAACCATACATTCATGATGTGATAAGGGCAAGGCCTATTTCAATTCCATATAAACAATTAATGCATTAATTAATGAATATTTATTTTAAAAAATGTATTATTAAATGAATATTTCATTCAAATTTGCCTTATAATATATCAATCCTTACTAATTTGTCTAAAATGCATTTAGTTCATTTCTTGAATTAAATATGGAAGCTTAAGTAAAATGAATTTTTAATGAACTATGCAAAAGCTAATTTATGTCCTTTCACATCTATATTGTTCCACTTTAATTGATAGGAAGTGCACTAATTACATACAAAGATATATGTTAACATTTGTTAACTATGAAAATGTAATAAATTATATATATATATATATATATATATATATATATATATATATATATATATATATAATTTGTGTGTGGTTTCTTTTAGAGGTCATTTCTATTAAAATAATAGAAGATTACATTAATCTCATTACATTGTTTTATCAAGTTAATTAAATTGCATCCAACTTTTTTTTTTTTGGTAATATTAAGAAGTGGGGGTTTTGACCAGGAATCCCCCAACCTGTTACAACAACTCCACCAAGGAGACACACACCCACCCCCTCACACACTCACCCATGCCACGGTTTGAACCTTGGACCTCCCGAAGAAGAGCCAAAGCCTAAACCATTGCGCTGCACCCCCAAGTGCATCCAACTTTTCTTTTTATCAAAGATATTTTTCAATTGTTTTGTTATCAGAGATATTTGTCATCTTTTTCAAAGTATTAATTTTTAAAATAAACTCATTGATATTTTTTTTACTAAGACATAAAATACCACTCATCCAATTGTCTTTTAAAATTTACATTTTGTCAAGATGAAAATAAACTTTGTTAATGGTTAAAATATTTGTGACGCATTTTCCATATCTATAAATATATTGGCTATAACAACGTGTCAATTCCCTAATACCTCCTTTTTAGCTATCTAATTCATGCCTCTAATATTGCAAAATATTATTTTATTCATCACCTTTTGTTTTTATTTATGGGTTTAGTCCCACTTCTTGTTTTCTTATTTGGTTAGTGTGAGAAATCCCTACGAATGACACTTATGGTTGAGCATTTCCATCCCAGCCATGACCCCTTGTAAGATTATGAGCTAAAATTATCAATAAAGAATTAACACGAACCACACACGCATGTCGTGGTTTGAATCTTGGACCTCCTTAAGAAAAGCCAAACCTTGAACCATTGTGCTATCCCCTCAGGAATTAGCCCCACTTATTTTTAACACTTATAATATTTGCTTTCATTTTATCATATCAATATTCTTTTAAGTTTTCTTTTATCTTTGTTTTGCTTCTTAAGTATTCCTCTTTTTTTATTTTCACCAACACTTACAACTTCATCAATCTCTTCGTTTTTTCACACTATTCATAGTGAGAATTATCATCTATAGGTTTATCTTGCTCTAAAGGATCTAAAGTGCAAGGAATAACCTCAAAACCATTTTCTTCTTTATGTTGTCCTATAAACCCTAAAGTGGAAGGACATTCCTCCATAGCAATTACCTTATTATGCTATCCTGAAAACCATAAATTGCTATGGATTTCCTCCATTTTCATTTATTTATGATGTTTCTCTTCAAAGTCTAAGGTGCAAGGGATAACCTCTAGACTACTTTAGTTTCTATTTCTAGGAGAGGGTTTTATACTACTTGAGAAAAATAAAGGTAATTTACCTAGAATAAACTTGATCCCTTCCACCTCCTTTATTTTAAAGTTTTCATACATGTCTTTCTTTGCACCTTTAATTTCTTCTAAATTTTAACTTGTACATTGTACTTTCTCTTTCCCTTGAATTTGTCTAACTTGATTTGGCCTAAGAGTAAGGCTTTGGAACTTCAAATAGGAGGTCCAAGGTTTAAATCCAATGGGGTTAGAGTTTTACACCATACTTTGGTAATCGAAGTTTGGTTGGATAAATATATACTAGATAAATAACATCTTCTACGAGGATCATCTCATATGGTCTATGATCTCATGGATGTTAAAAGTTACTTTATCTTTACCTTTTACCTTTGTTTCTTTTAACAATTGATCCTAGTGAATTATGGTGGCCTTTTCCATTCGATGTTGCATATTGGTTTTCTTTTACTCTTTTTTGGGAGTGGAATATCCTTGGTCTAATCCAACTTCTATTGCAATATGATTTTATTGTTTCATATTGAATTTTATCTCATGACAAAAAAAATAAATCACCCCTTTCCTCATCATTTTCACTTTACAATCTTTTGTTATGTGGCTAGTCTAATAACAATTGTGACATTGAAATGCAATGTCTCTATAATTCACTTCTTGATCTCATTCTCTTGATTAAAGTTTAATCTTAATAGATTGTAAAAAAGTTTGTATACCTAACACGCTTTTGCTCCTTAGTAGTTGGTTCCTACAAGATGGACTCCCCTAGAGTATTTTCAATATTCTTCAAAACTGTCATATTGATAAATTAACATGAAAATCAAAAAATCCTAACACACATAATGGAAGCATTTTATAGCTTTTGTCTAAACAAAAAAAATATAACTCCATGATCTTAGATGACATCTCTTCCCTCAAAACCATGAGCCACCACACATTATTTTATCCTTGATTTCCATACTAAAAAATATGACAATGAAAAAATCTTTAAGAAAAGTAATGGATTCTTTTCGAATTCAATCCCCACTTTCACTTGATCTAATTTTAAATCTTCAAAAACCATCATGAGTATCCATGAACTTACATATTAACCCTTTGCTTTTAAGAACCGTCATATCATGCTCGATCATCCCATCCTTGATAATCACTTATAAAGTAACATTTGCTCCCTAGATTGAATTTACCATATATTTGTTCTTATATAAATTGAACTTAGGCATCCATACTTTCAGCTAGGATATCTAGACTTCCAATTAAGGCTTTCAAATATAACTTCTCATTTATACTACCTAGTAAAATTCACTCCCAACTTATACTCCTCCAAACAAATAAATTATTATTTTTAATATAAAAATCATTTAAATATATATAATTATTTTATACTACAAATATTTTATCTAGTGATTTGTATAAAACATACCATTATTTAAATTATATTCCTATTTAAAGTTCATGTATGAATACTGCTTAAAAGCTTATTAAACTTTATTAAAAAATAAAATAAAAAATGTATTTGTTAGAAGTCAATATTTTATGTAGAGTCTTCTACAACTTACAAGTTATAAAACAAGGTCATTTAATTTTAATTTTTAATACTTTGGGTAAAAATATACCATATTTGGAATCTGGGTGAAGAAAACATTCAAAACTGCGGCATCTCTCCTACCATTGTACCAAAGTTGAAGTCTTTCTGCCTAATAATAGGCCCAAGCTCCTATCAGCTAAGTCCTCAGCCTTAACAATAGCTTAACAATCAACTTAATAGACTAGAGAATGCCTTTTAACCATTATTAAACTAAACATTATTTTAAAATAAATCTTATAGTTTTAATTTTTCTATTAAAACCTAAGATTCAAACTAAAAATAGAAAACCCTTTAATATAAACTTATTGAAAAACCTTACACAACATTAGTTTAACAGACACTGTGTTGAAGTGGAACTCACAACACTTACTTTTCCAAATGCAAGTTACTTTCACATGCAGTATCTCATCAATTAACCTTGTAAAATCAGTCCAAGCACATGGAACATTATTGTGTGCCGGTAGACCAGTATTGAAAAAAGTATAGCTAGTTTGATTGTTCTTCCATAATTACTGAGATTTGATCTTCTACTGTTCCCGACTCTCTTTGTGCTATGTGGGTTCAATGGCATTATTCTGCAACCCTTTGACATTTGGTGTTGTATTATAGCCCATCGAGTGTTTACTGTCATGATAATTACGATAGCATTTGTTTATCAACAGTTTCTTTTTTAATTCTATAGGGAATCCGTAACTTTCAATTCTGTTTGATTTTAGTCGTCGTCATTATAATCTTCTACTATTCTAATGGTAACTAGTCCTGTCTGCATTCGATTCTACCTGCTTTTAGTGTAAGCCCCCACCACTCAAGTGATTAGTCCCATATCGAATCATAAGGTAGACCATGGGTTTTCTAAGGATTCGAATCAGTTGGATGTTTATTTTAATTAGACATTTATCAAACAGGTGTTTAAGAAGCTGTTTTTGATGTGCAGAGGCATTAACAGAACATAGGCATTTCTGGCTTTTGGATTTGTTTTACAGGCTCTGGTTGACCTCTTGGGGTAGCAACGGTTAATATCAGATGGAGATAATGGATGCCATAACGGCTATGGACACAAGCCCCTTCCATCTTAACACACCCAGTCTCTCTTCCTTCTCTTCATCAGACCTTGACACGGAGGTGGGCATTCTATCTATCAGACTTCAATTGAACTACTAATATTTTTTTATGTATTTTTTTACTCTTGTTTTTAGTTTGGAGTTTGTTGTTTTCAAGATCTTGGATTTTATCGGTGGTCTGGTATCCTATTTTTAATTTGGATGGTACCCTATTTTTAATTTGGATTGATGAATCCATTTTGTAAAAGATTTGGGATCTTTCAAAACCTCTTCACCACCTAATTAAAAAACAAATAAAATAATATCCCTTTCAAAACCTGTATCCTTTTCAAAACCCCTTCAACCACCTAATCCAAAAAACAAATAATGTGGTGCATATAACTTTCAGAAAACTGAATAGGTTCCAGATAATCAAATTTATAGAACTCAATGAGTTTGATGATGCAAATCCTGTGCTTGGGGTAGTGAAAATTTTGGGTTTGTTCTGATTTTGCTTGGTTGACCCTTTTCTTTGTGCTGATTCATTCTCTGTGAGAAATGGGATTTTCTCATTTCATTTTTGTTTTTGCTCATTTGGGTGGCAGTCTAGTGCATCATTTTTTACAGAGAGGAGCACTACCCTTGGTAACCTCTTGGGTATCCCCCCAAGAAATCATATCTTCAGTGATGTGCATCCAGAAGACTGTGAAGGACATATGAGGTGGAGCAGAACAAGTTGCAGGAGAGCTAAGATCAATGGCAAGGCGAAGACTTGGAGGTTGTTGATTGGGTGCATGAATAAAGTTGAAGCTGATCCACCTAGTCTTGACAAGAGTGACAAGGATGCACCTTCCCTCAAGGATTTATTGCAAGCACAAAGGAGAGCTAGAGATTCCATTGGAGAGGCAAATGTGTGCATCAATGTAATGCATGAGGTTTCTGAATCTGAGATCAGTTCCCTTTTGTTGGCTAGTCATGGGATACCACAAAGGGTGAATCCAAGGGTGTTGTATAGCAGAGGTCTCCCATCAATTGAGGAAGTTCCTGCAGACATACAAGTGCAAATGAAATGAGTCTGCCATTGCTGTCATGGATACAATTACAGGAATAATTGTTTCGCAGTTAGCTGTATAGTCTTTCAAAGGCCTTTACATTTGATTAGATTTACTGTGCATGAAGAGAACTGTGTCTTGCCTTTTAAGAAATTAAGGTCATGGTAACTATTTTAAGACCTTAGCAGTACACATGTAAGGATAAAAAATCATTTCATTTACCATTAAATGATGGTTCAGTTATGATAGCATCTCTTCAGTGAGATGGATTTGATTGAGATATATGTAAAATATCAGATCTGTAATACTATTTTTTTTTTTCTTAATTCAGAAAAACATTGTGCTCGAGTGACATACTAGATTTGTCCTAATCATGGTGCTTTTTCTATTCATTTGAGCGAGTGCACATTGATAACAAATTATAGCAATAAATAACCATATAAGTAAGCCTAATCCTTGTAGCTCAAAAGCATTGAGTTTTCACCTAACCGAGAGGTGTGATGGTTTGAGTATTCTGATTGAGAAATATATGTTTTTAAATATGTTCCATTTGCATGGAATTTCAATTTAATAGTAGATGTAGAGTAAAATTTATTGGTATAATTGTTTTCATTTTTGAAGGAATAACAATTAATAGAAAAGAATGAAAAGAAACGAGGATTGTAAGTAAGTTTATTTAAATATAAAATAATATAAAAATATAAAGGTGAGTGTATGTTATGATGCAATATTTTAGTGTTATTTTATTTTCACAAATCACAAACAAATGAGTGATCTTATGAAATTATTCTTAGAGTCGTGTATAAAATCAATTTCATGTGAAACTATTCATTAACCTTTCAGCCACCATATCATCCAATGTGATTAGGGAGCAAGAGTATGGACGACGAGGAGGAAATAGTTTCACACAAAACTATGTATGTGAAACACTAAAAAGGGTCCATGGGGTTCCATGTACCATCTACCCTATTTACAATGAACATTTACTTGAAACTATGTTTGTGCAAAACCTTGCACCACATCACACTAGCACATCTTGCCTCACGCTACTTACCATGTAAGGGTGCCCGACCACATCAACTCTTAGCTTTGGTCTAGATTTAACCAAGTAGACCTCGAACTGTTTTGATTTATATTCCAAAAGGTGGGATTTCATTCAAAAAAAGAAAGGGTTATTTATTTTATTTGAAAGGAAGGATTTCAAAACTAGGGTTTAAAAAAATTAGATTAGATCTTCATTTTTATTTTTTAAATTATAAATGTGGTAATATGGAGTGAATTATCTTATATGTCATGAACAATAAAAGGAAACCCTACTAGTCTCAAAAACCTAACTTTAATTCATCACAATATAAATAAATTCATAGAAATAATAAATCAATTCAACCATATGCAACCAAACATGTATCTCGAAGATAAGATCAAGAAATGGTGGGCTAAGGGCTTTTCGGGCCACCTATTATTCAAATTGCATCGAAGCTGAGGTATATTAAAGAAAAGCTGAAGGAATGGAATAAATTCATTTTTGGTAATATTTCGTTAAGAAAAAGCGAACTCATTGAGCAACTCAAAGAAGTGGAAGCCATTTCAACCAGGTCGGAGGTAGTGGAGGCGGTGAGATCCAAAGAAAGAAGTTTTCTTACGGATTTGCACAATATCTTGGCTGAATAAGAGATTATGTGGCATCAAAAATCAAGGAATTTATGGCTTAAAGGAGACCGAAACACATTTTTTTTTCATACATCCATGTTGAGGCATTAGAGTCACAACAGGATCAAGGAAATCAGAAAGGTGGATGGTAAGGTTACTAAGAAAATTAACAAAATTAGGGAAAGTGTTGTGGAGTTCTTCAAAGACTTGTTAGGCTCCTTGGTTCCTAGAAACTTGCAAGCGGAAAATCATCTTCTTTGTAACATCCCGACGCTGGTCTCCAAAGATATGAACAAGACCCTGTGTGTCCCTTCAATGACGATGAAATAAAAAAGGTGGTATTCTCAATGGGAGGTCTTAAGGCTCCAGGTCTAGATGGTTTCCCGCCTATATTTTCCTAATATTTGTAATGCAATCAACGAGGTCCAAAGATCTAATTTTATCTCAAACGATGTAAATTCCACCTTTTTGGTTTTACTGCCTAAATCACCGGGTGCCAAAGGATTTACAAATTTCAGGTCAATTAGCCTATGTAATACAATTTTCAAAATTCTGACTAAATCCATGGCCAATAGACTTAATATTTTGCTTCCTTCGATCATTGATGCTTTGCAGAGTGGTTTCATGCCCCAACGATAAATTTTGGATGGTGTTATTGTTGTTCATGAGATCATCCACTCTACTGATAAAAGTGAGAGGTTCGGGACTCTTCTCAAGTTGGACATGAACAAGTGGCTTGGGATTTTCTTCTTAGGGTCCATGATAGGTTCGGATTTGCCCAGTGCTGGTTGAGATTGATTAAATATTGTATATCTTCAACCATGTTTTCAGTAATTATTAATGGATCTTCGATGGGCTACTTTTGTAGCAATAGAGGTTTGCATCAGGGAGACCCTTTATCACCCTACCTTTTTATTCTTATGGTTGAGGCATTGGGTAAGTCCATCAAAGCTAATCAGGTTATTCAAGATTTGAAGCTAGCCTAATCGATAGATCCCATATCCCATCACCAATTCGCTAACGATACTATTATTTCCTTCATGGCATCAATCCCTCAAGCTAAAGCAGTTAAATCAATTTTGGTGGATTTTGAGAGTGCGATAAGGTCAAAAGGTGAATTTTAAAAAATGTTTACTTTTTTTCTTTCACACCTTGATTTATAGGAAGAGGAATATAGCAGATTTTCTAGGGTGTAGCATTGATTCCCTTCCCTCGATTTACCTTGGGATGCCACTGTTCAAAGGTGCATCAAAACCATCGTTGTGGGATTCAGTAGTTGAAAGAGTTTAGAAGAAGTTAGTGGGGTGGAAAGGTGCCCTTTTAAGTCAAGCGAGGAAGATTTTATTGGTCAAAGCCACTTTACAAAGCATCCCAGTGTACTTCCTCTCCTTGTTCAAGATTTCAAGGAAAGTTAAAGTTAAAGCAAATTGAGCGGTCCTTCGTGTGGTTAGGGATTGAAGAGAAGAAGAGATTCCACCTGGTGGCATGGGATTAAGTCTGCAGTAGGATATAAGAAGGAGGCTTAGGTTTGAGAAGGCTAAGAACGTTGAACAGAGACTTGATTGTAAAACAATATTAAAAATTAGTTCAGGATGACAATGTCAGTTGGGTTAAGATTGTGAAGGCTAAGTATCTTGGTAGTGGCAACAATTTTATGAAATTCCAAGCTCTCTCGGTGGGATTTGCTTTGTGGTCTAGTATAGTTGGTAGTCGATCGGATATGTGTAAAGGCCTTCTTTGGTGGTGGGGGATGGTTCTTCCATTTATTTTTGGGGAGATTCTTGGATCTTGCCATCCCCTCTTGAAGATTGTCCGACCTTTGCCTATCTGAAGCCAATCACAGATAGCTTATTTGGTCCCAAAGTTTCTAACTTGCTATAATTATTCAATGGCCATCTTCAGTGGAAGTCCTTTGAATTACCAAATATTTCTCAGGAGGAGAAACTTGTTTTTATAAATTTAAAAAACTCCATAAAATGGTTCTTAACCCCGGGTACTAGTCTTTACGATAGGCTAGTTTGGGTTCCTAAGAAATATGGTTAGTTATTATTTAAGTTTGCTTACGGTTTCTTAGAATATAATTCAGATCCCTGGTTCTTGATGAATCAAGACTAGATTAAAGGTCTAACGCCTAAAAAAATGTGTTCTTTTGGTTGGCAATTCAGGGAAAGTGCCTTGCTCTTGATAATCTTTAAAAATGGGGAATGATTTTCTCTAATAGGTTCTTCCTATGCGGTAAGGATTTTGAATCACCTTTCCACATATTTTCCCATTGTGCCTATACCCTTTAAGTCTTCCATCAATTCTTGTTGGAGTTGGGTGTTGCTTAGGTTCTTCCCAACTCACTGAAATATCTGGTTGTTCAATGGGTCTCCCCATTTTTCCTCTCCCCACTTACACCAGTTTTGGAAATTTGGGTTACCCCATATTTGGTGGTGTGTGTGGAAATAAAGGAATGCCCACGCCTTTAAAAATATTTGCCATCCTTAGTCATCGATCTCCTCAAGGGCCATTGTAGATATAGTGGAAAATTTAAAAGTTTTAAAACTAGATTTGATAACTTGTGAAGGGGAGACCGGTTTGGAGAGATTGTTGGATTTTTACCTCAACCTCAAAATACAGTGAGTAGGGTGAGTTAGGATAGGGCTAGCACGATTTAGGAACCCCCTCCATTGGTTTGGCTAAAATTTAAATTTGACGAAGATTCTAAAAGGAACCCAGGTCTAGTGGGTGGAGGGGGTTTATTTAGAAATTCAAAGGGTGAAATCCTTCTTGTCTTTGCTAAAAACTTAGGTCACCAATCAGCCATTTTTTTGAAGCTCGGGTATTATTTTAGGGTGTTTCCCACCAGAACTTGGTGAATTGCAGGAAACTAATCATAGAAGGAGATTCACTCAATGTTATCAACGTGATTAATGGTAACCAAAATTCCTTCTGGACTATTGTAAATTTAATAATTTAATCCAGGAGAATGATTCAAAATTTAGAAGAAGTCCAATTCAAGCACTAGTTCAGGGAAGGTAACAAAGCTATGGACTTCTTGGCTAATCAAGGTCTTACGCAACAAGATCTTCACATTTGGAGAGGTAATTTCCCAAATGGCCTTAGATCATTGGACAATGAATTCAAGCAAAGTTTAAAGTCAAGTCAAAATACTTAGGGTGGATGGTTGGAACCCTCACCATTGGATGTTGCTTTTTGAATGTTTTGGTTGGGCCTATGTGCCTAGTTTTTGTCTCTATTTATCCATGTGGGCCTGCGTGTCTAGATTTTTTCTCTGTTTGGCTTATGTGTCTGGGTCTATTCGACTAGTACATGCTGATCTGGGTGTAGGTAGTTGTGTCCAAGGTTTGGTTGGATTTAATGTTTTAAGTGTCCTCAGTCTCCTAGTGGTTGGATATTAGCTTCTTTTTGTTATAAGGTTTGGAGGTCCTTTCAAAACTCCTTTCATCCAACTAATAAAAAAATCATGTATCTCGTCTCAAGGGTAGAAGGTAAACAACTCTATATTCCTATATATGGCTACCATGATTTATCTATAATTTATTTGTGCATAAGGAAACTATCCAACAATGGTAAACTTGGATAATATTTTGCTTTAATACTTAGTTGTGAATTCACTATAAATTGGTGTTAATTATACTTATACACAATATTATGGGGGATGGGGTATAGGTCATTTATGTGATTACCTAAATTTTAGAAGAGTCATTGGTAATGTGCATCCTAGGGCTTTATGTGCAAAGAAACCAGTGGTATTTGAAGTCCATAATCCAACTAGGCCTCTAAAAATGCATGACATCGTCAATAAGATTCACTCATCACTATTTGATCACATTACTTAGATTATAGAATCCCTCCAAGATTTATGTGAGTTAGAGCAAGTTGTTTATAAACACATGGCTATTGGGTCTTCTCCTTTAGATTTACCCCTCCCTAAGATTCCCTAAGAGGTTTTGTGCAATAAACCATAGGATTATTAGATAATCATATTGATCCATAAACCTATTGTAGAGACCAACTTGCCTTTTTACTCACACACTTTTATGAGATTTACATGTTAGTTATATTGTACATCTATTGTATAGACTTCCTATGTGTGACGTGGTTGATATATAAACCACCAACACAAGGACCACATTGCATCATCCTTCAATGGATACACTCATATATCTCATTTTTTCTATAAACATAGTTGGGAATCCATCATCCCATCCTCAAACTACTTATGATCATTTAGATAATCTTATGGATGATTAGAATGATAGCTCATATGGTCAAGATGTTAATGTTAATATCTATGATCATGTACATGATAAGAAGGAAGATGTAGATAATTTGGATATATTTTAACTAGATGGATCTTAGCACCAGTCAAGATTGAGTTAGAGTAGGTTATTTAGACTCTAACTCATGTTCACCTAGGTATTTTATTTATTTTATTAATTTTATTCCATATTTCCCCAACCACTTATGGGTGGATATTTCTTATTTATCTTTTAGATATTATGGGGATATTAGGTGTTGACTATTCCTAGGGAGTTATCCATTAGGTATTTATGGAGGGTTGAGATCTTTTCTCCCCATGTTGGTTACAGATCTACGGATCATATTGTACCTCCCTGTTGTATGGTGAATATTGATCCTTATCACTTTGTTATGATCATATGGCTATGGTGGATCTTCCTTGCCTATTTAAGCAAGGCCTCTCCATTGTACTTAATATGCATTTTACATTAATATATTATCATATTTTTATTCTTCCAACATTTGCTTCCATTGTGTTCTTGTTCATTCTCTTGTGTTTGGTTAATGTGGTGTGATTCAACGCCTTAGATCCTTATGGCTTGGATATATTTTTACTTCTCGTCATCACTCCTTTCATGGTATCAGAGCAGGTAGGATTGTTGAAAACATCCATTGTTGAGGATTTTATGACTAGATCGGTTTGAAGTTTGTTTTGTATAAGGAGCTACAAAGATTCTATTAGCCCTGGAAGGTGAATCTGGTTTTTATTCATTTCCTTGTTTTTTTCCAAAAATCCTATATAGCCTTGCAATTTTTAAATCCATCTCAGTTGAGTCCTCAAACCCCTTGAGATTTTTAATACAAGCTTTTTGAAGCATTTTTTAAAACTGCAAAAAAATTTGTGATTTTGGGTAATTTTATCTATAAATAAAAATTGCATAGCATATCATATATTCAGTTTTGAAGTATTTATTAAAACTGCAAAAAATTGTGAATCTGGGCAATTTTATCTATATCCATGCAATTTTTATTGGGGCAATTTTTATTTGTTCTACAAAATAAAAATTGTGTAGCATGTCACATATTCAGTTTTGAAGTTTTGTTAAAATTGCATAAATTGTGAATCTGGGCAATATTATTTGTATCCACATAATTTTTATTGTGGTAATTTTTATTTATTCTGGAAAATAAAAATGGCATAGCATGTTACATATTTAGTTTTGAAGCACTAATTTTAAATTGCAAAAAAATTACAGTTCTGGTTGTTGGATCCTTTTTTGCTCATAAAGGCGCCCCTGTACATGTTGGAAAGAAGAGGTCAAGAGTTCCAAACTCATTTATTTGCACTTAGAACATTTTTTTTGAGAGAATATTTTTTTAAATGAAAGTTACCTTTTTTGTAGGATTTTTTAATCTCGTTTATTTAATTGTAAGGGGACTTGCCAATTGTAAGACAAAATATTATTTTCTGCATTTGAAAAGATGAAAACTCATATTCTCATTGTAGCCTAGAATTATAAAGGTAATTTCTTCTAGGAGCTATCTTTCTAAGTGGAATTAATAAAATTTATTTGTGGGGGGTTGCTTTAGTGTTGATTCTTTGCACCAATTGTATTTTGTTATCTCATTTTTTGTGGTGATAGCTAAAATAAGTTCTACAATTTTTTGTTGAGTTACTCATACCCTATAATTATCACACATGGTGACCACATATGCAACATCATCTTCAAAAAAAAGGATTAATTCATCTACTAGAAGAAACTCAACTAGTATTTACAAAAGAATATAAGTTTTTTATACATCGTGGCAAAATGTTTGAAGCTATGGGAGTAATAAGTATGCATGTTAGTGAGTCTTTGGTTCCATTTGGATACCTGTACAACACTATTTGAGATGTGGAAAAAATTGAATATATTATTTGGCAAAGTAGATCAAATTACAATTATGCAGCTTGATGCATAACTCACTACCTTGAGTCATGATGATTATCCCACTATTGTAGAATATTTCACTTAGTTCAAGATACTTCTTAATTAGTTGAAGGAAAGTGGAAAGAATAATATGGGAGATGAGTTTATTTTCTGGATTCTAGCAAAGTTAAAGGGTCCATTTCAGATCTTTGCTAGAACTTTTCTTTCCACCATGGATTCCTTTGGCGCATCCTATAAAATACCTAGTTTAGAAGAGTTTTTTGGTAAACTTAATCAAGAAGAATTAAAGCTTTCCCCCCTTGATTCCTCATCCTCTAAGGCATTAATAGCATTTAGTTTTAATTCTAAAGGTAAGGAAAGTCTAAACCCAAGCCTAACTCCACTTCATCCCCTTCAAAAAATTCTCTTAATCTAAAAGAGTCCAATAAAAATAAGCCCAAGTCATCTTCCAAAAGTTTCAAATGTCTCTTGTTATCATTGTGGAAAGAATGGTCACTTGGAGTTTAGGTGTTGGGAAAAGTTAGAAGCCCTCAATAAAGCCTTCAAGAAACATAATTTTTCTCTTCCCACTTTATCTTCTAAGGATAAGAGCAAGGCTTTGAATCCATTTGGAAGATCACATGTCACTCCTTTAATATATTGGGTATTGGATTCAGGAGCCACACATCACATGACTTCTTCCAAGGAGTCTTTTACCTCTCTTTGTTCTATTTCGACCTCTTGCATTGAGGTTGGATATTCTTCCTATATTTTTGTACAGGGAAAATGGGACACTTAGTTAAATGGTAGGAAAATTGAGAATGTGTTTTATGTACCTGATATTTCCACTAACTTACTCTATGTTTACCAAATTTACCATTTTGGGGAGGATAAGACTATATTGTTCACACCATAGGGTGCTGAGACTAGACACTTGTTAGGGCCATAGTCTATAGTTGCACAGGGAGTTGTAGATCATAGTTCTCATATCTACCATTTTGAGGGTTTTGATTCTTCATCTATTGGTACTTTTCTAGTTGTAGGAAACAAATCCACCTCCTAGAAGAAGATACAAATTTTGGATTTGCACAATTTTGTCAATTTTGTCAAATGTATAGTTTTGATTAAAACATATAATGTAGGGTTGTAAAATGTACAATTGGGTGTAATTGTACAATTTCATAAATGTGCAATTAGATGTGAAATAAAATTACGTTGAAATATGCATTTAGGTTAATTTGATAATAATCAAATTAGACTTAGGGAAACCTTAATGCAAGTTAGTTATCTTACGTGGTGGAAGTTGTGAATATTGGTTGTATCAAGAACTACTTTGGAATGGCATGAGAAAGCATTATAAAGCCCCCAATACCATTCAATTTTTGTTGGTTATTCATTGCTATGTTCTTAATAGTTGATGATTACTATGATTGTTGATGGATGTTGTTCACTTATGTTCAATTGTATTATTGTTTGGTATTGATCTTGTATCTTCTATAAATAACTATTAATATGAGTGCAACATTATGAATTGTGTGTTCCTATGACTTTCCTTGTACATATTGATGGTGAATATAGATTATACATTATGTGCAAGTATGACTAGGATGGTGTGGTAAATGGAAGAGATTATAATGGAATTGCACTATTGATGAACCCATAAACTATTGTGATATTGGAGAATTAACTTTATGCATTATTGTTGTTGTACTTAGATGTTTATAGGCTATTGTACAATTTTTAGGAATGATAATAATTAGATTTGATGCCATAGCTTGGAAGTTGGGTTTGCATGTTAGACTATTTAGTTGGTAATTACACTATAAACATACATAAATCTTACTTGGAAATATTATGAATGTAAGTTGATAAATTTACAACTATACAATTGTAGTGAGGGTTTTGTGAAACCATGTAGTTGATAAACCAAACCATACAACTGATCATTTTCCTAATTTTAAAGTGTAATTACATAGTTGCCAAAGAAGGAAAACAAGGGTTTAGAAGAGAACGATTACAAAACTATTTAGTTTGAGTTGCAAAATGACTTCCAGTAAACTACACAAGTGGCAAATCATATATTTTAGAATTTTGTACAATTTGGATTGTACAACTATATTATTTGGAGACTGTACAAGCAATTTTGTGGAGTTTGTAAATCGTACACTAGAAAATCATACACTTGTACGATTTGGACCAAATATTTTATAAAATATTTTGATTCATTCAAAAACCTTCCAATTCACCTCCCCCTATGGAAATACTCTCCACTGTGCTACATTTTGAATTGTTTCTTAATCTAACTTTGATAATTGACACTATTTTTACCAAAATTGGGTCAAAATTGTCATAGTTGAGAAGGGTTTGCAAGTGACAATCTTTGAGTAGAAATCAATTAGAGGTGAATGATAGATATAATTTTTCAAATATGTGGAAGATGAAATCGAGGAACAAATTCTATTAATAATTGCTCAAAGGGACAATGTGAACAACTTCACACAAGATACGAATGAACCAATGATATAACAAGTATGGAATTTGGACGAAGTAGACATTGAAAGGTGGGAGAAATTGTTGATAGATATAAAATAAGGGATACAAGAACCACCAAGACTCAAGGAAAATATTGGCATAAGATGAGATATTTATGAATAAATTGTGCGAGGATTCAATGAGTGGATGGTAAAACCTAAATAAGTGACATGAAGGTTGCAAAGGGGTGTAGAGGATGGAAGTCAGGAACCAAAGCAAAAATGCATGAGGTATCAAGAAATAGGACCGAATCCATGACCTAAAGAACACAAGCTTATACTGAGAGGGGGTGAACAGTATAAGACCACTTTTTACTTTTCTTTCCCAAATAATATTATCCAATATAATCAATGGCAATATCAATAGCAATAACCAAAGAAATGCACAAATCATCACACACAATAGAGACACCAATTTAATGTGGTTCACCCAATGTGGGCTACTCCACGAAGAAAATATTTCACTAAAATTTTCTCAATCAATATCTTGGGAATCCTTTCCCTATTACAATGTTTATGGACCTCTATCCAAAGGAGACACCAATCCCCTAATCAAGTTCATGGATCTCTATCCATAGGAGAACTCCTTTCTCCTTAGCTCTAACTAGTGATCTTCTAGAAGAACTGTTGCCCCCACTACTCTGGCTAATGGATCTCTATCCACTGAAGACACCTATCCTCACTACCCTAGCTAATGGATCTCTATCCACTGGAGACTATCATCCTCTATACTCTATCACCTTCAAATCTCTATCTCAAATCTTTACTAAACATAGTCCTTCGGTCTAGCACAAATCTGCTCAATCTCTATCTCTGGTCTAGCATAAACTTATCCTCAAATCTGCACTAAATTCTATCCTTGAATCTGTACTAAACATAGTCCTTTGGTCTAGCACAAATCTATCCTCAATATCTATCCTCTGATCTGCACTAAACATAGTCCTTCGGTCTAGCATAAATATATCCTCAATATCTATCCTCAAGCCTTAACTCAAAGCTTGACTTAATCATAAATCAACTCTGCTAGATCTGCCCCAAACCTTAACTCAAGGTTTGAACAAATCAATCAATCAACTCTACTCTCAAGTCTTCTCAAAGACTTATCTCAAATCTACCTTGTAAGCTTCCACAAAATCTCACACTAATCTATCCACAAGTCCTCTCTAGAACTTGTCCAAATCTGCTCAACAAGTCCTCACTAGAACTTGTCCAAATCTGCTCTCAATATATATTGTAAGCTTCCACAAAATCTCACACAAATCTTTCCACAAGTCCTCTCTAGAACTTATCTCAAATCTTCTCAACAAGTCCTCACTAGAACTTGTCCAATCTCATAGAAACATAAAGAGAATTGTTAGAGACTCAATATGCTTCACATTCATCACAATGCTCAATCACTTTCAATCACTCTTTTAGAAACATATAGAGAATTGTTAGAGACTCAATATGCTTCACACTCATCTCAATGCTCAATCACTTTCAATCACTCTTTTAGAAACATATAGAGAATTTTTAGAGACTCAATATGCTTCACATTCACCTCAATGCTCAATCACTTTCACTCACTCTTTTAGAAACATATAGAGAATTGTTAGAGACTCAATATGCTTCACACTCACAAACTCTCAATCACTTTCAATCTCTCTTTTATTATAGAAACATATAGAGAATTGTTAGAGACTCAATATGCTTCACACTCATCTACACTCAACCTCTCTCTCAAATCAATTCAGAATATAGAACAATTTGTTTCATAGAACTTGAGCTATCACTTCACACATCCACTTGACTAGTCTCAACCAACTCTACTCAATCAATCACTCAATGAAATAATCCTTGCTCACAAATCCTAGTCCAAACATATGAACACTCACTCAAATGTTTCCAACAATGCTTATCAACCAATCTCACATAACAATGATACTCATGTTCTTTGCAAACCCTAGTTCAAGTTCTTCACTCAACTTAATCACTTCAACAACAATGCTTATAAAATAAGGTTTTATCAACAACTCTCAATTCCAGAAAACCTTGAAGCATTAATTAAAAACACACTCAATAATGCTTAACCAAATAATCCTTTTCACTCCAACTTTTCATTCACAACTTTCAACAATCACTCACTAGGAAGAATATGCCCATACCTTTTGTTGGATGTAAAGGTGCCTTTAGAAAAACCTGTCTTAATCACAATTTCCTTCTTTCCAATTCCAATGGTTAGACACAACAATATCACTTCAACACTTTCTCAAAAATATTCCTTAGACACAAAATAATCACAACTCAATTTATGCCTTATTGCTTCCTTTTAAAAATAACACTCATCATACCATACATGAAAAATAATTTCTTTGATACACCTTATAAACTCCAACTTAAAATAATATCCAACACTTCACAAACACCTTACAACTCTTTCCAACCATTAAAGCAAATGACATCAAAAAATTTAATTTGCATAACCCTTATAACTCCCCATGCAACCTTATAAACCAAATATAATGCAAAAATTAATTTTTAATTTTTCAACAACCACTTCCAAAATTTTTGGTGCCTAAATTCCAATGCATACCTTGCTTTCCCCAAAAAGGGGTTTCGGCGTGATTCGATCCACCGTCTCCCTAAGGCCTAAGCGCCTTAGCGCTTGGGAGCCCACCGCGTGGGCTATAGTCCCCACGTGAAGGAAAAAGCACTTCCTCCACCTTATGCCTCATGCACCTTTTGACTTCTTCAAAGTCCACTACTCTCTCCACTTCATTGTAGCACGCGTCGCAAGCAATTCACATTAATTTTTGAACGAAGGCATGGTAAGTTCTAAGGTGGGTGGATCCCCCTTTTTATACATGATTTGATTTTTCTCCCACGTCGACACTTTTAGTAATTCAAATTATGATTTTAATAACCCACCTTTGGGTTAAAACATTAATATAAATTAACTTTATAATTAATATTAAAACTAATTAATAATTAATTTACATAACTTAGGTTAAGTAAATTAAATTATAAATTAATTTATAATAAAAATTATATTAATTAATTTATAATTAATTTAAAACCTCCTTTTATAATATTATAAAAATATTATAATATTATTTACTTGGGCATCTTCTTTTGCACTTTGGTCCACATCTGATCTCCTAAAATCGGGTCTTGATCAACAAATTGGAGAACCTAAAACTGATGTTGCCCATTGAAGCTGCCACTGACTGGTGCTGAAATCTTGACATCAATGACCACTCACTCTTGACATCAATGACAACTTATCTACTCAAAATGTCCAACAATCTCCCCCTTTGTCATTGATGGTAACCCAAATTCTTTTTACCAAACACTTGACCTTTTTCTTATTCTACTCCCCTGGGACATTGCTCCCCCTGACTCAATGCTCTCTTCTTAAACCAAATCTCTCCCCCTTACTCAAATATCTCCCCCTTTGACATCAATGGCAAAGGGTCACCTTTGGGGCTCGGGGCTAAGAATGAGTCTCTTAGCTTAGCCCCTCCCCCACCTCCTCTTGAGGTGGTTAATTCTGGGGTGGGAGTATTTCTACTCCCAACAAGCACTGGTCTTTACCTTTATCCTCTTTCCTTCTCATCTGATCCTTCTAATTCCTTTGATTGTTCCTGTTTTTCCTATCCATGTCCATATTATTATTCATGTCCATATTCATTTTTATTCATGCTTGATTCTGGAATGTCTGCTCTACACCACTTTGTTGTATGTCCATCATTATTGCACTTATAACACTTAATGTTATTATTCCTTGGAGGTGCAAATGTCTTGGGATTTCTCCTGGTGAAGCCATATCTGTTCTATCATGAACCCTGCAATTCATTGCCTTGTGACCAAACTGATTACATGAGTAGCAATACCCATGGAAAAGTTGCCTGTTTCTAAAGTTCCCATATTCTTGTCTTTCATGTGTCCTACACTATGAAGCCTTGTGCCCAAATCTATGACATGAGAAACATCATCCATTGAAGTTACCTTGCCTTGACCCCATTGGTCTCTTAGTCTCTTCTACCCTATCCTGTTTCCTGTTCCATCTATTCCTTATTTGTGCATTGTTCCTTTCCTTGTTGAACTTTCTATTGTCCAACTTATCCTTAGAAGTATCACTCTTTCTTTTACTTTCTTATTTTGATGCTTCTTCTTCTTTGGTGCTTGAGCTTGACTCTCCTTTTTCTGCTTCCTGTTTCCCTTGTTCTTCTTCAAAACTAAGTCATGTTTTGGTGATTGATGATCTTTGTGCATTGATAATCTTGTCCAAAGTCTTTGAATTTTTCTCAAACTTGTGTAGCTTGTCCTTAGAGTCTTTTACTTCCATCCTTAGTGAAACTATCTCATGTTCTAATATTTCACACTCTAGATATTTTGTCTTTAATTTTTAGTCATACCTTCTTCAATTTTCCTTGCTTCTTCAACCTTAATTTTGAAGTTAGTGAGCTCTTGTAGAAACTTTGCTTTTGCTTTCTCATCTTCTTGAGCTTGAACCCTTAATCCCGAGTTCTCCCTTTTTAATTCTTCAAGATCAACAATAAGTCTTTCACATTCTAGCTCTTTTACCTTTGATTGTTCAACCATACCTTTTTCAACTCTCCTTGCCTTTTCAACCTTATCTTTCAAGTCAAAGAGATCTTGTAGAAGCTTTGTCTTACATTTCTCATCCTCTTGTATTTGAGCCTTTAATTCTAAGTTCTCCTTTTTCAACTCAACAAGTTCCTTAAGAGTGACTTCCTCCTTTTCTTTTCTAAATTTTTCTCTTTTCTTTGGTCTTCAATTTCTTCTATTGTCCAAAGTAGAGTTTCTTCTTCATACCTATTTTGACTATCCCTGTTATCCTTTTCTGAACCATCCTCTAGGACTTCAATTCTGAAAGTATCATCTTCATCTTCACCGCTACTAAACCCATTGCAATAACTTGCATCATGACCGAGTTGACCACAAACAAAACATTCTTCACCTTCTTGTGAACAATAAGCTACAAGGTGACCTATCTTCCTACATCTGGTACAAAACTTTATCAATCTGGTTATCTCTCCACTACTTGATTCATCTCTTGAATCTATTTCCATTCTTCCTCCCAAAACAACAATATTGAATTCATCTTCCTTTTCTTTCATGACCATGTGTGTTCTTTTCTTCTTGTGTCTCATGGTTCTACTTTTGCCTTTCTTTGCCATTTGTGTTCTTGTAAGATCTTCCTTCAAGTTGTTAAACCTTTTTCGAAGGAACCAACTCTAATACCAATTGAAGAACACAAGCTTATACTGAGAGGGGGGTGAACAGTATAAGACCACTTTTTACTTTTCTTTCCCAAATAGTATTATCCAATATAATCAATGGCAATATCAATAGCAATAACCAAAGCAATGCACAAATCATCACACACAATAGAGACACCAATTTAACATGGTTCACCCAATGTGGGCTACTCCACAGAGAAAATATTTCACTAAAATTTTCTCAATCAATCTCTTGGGAATCCTTTCCCTATTACAATGTTTATGGACCTCTATCCAAAGGAGACACCAATCCCCTAATCAAGTTCATGGATCTCTATCCATAGGAGAACTCCTTTCTCCTTAGCTCTTATTGGTGATCTTCTAGAAGAACTATTGCCCCCACTACTCTGGCTAATGGATCTCTATCCACTGAAGACACCTGTCCTCACTACCCTGGCTAATGGATCTCTATCCACTTGAGACTATCATCCTCTATACTCTATCACCTTCAAATATCTATCTCAAATCTGCACTAAACATAGTCCTTCGATCTAGCACAAATCTTCTCAATCTCTATCTCTGTTCTAGCACAAACCTATCCTCAAATCTACACCAAAATCTATCCTTAAATCTGTACTAAACATAGTCCTTTGGTCTAGCACAAATCTATCCTCAATATCTATCCTCTGATCTACACTAAACATAGTCCTTCGATCTAGCACAAATCTATCCTCAATATCTATCCTCAAGCCTTAACTCAAAGCTTGATTTAATCACAAATCAACTCTTTTAGATCTACCCCAAACCTTAACTCAAGGTTTGAACAAATCAATCAATCAACTCTGCTCTCAAGTCTTCTCAAAGACTTATCTCAAATCTACCTTGTAAGCTTCCATAAAATCTCACACTAATCTATCCACAAGTCCTCTCTAGAACTTGTCCAAATCTGCTCAACAAGTCCTCACTAGAACTTGTCCAAATCTCTCTCAATATGTATTGTAAGCTTCATAAAAAGCTCACACAATATTATCCACAAGTCTTCTCTAGAACTTGTCTCAAATCTGCTCAACAAGTCCTCACTAGAACTTGTCCAATCTCATAGAAACATAAGGAGAATTGTTAGAGACTCAATATGTTTCACATTCATCACAATGCTCAATCACTTTCAATCACTCTTTTAGAAACATATAGAGAATTGTTAGAGACTCAATATGCTTCACATTCATCACAATGCTCAATCACTTTCAATCACTCTTTTAGAAACATATAGAGAATTGTTAGAGACTCAATATGCTTCACATTCACCTCAATGCTCAATCACTTTCACTCACTCTTTTAGAAACATATAGAGAATTGTTAGAGACTCAATATGCTTCACACTCACAAACTCTCAATCACTTTCAATCTCTCTTTTATTATAGAAACATATAGAGAATTGTTAGAGACTCAATATGCTTCACACTCATCTACACTCAACCTCTCTCTCAAATCAATTCAGAATATAGAACAATTTGTTTCATAGAACTTGAACTATCACTTCACACATCCACTTGACTAGGCTCAACCAACTCTACTCAATCAATCACTCAATGAAATAATCCTTGCTCACAAATCCTAGTCCAAACATATGAACACTCACTCAAATGTTTCCAACAATGCTTATCAACCAATCTCACATAACAATGATACTCATGTTCTTTGCAAACCCTAGTTCAAGTTCTTCACTCAACTTAATCACTTCAACAACAATGCTTATAAAACAAGGTTTTATCAACAACTCTCAATTCCAGAAAACCTTGAAGCATTAATTAAAAACACACTCAACAATGCTTAACCAAACAATCCTTTTCACTCCAACTTTTCATTCACAACTTTCAACAATCACTCACTAGGAAGAATATGCCCATACCTTTTGTTGGATGTAAAGGTGCCTTTAGAAAAACCTGTCTCAATCACAATTTCCTTCTTTCCAATTCCAATGGTTAGACACAACAATATCACTTCAACACTTTCTCAAAAATATTCCTTAGACACAAAATAATCACAACTCAATTTATGCCTTATTGCTTCCTTTTAAAAATAACACTCATCATACCATACATGAAAAATAATTTCTTTGATACACCTTATAAACTCCAACTTAAAATAATATCCAACACTTCACAAACACCTTACAACTCTTTCCAACCATTAAAGCAAATGACATCAAAAAATTTAATTTGCATAACCCTTATAACTCCCCATGCAACCTTATAAACCAAATATAATGCAAAAATTAATTTTTAATTTTTCAACAACCACTTCCAAAATTTTCGGTGCCTAAATTCCAATGCATACCTTGCTTTCCCCAAAAAGGGGTTTCGACGTGATTCGATCCGTCGTCTCCCTAAGGCCTAAGCGCCTTAGCGCTTGGGAGCCCACCACGTGGGCTATAGTCCCCACGTGAAGGAAAAAGCACTTCCTCCACCTTATGCCTCGTGCGCCTTTTGACTTCTTCAAAGTCCACTACTCTCTCCACTTCGTTGTAGCACGCGTCGCAAGCAATTCACATTAATTTTTGAACGAAGGCATGGTAAGTTCTAAGGTGGGTGGATCCCCCTTTTTATACACGATTTGATTTTTCTCCCACGTCGACGCTTTTAGTAATTCGAATTAAAATTCAAATTATGATTTTAATAACCCACCTTTGGGTTAAAACATTAATATAAATTAACTTTATAATTAATATTAAAACTAATTAATAATTAATTTACATAACTTAGGTTAAGTAAATTAAATTATAAATTAATTTATAATAAAAATTATATTAATTAATTTATAATTAATTTAAAACCTCCTTTTATAATATTATAAAAATATTATAATATTATTTACTTGGGCATCTTCTTTTGCACTTTGGTCCACATCTGATCTCCTAAAACCGGGTCTTGATCAACTGAAACTAGAGAACCTGAAACTGATGTTGCCCACTGAACTGCCACTGACTGGTGTTGAAATCTTGACATCAATGACAACTTATCTACTCAAAATGTCCAACATGACTGACACACCAATGAAGGAGGTCATAAAGTGAGGATGCACAAGAAGTCGAGAGACAACTGTTTGGTGAGAATAATGTACCTAGGATAGAAACATCCAATGAGGAGTAGCATAGCAGATCATGCACACAAATAAGGAAACAATCAAGGATTTCAAAGGACACTTCATCAAGTGATGAATGAGGATTCGCACCAATAGTTAATATAGCCACAAGAGCAGGAAAACAAAGATGTCCACCCTTCATAGGAGAAGGAAAGGAGGACCTAGCTAGGCATATTGGTACATGCATAACCATTTGGAAAGTAAATGGTATAAGCCAACTATATGAATGGTTGCAATTATTTCCTACCACATTATGAGGTCTCACAATAGACTAGTATCTAAAGTGAGAAAATACACCAGCATTTCAAGCATGGAATACGATGAAAAATTCTTTCATCGAGGAATTTTATTCCTTGAGAGATGCCTGTGATATTGTAACAAAAATTTACACCACAAAACAAGGTTTTTATGAGGATGTTAAAACATACAACCACCATTTAAAATAACTAGCTGATAAAATGCAAATGCCACCAGTAGATATACTTGTTAAATGATGGTTTCTTGATGGGTTACTGCCAAGATATAGGAAGAAGATGAAGGTAGTACCATCCTCAACATATGAAAAAGTGCTATAGAAAGAAAAAATATTTAGAGTGAGGCAAAGCAGACAATAGTAGGGATCATGACACATACTAGGCATGAAGAATCGAATAACGATGAAGAGGATACAATACATCAGACTGTCAAATCATTCTAAAATGAATTTAATGTAAGAATCGAATAACACAGCAGACAATAGTAGGGATCATGACACATACTAGGCATGAAGAATCGAATAACGATGAAGAGGATACAATACATCAGACTGTCAAATCATTCTAAAAGGAATTTGGCTTCTTTTATTATCATTATAAGATAATAAAAGAAGCCAAAGGAGATATGAGATGATATTGAAAAGATATCTAGTGTATAGAATGTAAGGCAAAAGGACATACAAATATAACGTTTTCTCAAAATGAGTATTGCGACATATTTAATATGCTAGGACACAAAGTGGTGACATATATGTTCAATTCAAAAGTTCACCAACAAATTCTCACAATTCAAGACCAAGAGGAAAAATCAGAGCCTCAAGAAAATGGACAAGCTACAATAAGTTGAGGTTATAGAAAGAACCATAGAGGAGGAAGTCGTATCAAGGTAAAATACAAGGAGACCAGAGTCATTTGTAGTATGATTCGAAAGGAAGACCAATCATACAATATCATAATTCCTAGAAATAGGGGTATTTTATAAAGAACTATCCTTCTTCCTAGATAAAAGAGATAACATAAAATAAAACTACACACGTGTAGATGGTGTGGTCTAGGTAACCACAAGGGGGTAAATTATCCTAAAAAACGTAGGTACAAGTGGCTCATAGAATGTGAATTTCTTAGACATTGACGTTCCTCCAATAAAGGAGGAGGAAACTGAGAAAGATGTATTAGCCATGACATGGACTCAGGCTAAGAAGGATACTTACCCAGAACTTGCCAAGGAAAGAAAGAAGTGGTAGGTTGTAAAGAAGGTAATTGAAGAAGAGGTGCAAATAGTTAAGCAATTAAGGCTAGCAAAATAGAAAGAATTAAAGAAGCCTTGCACATTAGAAGATAAAGCAGTTGTACAAGAGTTGGTAGTACAAGTCCTAAATATAACAATCAAAATCAAGATGGCTAGTTTATTGGAAGCCATACCATTGCTACATAAGGCGATGGGCGAGGAGATACAACCACGAAAAGTTATGGAGGTTCATATCCAACCAATAAAAGAAAAGGAATGAAATAATTATTTTATGGATCCAACTATAGTGATGGTTGATGTTGGAAAAAAACTAGCATTGGTTCATATGGAGAATTTGAGGCATAAATTAACACAAGTTATTTTGGACGAAGGATCCATTGTTAATGTGCTACTAGAAAGAACCTGGAGGGAGATTGAAAATCCATCTTTGTGGGCACCAAGTTTTTGATTGTATGGTTTTGACTAGTATGGCATTGAGACAAAGAAAGTATTAACAACACAACAAACAATAATTGACCAATAATTCATCTTAGATTTCAATGTGATCATTATGCAAAAGTTTACATATGATGCACTATTAGGAAGAGGTTGGTTGTGAGGAGCCAAAGTTAATCATATTTTTGGAAAAGAGTAGATCACATCCAATAAAGGATAACATAAATATATGATTAAATTGAAGAATCAAAGAATTAGTGAGGATGTGTCCATGAAAAATGAGTTAGGTAGTTCTTCAAGTGAAGAAGAACTTGAACCTAATGAAGAAGGGATGTTGGACTTGGAGGAATGTAGCAAGGACAAATCCCAATATGATAGTAGACTCCTTCATTGGTAGATGGAGGAGTATGAGGTGTTTCAACCCAACTACCTCTATATTAATATAGAAGAGATCACAAAAAACAAGACGAGAAGAAGATCAACAAGAAACCGAAAGAAGAGGAACAAGAAAAATGAACTTTCTCCAAGAGTTTTGCATAATATACAATTGGAGATGCAGAGATAGATGCAATACTAGTGCATTCAATGAATGTGGAAAAGGCTAAGGTAGAGCTAGAAAATATCAAATATGAGGGACCTCGAATCATAGACGTAAATCTAGGAATGGAGAGTGAACCTAGAATGATCCATTATGGAAATTATTGGGATCAAGTATTGAAAGCAATAACTTTCAAAATATTCTTGGAGTACAAGGATATTTTTGCATGGACATATAAGGATTTGAAAGGTATACCACTATAATTATGTGTCCACAATATTGCATTAATGTCTAGGGCACAATCGATGAGAAGGAGACCATATATGATGAACCCCAAGTATGTAGCCTTGGTGAATACATAGATAGATAAGATTCTAGATGTTGGTATTACCTTTAGGGTTGCTACAAGTGAGTGGATTTCACCTATTGTGGTCACCTTGAAAAAGGAAGTGGATAAGATTCAAATATGCATAGATTTTTAGAGTCTAAAAGTAGTAATAATTAAATATCACTTTTTGATTCCTTTCACATATTCCATTCTAGAGGAGGTCACAGGACATGAAATTTATTCATTCATGGATGGGTTTTTCTGCTATAATCAAACCAGTATTGCTAAAGAAGATAATTTAAAGATCACATTTGTTGTAGAAAATCGAATTTATGCATACAATAGGATGTTTTTTAGGTTATATAATGCCCCAATGATATTCCAACACATTATTGGTCCATCTATGGTTGGATCAATGACCACCTACCAGTCTTAAGTAAATGTATGAGCTAATTTAGGAATGTACATATCTCCTTGAATGCAAGGAATTTTTTTTGATGGTACCATATGGGAAATTATTAGGACATAGTGTGTGGTGAAGGATTAAATATGGTTCTTGATAAGATTCATGTTATTTTATATATGGAGGAGCCATATGATGTGAGCTCATTAAAAACATTCTTAGGATCCATGAGATATTATAAAATATTGATCAAGAACTACGCATAGGTGTCCTACCCATTGGAATACTTGACAAAGAAGAACACTCCTTTTAGTTGGACAGAGAAGCACCAATGAGATTTCAAATAATTGAAAGCAAAGCTAGTTAGTAACCCTATTCTTGTGTTTTCTAATTAGGATAAAGAATTCCATGTCCACATCAATGCTTCCAATTTCATGATAGGATGCACACTGGCTCAGGAAGTACAACATAGGCTAGATCAACCTATCTACTTTACAAGCCATCTATTGTCAAGGGTGGAAAGGAATTATAGTAGAACAAAATAGGAGGCTTTGGTAATGGTATATGGGGTACAAATATAGAGGAATTACCTATTAGAAAACTTGTTTGCCTTTTATGTTGATCATCAAGATTTGTTGTACCTGATAAATAAATTATTGATACAAGGGCGAGTCAAGGTTGCTCATCAATTTATAATAATTTGTATTTTGAGTAGTAGTAAGACCTGGTAAAAAGCATGTGATTGCAGACTAGTTGTCTTGAATACGATCAGGAGAACCTATAAGGATGGGAATTCCAGATGAATTTCCTGATGCACAACTATTTGTAATTAATGTTGTACCATCATGGTATAAGTTAATTAGGTAATACATATTCATAAGAGAATTACCACAAGATTTGAAAACAACAGAGAAGAGGAAAGTCATCTTGAAGTCAACACCTTTTTAGATGATAGCTGGAATACTATATAAGATGAGTATTGATGGCATTTTGCAAAGATACATAATGGAGGAGAAATTTAATATAGCATTAAAAAAACTCATGAAGGTCGGGTAGGAGGACACATGGAGATAGATGCCACTTCTAGGAAAATACTCTTGGAAAAACTATGGTAGTATACATTGTACAATTATGCAAAATAATATGTACAAGCATGTGACACTTTTCAAAGAGTGGGAAATCCACTATGCAGAGACTTCATGCCTCTACACCCATCACAAACTCAAGAATTATTCGAGATATGGAGGTTGGAATTCATTGGACCATTGAAAACCATCTATAGGTGAAAATATCAGTATGTAGTGGTAGCAACAGAATCTTGACAAAATGGATAGAAATGAGAGTGCTACTAGATAACACAACAAAAAGTACAATTCAATTCTTGTATGGACATATGATTACAAAATTTAGAATTTTCTATGAATAACAAGTGATAGGGGAGGTCAGTTTGTTAATGATATTATTAAAAACCTGACACCAAAATTTAGGATTTTGCATTTATTGTCAAGTTTGTACTACCCTCGATCAAATGGGCAGGTGGAGGCAACTAACAAGGTCTTGGTTTCTATGAATATAAAATGTATCGTATAGGAGTAGATTGGGAAGATGGGTTACCATCTATTCTATGGCCTTATAGGACAACCTTCAATCCTACAATGAACCATACACTATTCTAGCTAATGTATGGTCAAGAGGCAATAGTGCTAGTAGAGTTCTCGGTACCTAGTCTACGGATAGTTATGGAGCATCGCTTGGATGACCAAGAAATATTGGAAGAGAAACTGATCACACTCATCAGGATAGATGAAAGGAGATTCATGGCACAATGGGAAATTGAAGTAGCCCAAAAATGAAGGAAATTTTGGTATGATAAGCATCTCCAAAAATTGAAACTTAAGTAAGGCAAATTAGTTCCTAAGTTTAATGGGAAGCAAAAAATCAAGCCTAGGAAGTTGAAGACTTTATGGTTTTGTCCCTTTTGAGTCTTGGAGGTAGTGGATAATGGGGCAATAAAATTGCAAAATTTGGATGGGACAGTTGTACCTAAAACTGTGAATGGTTTGAAATTAAAACCATACAAAGCACAATGTTTGTTCATTGCTTCATAATGGATTGAACGACGATAGTGGAAGGAAGTTGAATCTATAAAACCATGATAGATAGACCAAAATGATAAAAATCCATCGTAAAGGGACAATGATATGGGGATTACACATCTATTTATAGAAGGAGAAGAGGCACAACCGATTATAGAACAACAGGAATTGGTACCTCACACTAGTGAAAGGAGAACTACAAGTATACATGAGGTCCATAGATAGAATGGAATAAATTGTAGAGGAGGAATATGGGATCCCTCTAAATGAATAAGAAATCTAAAATTGGTACTATTAGAAATAAATTGGGAGTGATAGGAATAAGCTAACCAATTAGAAGAAGTAGTAGTGTATCCAAAATTAGAACAAAGAGAGTTTCCTCGATAGAAAAAGATCAATGTAGGATACGACTAATGGTACAGTATGAAGATAGAATAGACACCTTTGATATGGAAGTTCTAGATTCGAATGAAGGTGGAGCTATAGAAGAGGGACTAATAGGACTTACTCCATTATATCATATAGGTATATTTAAATAGAGGATGTGACATCAAGCACAATAGTTGTGGGAATAGTATGAAGTATTGCAAGCACATAATGTAAGGCTTCACGGATAGATCATCCAGGAGTTGGATGAAACAATGCAATGGCTTTATGAGAAATAGGTTGCAAGATAGAGAGAAATAGAAGTAGGGGAATATGACAATGAGGATACACCTCAAGTGAATATTAGGTGAAAATATGATGCAAGCTCTAGTGTGGGAGAAAGGTCATAGGTCAAACCAAGAGGTATGACACATGATTCGCCAATTAAAAATGAAGAAGTAGGGATAGTTTGGAATGAAATCAAAAAATACATGATACCACCTGAAATGCAAAGGAATATACATGAGGGTTCAATAAATTCTAGTGATGAGGGAATTCCTTGGCTAATAAGGGATAGTAGCCCAAAAAGTAGTGATGATTTTTTAGTCAAGATACAAGAACCCCATGTTCGTTTTGATCTAGATGTCTATGTGATAGTCTATAGTTAGTTAAGAAGACAAATATGGAATGTGAGGAGGCTTCAAAAAAATAATAGATTTTCCAACAGAGTGGGCAACACAAGGAGAATATAACCATAATGACTTAAGAACTGAGTCTAACTTCTTGGAAGAATATAGGTAAACCTTGGCGATTTTTTCCCCCCAACATCGTTTTGAAGAAATATGATGGATAATATGACTAAGACATACGTATCATTGGATAAGAGCATAAAAATAGTTGGTAATGGTTCCATGAACCCAAAGAAATAAATTAGTATAGCTTTTGGCTACTGTAAAATAAAGGGCCAACAAGTATAGATTGAAGTTTATGGAGCTCATAAATTACGTGACCAAGTTGCAAAATTATTGTGACATCCTTCACATTCAGGTTGATGATCTTTAGCAAGACCATTCAACCAAGACTAATATAATCAATTCTATGAGAATACTAATTTATGTAAAGGGGAGGGCAGATGTAGGCAACAAATCCACTTCCTATAAGAAGAAGAAATAAGTTTGGATTTGCATAATTTTATCAATTTTATCAAATGTATAGTTTTGATTAAAATGTACAATGTAGGGTTGTCTAATTATGCAATGTAGGGTTGTAAAATGTACAATTGGGTGTAATTGTACAATTTCATAAATGTGCAATTAGATGTGAAATGAAATAAAGTTGAAATATGCATTTAGGTTAATTCGATAATAATTAAATTAGATTTA
Organism: Wollemia nobilis; assembly: GCA_028583015.1. Taxonomy (NCBI): domain Eukaryota; kingdom Viridiplantae; phylum Streptophyta; class Pinopsida; order Araucariales; family Araucariaceae; genus Wollemia; species Wollemia nobilis. Next base: position 265,838 of record JAQPPZ010005416.1, on the reverse strand, counting down.
GGAAAACCTTAATGTAAGTTAGTTGTCTTATGGGGTGGGAGTTGTGAATATTGGTTGTCTAAGGAACCACTTTGGAACATCTTGGGCAAGTATTATAAAGGTCCCCCCATTCATTTTTTGTTGGTTTTTCATTGCTATGTTCTTGATAGTTGATGATTGTTATGATTGTTGATGGATGTTGTTCACTTATATTCAATTGTACTCTTGTTCAGGTATGATCTTGTATCTTTTATAGAGCACTATTAATATGAGTGCATCATTATTAATTGTGTGTTCCTATGAATTTCCTTGTACATATTAATGGTGAATCTAGATTGTACATTCTGTGCAAGTATGACCAGGATGGTGTGGTAAATGGAAGATATTATAATGGAATTGTATTATTGATGAACACACAAACTATTGTGATATTGGAGAATTGAATTTATGCATAATTATTAATTTACTTGGATGTTTATAGGCTATTGTATGATTTTTAGGAATGACAATAATCATATTTGATGCCATAGTTTGGAATTTGGGTTTGCATGTTAGACTATTTGATTGGTAATTGTACTATAAACATAGATAAATATTAATTGGAAATATTCTGAGTGTAAGTTGGTAAACCTGCAAATATACAATTGTAGTGAGGGTTTTTTGAAACCATACAGTTGATAAACCAAACCATACAACTGATTGTTTTCCTAATTTGGAAGTGTAATTGCATAGTTACCAAAGAAGGAAAACTAGGATATAGAAGAGAACAATTACAAAATTGTTCAGTTTGTGTTGTAAAACAACTTCTAGTAAACTATACAAGTGGTAAATCATACATTTCAGGGTGTTGTACTATTTGGATCATACAACTATATGATTTGGAAATCATACAAACAATTTTGTGAAGTTTGTAAATTGTACACTAGCAAATCGTACACTTGTACAATTTGGACCAAAGCTATTATAAAACATTAGGATTCATTTTAAAACCTCCCAATTCACCTCCCCCTATGGTAATACTCCCCACTATGCTATATTTGGCACCGTTGCCTAATCAAACTTTGACAATTGACACCGTTTTTTTCAAAATTGTTGTAGTTGAGAAGGGTTTGCAAGTGATAATATTTGAGTAGAAATAAATTGGAGGTGAATGATAGATACAAGTTTGAAAATATGTGGGAGATAAAATCAAGGAGAGGAATAAATTCAAGTAATAAGAAACACAATAATTTCTCAAAGGAAGAATGTGAAAAACTCCACATAGGATACAAATGAACTAGTGATAGAACAAGTTTGGACTTGAGATGAAGCAGACATTGAAAGTTGGGACACATTGTTGATAGGTACAAAATAAGGGGTACAAGAACCACAAATATTCAAGGAAAATATTGGTGTAAGAGGAGACATTGATGAAGAAACTATGCGAGGATTCAACGAGTGGATGGTAACACCTGAACAAGTGACAGGAGGATGGGAGTTAGGCACCAGAGCAACAATGCATAGAGTGAGGATGCACATGAAGAAATAGGACCGAATTCACAATCGAAACACCAACGAAGGAGGTCATAGAGTGAGGATGCATAAGAAGTCGAGAGATGATTGTTTGGTGAGAATAAGGTACCTAGGATAGAAATATTTGATGAGGATTAGCATAGTAGATCACCCACACAAATAAGCAATCAATCAAGGATTTTGAATGACACTTCATCAAGTGATGAAGGAGGAATCACACAAATGGCTAATATAGCCACATGAGTAGGAAAACAAAGATGTCCACCCTTCATGGGAGAAGGTAAGGAGGAGCCAAATAGGCATATCAATAGATGCATAACCATTTAGAAATAAAATGGCATGAACCAACCGGATGAATAGTTGCAATTATTTCCTTCCACATTATGAGGTCTCACAATATACTGGTATCTAAAGTGAGAAAATACACCAACATTTCAAGCATGGAATACAATGAAAAATTCTTTCATCAAGGAATTTTATCCCTTGAGAGATGACAGTGATATTGTAATAGAAATTTACATCACAAAGCAAGGTGTTTATGAGGATGTTAAAACATACAACCTCCAATTAAAACAACTATTTGATAAAATGCAAATACCACCAGCATATGCAATGGTTAAACTATGGTTTCTTGATGGGTTACTACCAAGATATAGAAATAAGATGAAGGCAGTACCATCCTTAACATATGAAAAAGTGCAAGAGAAAGTGAATTTTTTTTAGAGTGAGGCAAAGCAGACAATAGTAGGGATTGCAAAACATACTAGGCATGAAGAATAAAATAGCGGCAAAGATGATACAGTACATTAGAATATCCAATCATTCTAAAAGGAATTTCATAAGATAATAAAGGAAGCCAAAAGAGATATGAGATGAGATTGAAAAGATATCTGGTGTACAGAATGTAATGCCAAAGGACATACAAATGTGAAATTTTCTCAAATTTTTTTTTTAGAACTCATGTTCAATTTGACGAGCACTAGACTTCACCTAAGACCACTCTTCCTACTTTGCCTCCTCCTTAATCATCCTCATCCACTATTCATCTTGAGTAGCATTTTTTTTATGAGGACAATATTAAGGATAAGGACATTAATTATATAGTTGTAAAGGTTCCTACAAAGGCTGCCACCATGCCTTGATGGGTATGTACTATAGTTGAGGAAGCAAATCCTTTTATAGATAGTCTTCTACCTTCATAACATGCTTCTACTTTTAGTACAAGTCTTCTTTATTAGGATTTTTTTATTCCTAGTGGTTTTATGAGGCCTATGGCATTCAAGAGTGATGATGCTATGGAATATGAGTATTCTTCATCGATAAACAATCACACTTGGAATTTGGTACCTCTTCCTAAGAGAAGAAAGTTGGTATGGTGCAAAAAACAGATAACTATTGCACTTTCTTCCACTAAGACAAAGTACAGGGTAATAGTTTTAGTTAGTCGGGAGATTCTTTAGATTTGATAGTTTTTGGATGAGCTTGGTTTCACATAGGATCAATATAGTACTACATTTTGGTGTGATAACAAAAGTACTATACATATTTCTTGCAATCCTGTTGAGCACCAACAAACCAAGCACATTAAGATTCACATGCACTTCATTCAACAACTTATCTAGGATGGAGTCATTAGATTGGACTACATTTCTACTCAATAATAAATTGTAGACATCTTCAATAATTTCTTTCCATATAATCATTTCCATGTGTTGTGAGAGATTCTTGGGGTGAAGAAAGTTGTCCTTGGGGGGTGTGGATGAGGTCACCTTCCTTATTCATACTTATTCTCTTCTAGATGGATGTTTTTTCCCATGTGGTTTTTCATTCCCTTCAGTTTGAGATTCATGATATATTGTACATGAGTACTTGATCGAGCCTTGTTGTCGAGACTCATACTTGTGGATATACCACTTAGTTTTTCTACCTCATAGTTTCACTTGATGGGGGTGTTAGAGTAGGTTATTTAGACTCTAGATCATGCTCACCTAGGGTACTTTATTTATTTTATTCCATATTTTTCCCAACCACTTATGTGTGGATATTTCTTATTTATCTTTTAGATATTATGGGGATATTAGGTGTTGACTATTCCTAGGGAGTTATCCATTAGGTATTTTTGGAGGGTTGATATCTTTTCTCTCCATATCGGTTATAGATCTACGAACCATATCACACCTCCTTGTTGTATAGTGAATATTGATCCTTATCACTTTGTTATGATCCTACGACTATGGTGGATCTTCCTTGCCTATTTAAGAAAGACCTCTCCATTGTACTTAATATGCATTTTACATTAATATATTATAATATTTTTATTCTTCTAGCATTTGCTTCCATTTTTTTCTTCTTCATTCTCTTATGTTTGGTTAATGTGGTGTGATTCAACACCTTAGATCCTTGTGGCTTGTATCGATGTTTGCTTCTTGTCATCGCTCCTTTAAAATTTAGAGGCATGCATCAAATGTTGACTCCTATGAGAAAGTATCTGATTCAAGTCATGCTTCATCCTCTTGTTTTCCTCTTGATGTTCATGCTTTAATAAAAGGACAATGATATGGTTTTGATGTTGTGATTGACTATGTTTTTCAGTTCTAATGGAGATTACACAAGGAAATCATCGAGGTGGACACATAGAAATGATGCAAGTACAAATCATATTGTTAAGATTTATATTGTAATTTAAAATTAACATGTGTATTTAACTTAATATATAATAAATACAGGTGGATGAGGAAATGGAGATTAGGATTTCGACACAAGATACTCCATCCACTATATGCATATTATCATCTTTAATAATATCTAAATTATGTTCAAAAAGTACAGTGCATCAATTAGGGATTTGGCCTCTCTTTGGGAGGTCCAATATTCAAACCATGACATATTCATACGGGGATAGGCTAGATGGCAACGATTCAGAGTTTACTAATTGGTTGCTCTAGTTCAATGCCCTCAAGGATCGAGGGTCTCGTTGAATTTGTCTAACCTAATGAGCTAGGGTTTATAATGGCATCACCCAATGGTGTTATTGATTCTCCTACGTATTAAAAATAATAATATCTAAATTACAAGCACACACACATACACATATATATTATTTTAATTTCTTGACAATGTATTTTAAATTTGATCCAATTATTATTATGTATGCATGTACATGGATGAAACCATGAAGATCAAAACATTGTTGCAAGATCAAACAACATTATTGTCCTTATAAATACAAATTAGACATTATAAAATTACTTTAAATTTAAACTTGGTGAATTTTTTATGAAATTTTAATTTCACAAAATTTCATGTGTTAGATTAATTTATAATTTATATTTTTCACCTTGTAGGTTCTTCCAAGTGATCTCCACATACCTAGTTAGACCATGTATGTAGACTTATCCCTAAAAAATTCCATGATATATACATTATTTTTTGTATTTTCATATATTTCTTTTAATCAATGTACAAGTTTATTCATGTTACCTAATTAAAAATATTTTTACATTCATTTATCTTATACTACCACATTCATGAAATTTTTAGTTAAATGTACTAATTTGTTATTTTATTTTATTTTGGTAGATTAAAAGTGGGTTTTTGTCAAGGATCCCAAAACCTGATTACAATGGAACATAATGCATCAAAGTAAATCAGATAAAATCAAGGCATGGATAGCCAAAAGGAACAAATATGGAACACGCAAGAGGACCAGAAAGAAAGGTACCATACTTTGTACTAGGAGAAGATGATTTCCTTTGCACCAGAGGAAAACGTCTTCCATTGTTCCAAAGGAAAAACGGACAGGAAGGAAAAGCCCGCCAGAAACCAAATTTGAATCTAGAGGCACCAAATAAGATTTTGAAGTAAATTCAGAGTGGGAGAAAGTTCCAGACCGTCCCATCCACTAAAAGACAATTTGAACCTTTCCCAAATTTGGGAAAAGAAACAAAGCCATAAATTTGAAATTTGAAATAGCCCAAGGGTGGAAAAACCAGAAACCACCCATGGAAAATAGAGAACAAAAGGAAAACAAGCATCCCACGCAGGGGAGCCCGAGTAGAAACTTAGAAGTAAAAAGGCCTATAAAATGAAACTATAGTGGTTCAGCAGCAAAGGAACACCCCAGGCCACAGGGTCCTTATGCAAAAAAGGAATCCTTCGAGAACACCTACTAAGCAGAAGAAGCAGCAACAACAAAAAAACACTTCTGAAGTAAAGGACAAGAAAGTGTTATTTTATGAGTTAGTTTTTATTTTACTTTATTTGGATATTTAAGATGTGAATAAGTGGTAAACAACCTCCTTTTTTTTATTAGGTATAAGAAGGGGTTTTGAAAGGGTCCCCAAACCTTTTACAGAAGGGGTTTTGAAAGGGTCCCCGAACCTAATATCTAGCAATAAAAACATCCAAAGATAAACCAAGGTGAAACACAAGAAGGTCTGACCCACTCAAGGAAAAAGGAGACCAAACTTCAGATAAATTAAACCAAGCCTAAATGGCTTCTACCCAACCTAAATTGAAAGCAACCAAATTTTTAGAGCTAGATCTTGTATCTGACATAGATTGATATTACATTCAACAACCCAAAAACCAAGATGAGCTAGATCCTATGAATGCAAAAAAAAACAACATTCCTGCCTTAACTTGGAGGATTTAAAAACAAAATCAAAATGAAGCTTCCTACCCAAGCCAAAGAACTAACTACCTCGAGAATTAGGGAAATTGACCGATGGATCCAACATTACAACCAACAATGCTATATGACATCAATTTGAATTTAAAAAATAAAATTAAAAAGAGCAATCAATTTTGAAAAAAAAATCTCATACACGAGTAGTCAAATTTGAATTATAAATAAAAATTAGGCCTTCCGATCCATAACAAGAATCTTGATTCTAGCAACTCTAGCCTCCACTAGTAGGTACCCAACAACCAACAATAAGAACTCCTACAACCGCCACATAGGAAAATCCATTCAAATAAGTGGATCCCACCCAAATATAGGCTCCCACTTTTTCACTGATTCAAAATTCAAAAATCTCACCCAACCCAAAAATCCTATTTTTAGAACCAAGCTAGACTCTGCCTTCCAACAATAGGCACGCAGGATCAAACCCCAAACCAATAAAAAACCTTCTAGAAAGTTCCACCATACATCATTCTATCTAGCATTGTAGATAGATCACAATCATACTCTACAACTTCTCAAGGATGAGTCCCCAACAGGCAAGAACATACCAAAGCACTATTAGGTTTCCGCATAAATTTGGATCAAAATTTTAAATTTTCCCCCTTCCCCCACCAAAAAATTTGAAAATCTGCAACAAAAATAGAGGATAAACTGCTCCAATATGAATCAAAATGTAAAAAAATATTATCTGGTCCTTTAGGAACCTTGCATCCAAAAACACCAACCTCCGATAGAAAAAACACATCCTATAGTAGGGATTCTAAAATAAAACCTTTTTTCCCAAGATGGGAAGCAGAGATCTAGAACCAAGGTACTTAATCATGAATAATAATTAAATAAGCTACCCAAAACACCAAGTTCAAGGGACACTCAAATTTAAAATTAAAATCAAAACCCACCCAAAACAAGAACCTTGATACTGGAAGCACAAACCACTAGCACCCAACACAATAGACCAATCCTATGGGAGGAACTGAGAAAGATTTGGTCAAGATGCAAAGAGGCTCACTCCCACAACACAAAGAGGAGGAAAAAACCACCCCAATCCCTGTGGGTTCTAAACCCATAGGTACACTAAATATAAAAAAAAATATTCAACTATCCCAACTTTCCACCTAGCAACCCAACCTATTTTAGCATTTCATCCAACAAATCAACTTGTTGTTGTTGTTCCTTCGATCGATCCAGCCTCAAACAAGCCTTCCACCTAGCAAAGGTTATCCTTCCACTCTCCTTCACCCTAACCAACCTTCCATGCTCCTTCAGCCTTCCCAATCTTCCACTCAGCATCTAAACCTATTATTGTAGCTCCTTCATCCAAACCAGCCTTCCATGCTCCTTCAACCTTACCAACCTTCCATTCTCCTTTAGCCATCCTAGCCTTCCACCTAGCATCCCAACCTTTCACTATAGCTCCTTCAGCCAGCCCAACCTTCTACCCAACATCCTAGCCTTCCATGCTCCTTCAGCCTTCCACTCTCCTTTAGCTAGCCTAGTCTTCCACGCTCCTTCAACTAGAATTTAGGTTTCAGGTCCCTAAAACTTTGGTTTAGGATGGGTACCTTAAAGATATTGGAAAATAACCTTCTTTATTTTTATTATCATTCATTATTAGCATGGGTATGCTAATTCTACATGTTATTTAGACATTTTTTTTTATTAAAAATTGACTCTTGTGAATACTCATCTTCTTATTTTTTCCTTTTTAGAATCCAATAGATCATATTTATTTATTCATATGAATGTGTTGTCATAATTTATAGAATATGTTGTATTTTATTCCTATAAATAAGATTAAAATAAATTGTTTAATATGTTAAAAATCACACTAAACAACAAACAATGGATTGTATATCTTATTCATATAAAAGACCATGAAGTATATTACTTAAAATTATTATGATGACATATTATTGTTTATGAACAATTATATTTTTCATATAATACATGGTTATCAAATATTCAAATTATGGATAAGATTCAAAATTTACATGAAAAAACTTTACAAATTTGACACACACACACACACACACACACACTATATATATATATATATATATATATATATATATATATATATATATATATATATATATATAATATAATGGTAATTAGGTTATAATTGATTAATAAAATTTAAACTAATAAATGCAAAATCTTCGGATGAGACATGCTAGCTAGGTTGATTTTATTCATACACCTTAAATTGGTTATATATAATTATTTCATAAAGTCTGTCATCCCTTTGTCTATGCAATTATACATCATAAAATTGGATAGTATGTTTTTATTGCTTTACTCAATACGCATCATATAACACATGTAAAATTATTATCTAGATGATTTTAGAGTAATAATGAATTATTTTATGTCATATGCACTTTAAATAAAAGACTTAAATTAAATAACCATATTATATAAACTTAATAACATTTGAATATTTTCTCAATAAAGATTCACAATGTAACAACAATGGCTATCTTTCAACCACCTTTGTAAATCACCTATAAGCTCATCAAGTGAGTTTTTATCTAACATATGCTATATACAAGTGGTGATTCACAACGACTATCTTCCTTTTGATATGGTGTAAAATGAATAAGTCCATCCAACATATCTTGTATATGATGATACTAATAGTATGCTAAGTGTAGTGTATATTTAGTATGGCTCATAGCAGAAGAACTAACACTAGGAGGAAATGATGCACATATTTGGCATGACTATATAAAGGAACTAGAAAGAGCAAATATAAGACTAAATCAGCAAATAGACTATCTAATATGGTCCAAGAATCTAGCAAGTGGATAGTACACAGTTAGAAAAGGATATAAGGTAAGCTTTGATAATAAAAATAAGGAAAAAAATTGCTAGTGGAGTAGAATATGGAAGGTAAAAGCTCCTCTAAAAACTAGAATCTTTGTCTCATTATATCTAGCCAAAAAAATACTAATATGGGATGTTCTTCAAATAATGTCTTGGCAAGGACCAAGTTAGTGTGTCATGTGTATAAAGGAAGAAGAAACAATGGACCATCTTCTAATCCATTGCCCTTTCACAAGAGAAGTGTGTAACTCAATTATGTCTATGAATCAAGGGAAAGAACAATGGCATGCTTGGAATATTTTAAAGAATATGCAATAGTGGTTCTAATAATTTTGGATTAAAGGAGTATATATGTGTCCCTTAGATAGTGGAACTGGCTAGAAAGGCCAAGTTATTTGATGGTAAGGAAATTCTAGTGATTCAGGTACAAATGTAGATTAATTCCATTTTGAAAGTCTAAAATCTTTCCAAAACCAAAACTGAGAAAACATATAGGAACATTAATAGGGGATCCTATGAAGCCATGGGCCTTCTTTGATAAATCTTGCTAGGGGAATCCATGTAGGTGTGGGATAGGGGGAGAAATTTTTTAAATAAAAAGCATAAGATCACTTTCAAGGTAGTTTTAGTTGAAGGAAAAAATAATATGTAACAATGGAAAGTAGTGATCCTCTTGATGAGAATAGTAGTGGATCAAGGAATTATAACTTTACAGATTTATGGAGACTCAAAATTAGTGATAAGATAGCTTGCAAATCATGTTGAGATGAAAAATTGCTTCTCAATCCCTTATATGAGCAAGTGAAATTATTAGAACCTTCTATTACATAAAATTCATACAAGAAAATCTATAGGGAACTAAATATAGAAGTATATGGTCTTTCAAAAGATGGTTTAAATCTTCCAACAAGCACTTGATAGAGGAAAGAGGTGGTTAGAGGACTTAGGGTTTCCTCATATTCCTCCTCTTATTAAGGATCATATCAAATATTTGTTATTTGTTATTGGTAACAAGAAAAAAAAAGGGTTTTGAAAGGGACCCTTACCTTTATTTTATTGGAAATACAAGCTTTAGAATAGCATTTGTCTTCAAAATTGAAACCTGAGTCCTCAGTTTTAGTACTCAGGTAAGAGTCATTCGAGAAATGTGATTGATTAGGAAGTTATTCTTACTATTCAAATGTTAGTATTGTTATAAGTATGCTTTTTATGGATTGTAAGTTGATTGTACCATACTATAGCAGGGAGACCAATACTCCTCTTAGTTCAATTTACTCCTAGATAGTATGTAACTAAAATTCTCAAGTGTACTTTTTTTTTTTTTTGGTAATTATTTTAATAGATTAACAGTGGGTTTTTATAGAGGATCCCAAAACCTTATGTACAAAATCAGCCTGGCTGGAATGTGCATCATGCCTTGTGGTTGGAGGAATAAACTCGATGACGAAACCAAAAACTGCTAATTGCCCGAAGGCTACAAGTAGGGCCCTTATGTCTGAATATCCTGGAAACAAACCACATTTTACCAAGGAAAACAAAAATACTAGCTGGAGAAATTTGACCATCGAAAGCAAAAACAACCAAACCAAACGAATGACCTTTTGAAGCGAGGAGAACATCATGAGAGGATATCCGCATTGGCCAAACTCGCCACCTCAGACGGGAAGCATGAGCGCCACACAACGAGACACGTGGTTGCAAGCCCTTTGTTGGCCATGTGGTCTGCCACGCGATTTCCTTCCCTGAAAATATGGCACGCCTTCCACCTGTCACGTTGAGAGAGGAGCATCCTAGCCTCAAGAATGATGTTGTAGACCCTCCAAGATGGGTCTTTAGAGCCTAGCAGATAGTTGACTATATTGAGCAAATCACCTTGGACTATCAAAGGCCGAGGATCCTCGGAGAGGATCTGGATACATTTCAAAACACTTCTGGCTTCAGCATAGTGATTAGTCTAGGCACCCAAATCTTCACAATAAGCCAGCACGAGATTCCCGTTATGATCTCTAACCACACCACCAGAACCAGCAGGGCCAGGATTGCCTTTGGCCGCACCGTCAAAGTTTAATTTAATCCAGCCCACGGGGGCTTGGTCCAAATAACATCCCCACGCTGAGACTTAGAAACACCATCATGAATAGGGAAGAGGCCCAAACTTTGGAAGATCGCTGCTTTGCCAGGAAGGCGAGGACGGGAACTAGGAACAACTTTAGAATTCTCAATGGTGAAGGATAAGGCTCTCTGAGCAACACAGGGAGGTACTCTAGGGACCTTGCCGAAGACTCTGGAATTCCTCTCTAGCCAAATATGCCAAATGGAGTGGTGGAAAGAGGCCTCAAGAAGGAAGCGAAGTTTAGGATTCTTGAAAGGATTGGGCCATTGGTGGAAGGCATCTTTGAGGGAGCAGGGAGTGCACCAAAGGATTTGAAAGGAAGACAGGACAGTGCCGAGGACAGAATGGGAAAAAGGACAGTGCAAAAATAAGTGTTCTGTCGTCTCACAATCAGCAAAGCACAAGAAGCACTCGTTGGGAATAGCAAAACCCCTCTTATGGAGGTTGTCGATGGTTAAGGCTTTATTATGAAAGGCAATCCATGCAAAGTAATTAACTTTAGGAATAATACCCTTCCTCCAAATCACTTTCCATCGGTGATCCATGGCAATCTCGCAAGTAAGAAGGTCATAGGCGGTCTTGACAGAGAACAGACCATCCTCCGTGCCACGCCATATGATTCTGTCATCTCTTCTAACAGATGGAATTAAAACAGACCGAAGAATATTAGACAAAAAAGTCATTTCATTGTTAAAGTTGTCTAGGACTGGCAAATTCCACCGAGGGGGAAGAGAGCTCCGATCAATGAAGTCCGCAACCTTGAGTTGGGAATTTGGATCCACCTGGGCTTTCAGGCCAGCAAGGTCCGCTCTCAACTCGAGAGCTCCATCAGTAACCCACCTGTCCTTCCAGAAGAGAATGGAGTTGCCATCACCCAAAATCCAGCGAGCACCAGAGCTGATCAGAGAGTGGGCTTGAAGCACAGATTTCCAAAAGGCAGACGCTTCAGGAGGAATCCCGACATCAAAAAGAGAACTCGATCCAAGATACTTCCTCTTAACCAGCTTGACCCACTCTGCTGGATCATTAATCAGGATCTTCCAAGCGTGCTTAGCGATCAAAGCAATGTTCATGAGTCTTGATCTCCTCATTCCCATGCCGCCTTGGTCCTTTCGCAAGCAAACCTTATCCCAGGCCACAAGAGGAATTCTAGTTTTTTCTTCATTTCCAGACCACAGAAAGGTCCTCTGAATCTTTTCAATCTTGGAATGGACAGAAACAGGCAGCATGAACACAGAAATGAAGTAAGTTGGGATTCCTTGGAGACAAGCTTTGGTAAGGGTGGCTTTCCCAGCTTGCGACAGGAATTTGCCTTTCCAAGTGCTCAGCTTTTTGTGAAGACGTTCCAGGATCATGTCCCACAAGCTTCCATTGGCCCGGCCATTACAAGCCAGAGGCAAACCCAGATAAGACGCGAGCGAGGGAATCAATAGTGCATTCCAAAATTCTGGCTATGCGGAGCTGCCTTCGCATAGGAGTGTTAATAAAGTAAATTTTGCTTTTGATGTAATTGACTTTCTGTCCGGCAGCCTTTTCATAACGGGAGAGGATTCGCTTGATGGATTTGGCTTGAGTGACGGACGCCCCAGTGGAGATGAGGGTGTCATCCACAAATTGTTGATGAGAGATAGGATCGACTCTGGAGGTGGGAAAAATGCCAGAGATCTTATTCTGGCGAAGAGCCTCTTTCAAAGACCAACTCAAAACCTCAGCCAGGAGGATGAATAGAATAGGAGACAGAGGGTCACCTTGTCTGAGGCCTCTGGCACTTTGGAAATACCCAGCAGGGGATCCATTGATTAGAACAGAAAAGGAGGGAGTGGATATGCAACTACTGACAAGGTCAATCCATTGAGGGTGAAAGCCAAACTTGAAGAGGACAGCACAAAGGAACCTCCTGTCAACTCTGTCAAAAGCTTTATTCATGTCCAGCTTGAGGAAAAGAGCAGCATTTTTGGAGCGATGAGCAGAATGGAGGGTTTCATGGATGGTGATGACACCATCGAGAATGTTTCTGCCTTTCACGGTGCTTCCTCGAGAAGGACCAACCAAGGAGGGAATAAGGGACCTCAGACGGTTGGCTATGGACTTGGTTAAGATTTTATAAAAAACATTGCACAGGCTAATGGGATGATAATCAGAGAAACTTTTGCAGGCGGAAGACTTAGGGATGAGAGCAAGAAAGGTAGAATTTAGTTTTGGATGGATGGATCTGGAGGCTTGAATCTCCTGAATTGCTTTGCACACATCCGAGCCCACAACATCCCACATAACTTGAAAAAAATGGGGGGGAAAATCGTCAGGCCCAGGGGCCTTGTCTGGTTGCATGGAGAACAAAGCTTCTTTAATCTCAGACATAGAAAAAGGCTCCAGAAGCTTAGAGCTTACCTCGGGAGGAAATTTGACTGGGAAGTTATCCAACAGAGATTTTTGAACCTGGAGATCACTGTCGGGAGGAACACCGAGCAGATCCTGGAAGAAGTCAACCGCTTCACTTCGGATTTCCTCAATATCCTTGGTAACGCGTCCATCCTTGCACACCACTTCCCTAATTTTGTTAGCCCCTCTGTGTCGCAAAGTTGACGCATGAAAAAACTTCGTATTGGAGTCTCCATTTCTCAACCAGAGGTCCCTAGATTTCTGGCGCCAGAAAGTTTCTTCCCTTGCAAGAATAGAATGATAATCCACCAAGAGCCTCCTTTCCTCTTCCCTGAGGCAATCGGTGTAACCTTCGAGCTCCATTCTCTCCTCCACCAATTTTAGGTTCACAGAAATGGACCTTTTGGACTCAAAAATGTTGTCGAATACCTCCTTGTTCCATGTTTTCAAATTCCTTTTGATTAACTTGAGTTTTAAGGCCACTCTCTTGGAAGCGGAACCTGCTACCTTCTGCTGCCACCAGGCTGTAACCATCCCTCTAAATTCCTTGTGAGAAATCCACATGGACTCAAATCTGAAGGGGGTTTTAAAAATAGGCCCATCAACCGTCTCCAGGACAATAGGATTGTGATCAGACCCAATCCTCGATAAGGCCGAGAGAGTTGCCGCACCGAGTATGGGAATAGCCTCTTGGGATATGAATAATCTGTCAAGCTTGACTTGAATAAGATTTCTCCCAATCCTCCTATTGCTCCAAGTGAAGGATGCCCCCTTGAGGTCAATGTCAAGCAAGTTATTAGTAGAAACAAAATCTTGAAAGTCTTCCAGACTGTGGCTAGAGTGGTCTGATCCTCCTTTCTTTTCAGATGGGTGAAGAGGACAGTTGAAATCTCCCCCTAGAACCCAAGGGAAATTACAGAATGTTTCCCTCATCTGGGAAATAGCCTTCCACATTTCTGCTCTCTCCGAGATAGAGTTTGGGGCATACACATTAGACAGGATCCAATAAAAGTTAATGGCTTTGGAATGAAACAAAACATTGATAATCCTGCTGGAAGTTGAGAGAAGGCTGCCCTCAAAAATCTTCGGATCCCAAAGAATCATGAGACCGCTCGCCGTTCCCACCGCGAGATCGGAGAGGAATTTTGCCTTAGCCCAAATGACCTTAGCAGCTCCGCGGAAGAGATAGCATCGGTCTTAGTCTCTTGCAAAATTAGGATGGATGGATTTGTCCTCTCTGAGATCAGCCACCAATCTCCGTTTGGCAGCTGCATTAAGCCCTCTCACATTCCATGAGAGGACTTTCATTTCAATAGTTTGATATTCTTCTTACCTCCATTTCCTTGCTGGAGGGGAGGTTTTGGGACAGACGAGTCACCCATCTGGGAATCAGAATCATCTTGAAAAAGCAGCCGTTGAGTACCATTTGCAACATCTATCGCCGTCTCCTTGTCCTGCCTGTCTTTTTTGGGGGGACGACCTTGCTTCCTTTCGCTACCAAAATCAACACCTTGCTTTCAGCTTCTCGTATTACGAGGGCTGATATTACCAGACCGCTCACCCCTTCTTCCTAGTAGGTAATCTTCCAGCACATTTTGGGACTCGGGGTGGTTATGGTCTAGGATTTTGGGTGATTTGCCTGTGCGGTGATTGGTGGAAGGGACTGGTCCTTCTCCTCTTGTGGTCCAAGGTGAGGGCTTGCACCACACGACTCAGAGACTGTTTGGGGGGAGACTGCTTCCACCGGGTGGGAGGATTCGGTATGGTCCCCAGACAGGCCTGGAGAATCATGCCCTTTTGCAGCAGGGTGCTTTGTCTGACCTTCACCGTGTTCCAAGGGGTTGCTGGAATCCCGTTTCTTCATCCCTGGATTTTGAAGAGGACAGTTGGACTGGAGGTGCCCTTGAGAACTGCACTGGGGGCAGAAAGCCGGTCTGTTCTCATACACAATGGCTTGCTTGTGAAGAATGATATCTCCAGACCGAAGAGTGATGGATGATGGAAGGTCAGCCTCCAAATCTGCCAAAACACAGAACCGAGCTTGAACAAATCTGGTTCAAGCTTTGGTGGGAGGGTCAATGGTAACCAACTCACCAATGGAGCGTGCAATTCCTCTGATTACATTTTCATGCCAACAGAAGAGGGGGAGACTCGGGAGTCTAACCCATATTAGAGCAATGTTGATATTTTGGGTCTCGGGGTTGAAGTCCATACCCCACTTCCTTAGAAAGAGACTTCTACGACCTAGGAACCAGGGACCACCAACCAGGATTTTACAGTAGTCCTCCTTGTTATTCAGTCTAATCGCAAAAAAACCCCGGGATAAGGCCACCAAATCCATGTGACCAGAGGTTCGCCATTTACCTGCCGCCCACTTGCGAATGGTCTCCATGTCGGGACGGCCGCCAATAAACTTACCGATGAGGGTAAATTTTTCGAATTCCACAAAGCTTGAAAGAATTTCTATCGGGATGTCCAACTCGTCCCCGACAAGAAACAACTCCTTGGAGAGCAGACCACTAAGGGTTTCTGAAGCCGTTGCCTGAGCGTACGACTTCTGAGGTCCACCTCCCCATTTGTCTGGTGGATCCTTGTCATGACCTACATCCTCTTTGGTTGGAGAGGACTCCTTAGCACCCCCGATCTCTGACTGCCCTCCCTTCGCCCTGCTGTGCCCTTGGTTCAGTCTGTTGGCGTTCCCGTGCTCTCCCGCAGAAGCTTTCCCACCCGCTGTCATCTTTGCCGTCAAAACCCTCCAATTCTCAAGTGTACTTCATACTTATAGCATTGTATTTTTTACAAGCTCAAAAATAAAAATTACATATTTTTTTCACAAGGAAAAAAATGTGTAGTGGATACTTTACCTTAAATCCTAATAAATCTAATTGAATTTAATTTTTAAATAATTGTCTCAAAATCAATTTTTACCAAAACTTAAAGTTTAAAAAACTAATTTTTTGCAAAGGAAAAAATGTATAAAACCCAAACTATTCAATTCCAAAATATTTGTAAAACCAAATTTTCTTCTAAAATAGTTCTTTTGTTCATCCTTTTGTATATCAAATATTGACTAATATTAAGCATCTTAGAAATTTTCTCTAACCATACCCAATTATTTTACCATAATCACACCTACACTTCCCATATCGTGTCACATTTCTATCAACATTGAATTCTCTACTACCTATGTTAATAAAAAACATGAAAAATAATTTTCACCACCTCCACATCTAAATTTTGCTTTCTACAGGATAGATTTGTAGTTTCAACTCTTAAAATCTGAAAAGTCAATTTCAATTTCTTGTATCAAAATAATAATCTAAGGATTTGATCTTGTTTTACCTCATGTATTTTTTTTAACTTTTTTTTTACATATTTTTACATCATTCAATCTTCTTGGATCAATTTAGTGAAGTGTATCCTATACTTTAGGAACATTTTACATCTTCAAAACTTGAAGTCACAACATTTAGATCAAGAACATATGCATCCTATATTCATGAAGGATTAGGGCCTTTTTTTTTAAATGTCTCATATTTTAAGAGCCATATCTTAGCAAAGGGTTGTCTGATTCAACTGATTATTTGACCAATTTGTGCAAAATTTGAAAATATTTAAAATGAATGGTCATAGTATTGAATCCAATCAATATTAAGGGGGATACAACCCTATAAATTCAGACATCCAAAGCAAGGGCAGTGACAATTTTTTAAGTCACAAAAAATGAAATTGCAAATATTTGTCAACCAAGGTTCAAATGATGGGAGGAGCAATGGAGGGCTAGGGCTTGAATGAGGTAAGATTTTCTATCTGGGCATAGAATTTTTTTTCTAAGTTTTTTTTTCCTTTTTTTATCTTAGAAATTTTGTATCAAAATTATTATAATTTTTTATTCAAATATTATATTCGTTATAGGATATTCTGGTAAATTTTAGTATATTTTAAGTTTTAGTTTCCTTCCCATGGACTGTTTTATAGCTAAATCCTTAGAATCATCTCTATTGGTAGAGGTAAGTAAATGCACCACAGAGTATCGATCCTTATTGCTAAAATATATGGTGGTTTTTGATAAATTTAATGGGTATTTACCAGGAGCTTCAACCTTGAGAAAATAGATTGATAGGATTTGGAAGTCTCTAGGAGTGATTCTATCCTTTATTTCTAAAGGTTTATTCATAGCCATTTTTTGTTCTAGGGAAGAAAGAGATAGAATCTTAAAATATGGTCCTTGGTTTATGGGAAGAGCAGAACTCCTTCTTACCTACTAGTATGAAGGATTTTCACCTAAAAATATAAATCTATCCGTAGTACCCATCTAGGTTAGGATGTATAGGTTGCCCATTGAATTTTAGGACATGGATACCTTCAAGGAAATAGAAAACACTTTCGGAGAATTGAATGAGTGGTAGGGGAAATTCTAACTTGTTGGATTAGAACCTCCTATGTAACCATTCATAAAACTATACATTGGATAGCCTCTTTAGTCACATGTTACTTTGCAGTTATTCATTTCATCCTTATCAATGTCTATGGACCTACAACTCAATCAGAAAAATTAGAATTTTAAAGTGGGATTGAATCCCTTTTGAGAAGTAAATACCAAGAAAATTGACTCATGATAATAGGATATTTTAATGCCTAAACCAAGTAGATGAAAAATTTGGAGGGATTAGGAAATTAAACCAAAGTTTGAGATATTTCTCGACTTTTATTCAAAATAATAATCTGTGGCAAGTTGAGTTTGAAGAAGATAACTATACATGGATCAACAAAAGGAGAGGCCAAAACCTAGTAGAAAAAAAATTAGATAGATGCATACTCTTAGATCATTAGCTATATGAAGGGACTTATAATAAAATTAATACCTTGACAAGGATTGATTCAAATTATTGTCCAATAAGAGTTAAAATGATGGTAAGTTGATTAAAAAAATATCATATTTTAAATATAAGCATATGTGGGAAGACCATCCTCAATTTTGTGATATGATAACACAAACATGGAATTTTTCAGAGAACGATGGGTTGTATACACTTTGAAAATAAATTAAATCAATGATATCTAGATTAAAAGAGTGGAACAAGAACATATTTAGAAACATTTTTAGAAGAAAGAAAAACTAAAATATAAAGTTTCAAAATTCCTAAAAGGTGATCATAATAATCCAAGCTCGACAAAAAAAGGAGTTGCTTAGTGAATATCATAATATTTTGAGTAAGGAAGATAAATTTTAGAGATTAAAATCAAAACAAACTTGGTTAAAAGGAGATAAAAATAATTTTTTTTTCATAGGATGGTTATAGTACATAGATTAACATCTAGAATTAGTAGAATTAAATCAATAGAAGGGGTTTGGATTGAAATGAAATTAGATAGGAGGCAAGGTCTTTTTATCAGAATATTCTAAGATCATAGGAGTTTGAAGTTTTTAATGATAAACTTCTTCAAGAAGTACGTTCAATTATAATAGATAAATATAATAGGAAACTGATGGAGCCTATTACTTTGGAGGAAGTTCATTTAGCTCTTTTCTCTTATAATAAGGATAAATCACTAGGTTTGAATGGGCTCTCTACAACATTCTATCAACATAATTAGGATATAGTGAAAGATTTATTATCGATGGTAGTGGAATAGTCTAGGGTAAAACAATCAATATGTTATAAAATAAATGCAATATATCTTATCTGATTCCAAAAAAGAAGGATACACAATTTTTTTATTCATGTAGACCCATAAGACTATGTAATATGGCATATAAAATTATCTTCAAATTGATGGTGACTCATTTAAGACCACTGTTAGATAAAATTATTTCATAATATCAAGGAGGATTTATGAAAGGGAGATAGATTCTAGATGGGATCATAGTAGCTCATGAAGTTATGCATTCATCAACTTCAAAAAGAGAAAGAAGTGATCTTAAAACTTGATATGAGTAAAGCTTATGATAGGGTTAAATGGGATTTTCTTTCTTATAGTATTAGAAAAGTTTAGATTTAGAAAGAAATGGGTTAGATGAATTAAAACTTGTCTCTATAGTTTTATATTTAGTGTTGGTCAATGTGTTGATAGTATAATTATTTAAAGCCAATAGAGGTCTTAGACAAGGAGATCCTCTATCACCATATTTTTTCATTATTATATCAAAGGTTTTGGGTAGTAAATTGAAGAAGACTAACAAATATGGGCCTATACGTGGACTTAAGGCTAGTAATAACATCAACATCACCCATCAATAGTTTGTGGATGGTACAACCCTTTTTTAAAGGGCAAGGATAAAAAAGGCCAGAGCTTTTAATAACTTATGAAAAATTCAAATTTTACTTCCTAAACACCTAACCTAAAATTAGAGCAGGGATATGTAGATTACTTCAAATGGAGGAGGAAAATTTTTCAACAACTTATCTAAGGATACACTTATTTTAGGGGAGAATGAGGATAGAATTATGGAATCCGGTTATAAGTAAATTTTAAAATAAACTATCAATATGAAAATTTATATGGTTATCATTAGTAGGAAGAGTGCAACTGATTAAATCAATCTTATAAGCCATTCCAACATATTATATGTCCTTGTATACTATGCCAAAATCAATAGAATTTTTTTTAATCTATATTATATGGTCATTTTTATGGTTAGGATTACATGATAAAAGGAAATTTCCTTTGGTGAAATGAAGCAAGGGATGTGATGATAAAATTATGGGAGGTCTCAGTCTAAGAGTTCTTATGGATGTAAACTTAGCTCTTAGGGGAAAAGTAATTTTGAGATTGTATAAAGAGTGTCAAATACAATGGGCAAGAATTTTTCTAAGTATTTTGAGCCTAATGACCCAAGTTTAATATTTACTACATTATCTCTACCAAATTGTTTTACACTATGGAACAATTTAAAAAAAGCAATTGATTTAATGATTAAAGGTTTAATATGGGTGGTGGAAACTAGAGAAAAAAACTCTATTGGATGGATACTTGGTGTGATAAAAAACCACTCAATCTAGATCTAATTTTGAAACTATGGATGAGATTACTTCAAGATAAATATGGTGATAGGATTTTAAACATTTTGTACAATGATTAGGAAGGAAGATACTAATGGAAAAAATATTCTTTTACAAGTATACAAGACATTGATGCTAGGAGGTAGTTGAGTAGAAAGATAATAACAATTATTATTCTGAGGGGAGCTAAGGATACACTGATTTAGGAGTCGAATAGCTTAGGAGAATACACAAGAAGTGGCTATAATGTAAAGCATCAACAAAATAGGAATATAGCAAGAATATGGAGAGATATTTGGAATAGCCCAAGAATTTCTAAAGTCAAAATGTTTGTTTGGATAGTAGGTCATAGAAGAATTATATCCTAAGATAACCTTATGAAAAGGGGTTTTCATGGCCTCTCATAATATGTTATTTGTAAAAAGGAGGAGGAGAGTATAGATCATCTCTTAGGATATTGCTCAATAGTCTGGAAACTATGAAACTGGATTCTT
The DNA here is from genome assembly GCA_028583015.1 of Wollemia nobilis. Lineage (NCBI taxonomy): Eukaryota > Viridiplantae > Streptophyta > Pinopsida > Araucariales > Araucariaceae > Wollemia > Wollemia nobilis. Next base: position 244,844 of record JAQPPZ010005416.1, on the reverse strand, counting down.
AATATGTTTGGTAAATGCATGGTGATGAATAGAAAAATTGAAGAATAGTTAAAGCAATATCAAAGCAATGAGGCTTTACAAACAATATAGGATATATTGAAAGATATAATAATTTGGACTATATGACTAGAAAGGAATAGAAGAATATTTAAAGGAAAGGAAAGTAGTTTAGAGGTAATGAAAAGGAATATTTTTTTAGCCTTAGAGAAGTCTAAAACAACCCTATCAACTCACCCAATCCCTAATCTGGAAGCAGAGAGCCTTGATAGATGGATTCAAGTCCTCAAAAGGAATTATGATGTTGGGTATAGGAGAAATAAAAATAAGGTAAAGAATATAAAGTGGAAACCACAAGACGTGGATTTGGTCAAATTGAATTTTTATGAAGCTTCTAAAGGAAGTCCAAGACTAGTAGGAGGAGGAAAAATTAGAAATCATAGAGGAGATATTTATCTCATTATGCTTTCAATAGTGGATTTAAGACAAATAATAAAGTTTAAGATTAGACAACTTTGGAAGGGTTAAAAATATGCAAACAAATGAAATGGAATAGAGTGTGAATGGAAGGTGATTTACTCATAGTAATAAATGCAATTTTGAGGAAAGCAAAGGTTCCATGGAACATACAAGAGATAATTATGGAAATACAAGACCTTGCTATAGAGTTTGAAGAAATCAGGTTTACACATATGTTAAGTGAAGGAAACAAATGTGCAGATAGGCTAGCCAATAGAGGGATTTTGATTAAGGATCATGAAGTTAAATTCTTTTTTTTTTAATGATTAGAGGAAGTAGTAAGTTTAGTTTACGATAACAAGAAAATGTTGATTGTCTGAACCATTTAATGAGTAAGACTTACTTTAATGTTTTCCATTTGTAATATCAAATTTTTTATAACATTAATGTGTTTTCATATAAACTATTTATTATAATTTGTGTGGTTGCACTTGTGCTTTAGGAAGGAAATTAACAATCAAGATTTGGTAAAGTGGATTGTGATAGTATGATGTTTTAGAAATATTACTCTTCTAAGATGCAATGCATAGATAGTAAAGGTGAAGTTTTTGTATTGTGAAGGTTGTAGAAAATTTTCAAGAAGGATGTTGAATTTTGGAATATTTGTATTCACATAGAAAATTAAAAAATATCTAGAAAATTAAAATCAAGAATTCAAACTTTTAATGTAAAATAATGTAGGTTTCTAGCTATAGAAACTCAATTGAGAGGTGAATTTTTTGTATTGTGAAGGTTTTTATAGAAAAATGTTAAGAAGGATGTTGAATTATAGAATATTTGTATTCACATAAAATTGAAAAATATCCAAAAATAAAAATCAATAATTTAAACTTTTAATGTAAAATGATTTAGGTTTCTAGCTATAGAAACTCAATTGAGACGAGAATTGAATTTGTTTATAAATTCTCAAGCTTTAAAGAAGAGAGTTGTGATTTGTCAAGGGTGTGGGGCCCAAGTACAAACCCTGTTCTCCATTAAAAAATAACATATGCATCCTAAAAATCTAAAATAATTTCAATATGATCTTCTTGAATATTCCAACATGGACTTCTTGAACTTTTGTAACTTAAACATCATATATATCATTATGAATTTTTAAAATTATAAACACTCTTCTTCAACCAAAGCCAATCAAGTTGCATGATGAATAACTTGTTTATCTCTCTCTCTCTCTCTCTCTCTCTCTCTCTCTCTCTCTCTCTCTCTCTCTCTCTCTCTCTCTGTCATAATAAATTATGTGTGGCTTTAATTGGTGGCCACTCCCATTACAAAAACAAAATATTAAATTGCTCTCATTACATTTCTAACATATTAATTAAATCATATACAACTTTACCTTTCTATCAAATATATTATTTATTTGCCTTTCTATAAAACATATTCTCCATCTTCCTCAAACTGCTAAGTTTCCACAATCAACTCCTTTGTATCAGATGTCTTCTAAAATTTAAATTCTATCAAGATGAAATTCAACACCGCAAATGGCTAAAATATTCATTGCCCGGATTCTATATCTATAAATATCATGTCTATAACAACCTCACACTTTCTTAATACCTTTTTTTAGGGTTCTTATTCATTACCCTAATATTCCAAGATATTATTTTCATTGTTATTTTTTTTATTTATTTATGGATTTAGCCCCACTTCTTGTTAACACTTGTGATATTTTCTTTTGTTTTCCCATATCAATATCCCTTTGGGTTTTTTTTTTCTCTTTGTTTTTGCTTCTTGGGTATTCCTATTTTTTTTCATTTACAATAATACTTTCATCTTCATCAATCTCTTCAATATTCTCACACTATCATCTTTAGGTTTACTTTTTTCTAAAGGATTTGAAATGCAAGGAATAATCTAAAAATAATAATCTTATTTATGTTGCCCTAGAAACCCTAAAATCTAGGGATGCTCTTTTATGGAAATTACCTTCTTATTCTACCCTACAAATCTTAAATTGTTATGGGTTTCCTACAACATCATTTCTTTATTATTATGCTCTTGAAACCTTAAAGTGCAAGGGATAACATCTTCACCACTTTCACTTTTATTACCTGGAGAGGATTCTATATTACTTGAGGAAAATGAAGATGATTTACCTAGAATAAATTTTATCTCTTTTTTTGTCTTTGTTTTAGTATTTATCTTCACATATTTTGCACCATTAATTCCTTCTAAACCTACCAAATAATACTGTATATAGGCTTTATTTACCTCTTTTTTTAGAGTGGAATATCCTTGATCTGATCTAGATTTTATTACTATATGGTTTCCTTGCTTCATCTTGAACTTTGTCTCATGGCTAAAATTTTTCCTCTTTCTTCATAGTTTTTACTTTGCAAACTCTTTCCATGTGTCCAATATCATAACAATTGTGGTAATAAAATGTAATATTTTCATAATCTACTTGTTGATCCCATTATCTTGATTCAAATTTAGTCTTAATGGATTGTGGCAAAGGTTTTGAAATATCCATAGCAACAATTTTTTATTATATATAGCATGCTTTCTCTCCTTAGTAGTTGGTCCTTCCTTGATGAATTTCCCTAGGGTATTTCCAATATTCTTCAAAACATCCTTATTTATAAACTGATATGGAAGTCCAAAAATCCTAACCCACACTAGAAGCTTCTTAATAGTTTTTATCTCAACAAAAAAATCATTCCATGGGTTCAAATAAAGTGAATCTCTTCCCCTAAACCATGGGCCACCAACCATTATTTTATCCATAATTTTTGAATTGGAAAAGATGATGAGAAAAAATATTTAGGAAGAAAAGTCATAGAATAATTTGAATTTAATCCCCACTTCTACTTGATCTGATTTTGAATATCCAAAAACCTTGGCCATGATCTATTAAACTTATATATTAATCCTCTACTTTTAAGAACCATTATATCATGCTCGATCATCTCATCCTTGATACTTACTTTTGGTGTAACATATGCTACCTAGATCGAACTTGCCATGTATTCACTCTTCTGCTTATCTCCAACTTGGACCTCCATACTTCCAACTAGGGCATCTTGATTTCTAGCTAGGGCATCTTGAATTCCCATTAGGTATTTCAAATATGAATTTCCTTTAATAATAGCTAATATTGATTTCTCTTGGCTTGCACTCCCTCTTGGTTTACACTCCCTCTTAGCTCACACTCACTCTCGGCTTACACTCTCTCTTTCCTCACACTTGCTCTTGGCTTGCATTCCCTCTTGGCTCAAAATTTCCCCTGTATCTTCTTTTTCTTGACATTCCTTCACTTCAGATTTTTTTTGAAAACATTGTTTCATGTATTCGTGGTAAGGGTTTGAAGCATTTATGCACTCTGAATGAACCCATCACTCTTTCACTATGATTGAATATTAGCTCACACTCCCTCTTATTTTGAACTCCCTCTTAGCTCACACTCACTCTCGGCTTGCACTTGCTCTTATATTGCACTCTCTCTTGCCTCGCACTTACTCTCAACTTGCACTCCCTCCTAACTCACAATTTTTGTAACCCAAAACTGCTAACCCATTTTTAAAAAAAATATAATTACAAGCAAATTTTTGCAAGGGAGACACCCTTATTTTATTTATCTCAACATTCAAGGCTTCACCACATTTGATTTCTAAGTAATTACAGATGACACTTAGTGGATAAGAGTGACCAACTCCCATGGTTTTTGGGGTTCACATTACTAAACCTACACATAAATCAATCTTTGAAAATATAGTGGCATCCTTTAGCTAATCAAAGAGATCATCAATCCTTAGAAAATGATACCTATTATTTATGGTGACCTTATTTAGAATTCTACCTTAAGGAACCATACTTATTTTTTACAAACAACACTGGATCACCCCAAGGTGACACCCTAGGTTTAATTAAACCTTTATCCAACACATCTTGGAGTTGCATCTTTAGCTCTTGTAACTCAATAAGATTCATTATGTAAGTTTTCCTTGCAATAGGTTAAGCTCTTGGTATTAGTTTGATGGCAAAATAAAATTCATGATAAGGTGGTAGGCCTAGGAGATCCTCTAGAAATACATCCCTAAATTCATGTAGGATTTGATATCTCTTAAATATTTTCTCATCCCATTATTGCCTATCTTACCATTAATATTTGCTATATATAACATAACACCTCTTTTGATTACCGTCTTTAGCTACATAGATGACAAAAAATGTGGTAAAAAATATCCTTGTCTACTTTAAACCCGTACTCTCTTCCTATCCTTATCAGTATAGTCCATCCATATTTCTTGGAAGTCAATTAAGGCTCCATGTATTTTTAACCAATCCATCCCTAAAATAATATCTAAAGCATGTAGTGGTGCTACATATAAGTGCTAAATGGTAGATCCATGAGGTAAGATTATCATGTCCATAGGTAAAAATTGATCCACTAAATATTTTTTCCAAACCCATACTCAAATTTCCACCATTGTGCCAAAAATCTAGGTCTTTCCAATATATCCCTAATGATATTAGTGTAAACAAAACTATTTGTAGCTCCACTATCAATTAAAACTTTAACATTCTTATTAAACAACTTACAATTCAATAACATGGGAGTTACTTATCCATCCAGGTTATGACTTTTGATAACTACATAGATTTGGTGTAGTTGCTCCTTGGATCTATTAATCAACTCTTGTCATTAGGGATATTTATTTGCATAATGAGGACCCTCACAAATAAAACAACTTATCCTAGGTGCCTAAGATCTTTCTTGCATTTCTCCCCTATTTTCTTTTTCTAAGCCGAATTATTATGTTTCTAAGATTGAGGTTTTGAATTGTACTTTTTTTAAAATCTCTTATTGTTTCCTTGGTTCCCATTGTTCTTATTCCTAAACTTTGGGTTCCTTTTAATTTTCTTATTCTTCTCGTTATCCCATTTTATAAACCCAACACTTTTTCTCTTTTTGATTTCCTATTTCTTTACCTCTTTAAACCCTCCATAGTTGAAGAAAGTTTTCTTGGTTTGTAGATTGGTCTCTTCTTATCAAGTCAAATCATAAGATTTTTGAAGATTTTGGGCTTGAGCAAGTTAATCATTATTTGAATCTTAGGATCCACTCCCAAGATGAATTTATGCACCTTAAATTGTTCATTGATATTGTACTCAAGAAAATATTTCAATATTTTAATAAATCTTTGATAATATACCTCCATAGTCAATGTACCCTATTGGAGTGTAGAGAATTCCTCAAACTTCTCTACATAAAACTGATTTTATAGGAATCTCTTCTTAAATACCCTTATAAAACTATCCCATTTATGATCCATGGCCTATATTCCTACCCTAAATGTGTTCCATCATTCTAAGTCTACATCCTAAAGATGAAGGGTAGCCCAAATAGTTTGGGTTTCAGGAGAGTAATTCTTTATGGAAAATAAATTTTCCAACTCATTCAACCATGACTCTGTTGCATCACCCCTTCTCTTCCATTAAATTTATCTACCTTAACATTCTTAAGATATTTGGAAATCTCAATTTAGATCCAATATTTGCCTTCATGATTTTCTCTAATAGGATTCTCTTCATGTATACCCTCTAAGTTCTTGTTACTTGTTTCCTTATTAATCAAGGTTTCCAACATTTTTTGTTGTTCCATCTGCTCTTCAAGCAACTTAACTATGGAAGAAAGGTCTTTCACTCCCTAACTGGATTCTATTTTTCATCCAATTTTATTTTTGGAGTTTATTGTTCTTCCATTATTATTACTAGATTTCATTGTTCTTCTAGTTCTCTTATCGGAGTCTATTATTCCTCTAAACTTATTTTTAGGATGTACCACAACTTCCTCTTATGTAGTTAACCCTAATTCTTGTATGGTCCTCCTATAAAAATATGTGTCATATCCTACCCACAAAAAGGAGCTAGGTAAGTTAAAATTTCTCCTAAATTATACTTATAATAAGTTATATTCATTTCCCCATGAACTAACTTAGACCATTACCATTCACCTCATAATGATCATGGTCACACTTGCCTCACTGCAAGGTATCATTCCCAATAAGAAATTATACTCAATATTTGTACTTCTTGGTTTGACTAGTTCAAACAACATGCAATAATTGTTTTATCCCAAATCAAGTTAAGGTCCCTAGAAAAGTAAGTCTCCCCAAAATAGCACAACAAGTCAAGGCTCATCCTAGGTTTTCTTCATGAAAGCTTCTAGTCCTACGACCTAGGCTTTAATACCATCTATAACAACCTACCAAAGTAAATCAATAGAGATATTTTTCCACAAGTAAGGTTCACAAATAATTCCTAATATTTTATAGTACTTAAGGCATAACCATATTTTGAGTTTAATGTCATTATAGATAACACTCAATTGGATAGGAGTGACCAACATATTTTTTTTTTATGGTTCACCTTTTTAAAACTCACTATTTAGTAAGGACACCAATAATGGTCCCCCTCACCTTTCTTATACCCTCATCGGTATAGGACAACTTAACCATAGTGTATAGATTATCCTTTAAATCCCATAACACTTAAAGGGGATGCATTTTTTCCTAACCCTATACAAGTCTATCTATTTAGGATTATTATAGAATAATGTCTTATTGATTATTTACCACACCTCTATGGGCTAACTAAATCTATTACCACTCACATGGTAATGAGCATGGGCATGAAATACTCACCATTCAAGGTGCCACCACTACTGCATTCTGAATTATTCCAAAAGCCTTACCACTTTGGACACGTCCAAGCCTCACTAGTTAGGACTTTTCCAAAGCCTCACCGCTTTGGGTACACTCGAGCCTCACCATTCAAGGTGTTTCATTCACAAATATTTGGTTATTACATCATTGCAACTCCTTCTAGATATACACATATTTACTGAATCACTATAACTCCTCCCAGGATTGGGTTATCTTCTTGACTCAAGGATTTTAATATGGCTCTAGTTTAACACCCAAGAAACATAAACAACCCCAAGATTCTAATCATTTTAAAGAAATAAGCATCTCTCCTAAAATAAAATTAAGTAATCAAATGATTCAAAATAAACTGCTATAATCTAACATATACAAATGCATCATAACACTTGTAAATACTAAAATATTCTTGAAGTAATAATAGCATTTCCATAATTACCATGAAGAATAACACATCATCAAGCATCATAATTCATAATCCATGCATTGAACATAATTCTTCATTTTGCACATATTCAAATAACTCCAAGAACTTACATAAAAGAATATCAACATATAATATTTTATTCTTAATCAAGTCTTGCAATACTATAACAGGTATATTACAATACATCCTTTCTTCATCAAAAGTTTTACCCAATACAATACAATACTCTTCTAGAATAAGCTCTTCTTTAATAACATTATTACAACACAAAAATTTGAGGATCCATATTTCCATATTTTCTTTCAAGGTCCTCCACTTGAAAAATTCTTTCAGAAAACTTGAATATAAGTTTAGGGTTCAGCACAGCTCATGAATTATTTATGCAAGTCTAACATGCACTAAGCAAAAAACAAGCAATCATGCAACATGCATTTATGCAAAATATTTCCATACAAACAAGGAGAGAATCCCATACTTCTCCCCATAATGGATTCCTTTATCTACTCAAGCCTTAGGAACCATTATTAAACATTCATAAAAATATCCTTCATCTAATTGTAACAACCTTCATGCATATATGAACTATTATTCAATCCCTCCCATTTATAATTCAAATCCATAATTAAAACAAGATTTAATTTTCTCTAAGTTTTTCTAAAATAAAGTAAACTCCATTTCCATCTATCAAGATTTAGAGCACATTGGTGCCGCCTCCTATAGACTTAAGCTGCCGCCACACATGAAGGTGCACCCTATGTTCCATATCAACTAGTTGAGACATTTTCAAACTGATGCCGTCAAACCTGACAGAATGTTGCCAACCAGACTGCCAACGAATGTTTGTGATGCCATCGGATAAGATGTTCAGTGAATCTGGGATGCACACACAGTTGGATGGGGCAAAAAAATGTACAAGGAAACCTCATGACTTGGAAAAGGAACATGACAGATAGTTGGGAGTGAGAAGAGAGCTTACTTAAGTGGAAGGGAAAGATAGAAAAATACTAGAAGTCCTAGGCTTTCGAGGATACATCCATGCCTTAGAATTTTGGGGTTCCCTGTTTGGTTGCCTCGGCATTGAGGGCATCGTCGAACTCAGCGAGGGAGGATGTGGGAGGTGCGACACTGTTTGTCATACGCCTATGACATTTTATATTCTATCGTGCCTTGGTGCTACAATGGGCCAAATGAGTTTTGAAGTGTCCCAAGTACCAAGGGGCAGTCGTCGTGCCATGGGGTAGGTTTTTTGTCATGCGTTTGGGTGCCTCGACAATGTCGTTTGTCACGGGAAGTGAACATTGCTTCAACAAGATTACCACTATGGGCAGCATGTGAAGGTTTTTTATTGCCTAAGTATTTTTCCACATGCATTATGGAAGTGGGCCATGTGGGATGGCCACACAATTCCAAGTAAGTAGGCAAGTACCTTGATATGGTGTAGACCCTCGTTTAAAGTATTCGGCCAAGTATGAATAGGAAAGTAAGCTCTAGGCTAGTGGCAGATAGATGGCATTTATGACTGTAGTGCCTTTGGTCAATTTGCGAGTATGACAAGGCACTACGGTGGGAAGGATTTGGCATGGCACATGGGCTCGATTACCTAAGTACATTTAATGCATATTTTTATTTGAATTTGGGCGTGTGATCATTGAGCTACGGAATGACTGTGTGGGCCCTAGGCATTATGGTAGTTAAGCACCTTGTTGAAACTTAGTCATTTTGTAATATTGTCATTATAATGGCATGGGTGGGCTTTTAGAAAGTGGCCTCCTTGTCCGCGTGCTGTATATTTACCCCCGTGCATATTGTAAATGTGGTTGACTATTGGTTAACTATTGTTGGTATTATTGTAAGGCACATTGTTGCCATATGTAAAGTTTACATGATGTTAATATAATATTAGCTTTTTGTCATGACTGTGTATTCTTTGCTATGTTAAACTTATCGTTTTGTGTGATGCGATGCTCTTATGTTGTGTCTTTTATGATGGATTTTTATATGTTGGGTTTGCATTAGACTTAGACATTGCTTTCCATTGAGTTCATTGTATGGTAGTTTGGGTTCATGTTCCTCATTTGGACGTTCCTTGTGCTTTGCAATGCTGTAGGCTGGACTTTTTGTTGAGATAACATGTTGTGCTAGAAAGATCATAGGAAAGTAGGTTGTGGTGCCTTTTCATACTTGTGAATTGACCAAAGGCACTGTAGTCATAAATACCATATGTCTGCCACTAGCCTAAAGCTTACCCAACTATTCATACTTGGCCGAATACTTTAAATGAGGGTCTACACCATGGCAAGGTACTTATCTATTTGCTTGGAATTATGCGACCATCCCACATGGCCCACTTCCATAATGCACATGGAAAAATATTTAGGCAACCAAAAACCTTCACGTGTTGCCCATGGCGGTAACCTTGTCAAAGCACTATTCACTGCCCATGGCAGACGACCTTGTTGAGGTACCTGAGCACACGACCAAAAACCTACCCCTTGGTATGATGGCCACCCCTTAGCACTTGGGACACTATAAAACTTTCCTGAACCATTGTCATACTAAGGCATGGTAGAATATGAAATGTCATGGGCATACAACAAATAGTGTCGCATCTCCCACATCCTTCCCCATTGAGTTTGGCGATGCCCTCAGCGCAGAGGCAACCCAGATGAGAGCCCCAAAAATTCTAAGGTATGAAGGTGTCCTTGGAATCCTGGCACTTCCAGTATTCTATTATCTTTCCCTTCCACTTTATCAAGCTATCTTCTCGCTCCCAACTATCTTTCATGTTCTCCTTCCAAGGCACGAGGTATTCCTTGTATATTCTGTTGCCCCATCCAATTATGTGTGCATCCTAGATTCGTTGAACATCCTACGCGATGGCATAATAAAATTTCTTTGGTATTCTAGTCGATAGCATTCTATCAGGTTTTATGGCATTAGTTTGTAAATTCCTTAACTGGTTGATATGGAACACATGATGCATCTTCATGTGCAATGACAACTTAAGTCTATATGTGGTAGCATCAATGTGCTCTACCACCTTGAAGGGTCTATCAAAATTCCTTACCAATTCTTTGTATTTACCCTTAGATAGTTTGAAAACCTCTAGCTCCATCCTTAGCAATACCAAGTCACCCACAACAAACTTCTCAGCACAATGGCCAACATCATCTTGTTCCTTCATCCTCTTGGTGGTCTTCAGCAAGTGCATTATTGCTAAGTCAATCATCACCTACCACTATCATAGGTACTATTCTACCAACAAGTAATTTCTTGGATAGCTTGCCAAGACAATATGCGGGTTTAGCAACTGCTGGCCCATGGTAAGTTCAAATGGTATGAAATGGCTCTTGCATGACTTCCAACTATTATAGAAAAACTAGGCCATGTCAAGGAGGTCTGACCAGTTTGTTTGGTCGCCACTGACAAAATTCCTTAGGAACACTTTAAGCGCTTGGTTGATGCGCTCTGTATAGCCATCCATCTACGAGCGAAAGTGGCTTGACATATGCAACCACATCTCCATTAGGTGAAATAACACATGCCAAAAGGAGCTTGTGAATCTGTTATCATGGTTAGAGATGATGCTCGACATCACTCCCCAAAACTTAACCATATTATTGAAAAAACTCAATTGTGGTCTCTGCCAAGCATGGTTGTGGGCATGGCACAAATTCAATGTACTTCAAAAATCATTCAACTACCACCATGATGGATCTAAACCCCTTGGCTTTTGGAAGGCCCACAATGAAGTCCATTCTAACACTTGTCCAAGGTCGAACATGCACCGGTAGGGGATGCAACAAGCCAACTGGATTCACATTCATGCTCTTGTCTTGATGGAAAATAAGGCAAGTGTGGACATACTCCTCAATGTCTCTTTCTATATACGACCAGAATAGTCTGCATCCCAACAAGGCAAGGGTCCTGGCCTACCCAGGGTGGCTAACCCACAGACTTTCATGGCACTCCCTGATGAACTTATAGTGGAGCCCAACCCACCGTGGTATGACCAGGCAAGTCTACCTATACCACAATAGCCCGTCTCTAAACTGATAGTGGTTCTTTAAGGCCATGGGTCTTCCTGCATAGTGACCACTAGATAGCCCATAGTGAAACTCTTCCAATATATTTTATTTCTTAGATTTCTTCACACATTTAAGGAGAACTCCATCAACTTTTTTGTGATATAGCCCATTAGGCAACAAAACATATTTGAGGGCTTTCATCCTAAACCTTCGACATTGTGAGGCATCAAGGTGTGGTGGACACTTCCCAGAAGTAAAGAAATCAATAAGCTCTTCTATCTAATCATGACTACTTGTAGTATGATTTACACAAATACTTTCGCCAACCTCTTCCTCTTGCATCATATCCAATGATCTAGATGCGACACTTTTAGCTAACTCCTGGAAAAGAGCTCACCCATGAACTAGCTTTGTTGGTCGAATCTCCATGTCATATTATTGAATTTGTGAGACCCATCCTACCCTTTTGTCACCTAGTTCTCCTTGGAGTATGAAGTTTCAAACATCAGGATGTATAATATAAATAACAGTTTTACTATGGGAAACAAAACGTCATAACTTCTTCAATGATTTTATCACTGCGTACACCTGTTTCTCTATGAAATTGTAATTTTCATGGTGAGGTTCAATGACTTGGATCAAGAAGGTAATTGGCTTCTCATCTCCATCTTCTTGCTTCTGTGTCAAAACTACAATATAACTGTCTTGCTCACCCATCACATAGAGAATACAATCCTTTGAATAATCAGGATTAATGAGTACTGGAGCTTGGGTGATTCTTTCCTTGATCTCTTGAAAATGTCATCTTCTAGCTTATATCCATTTAAACTCGGTATTCTTTTTTAAGATCTCAGTCATGGGTTTCACAACCTGAGCAAATTCGAAAATGAACTTGCAAATAAAATTAATTTGACTAAAGAAAGATTGTAAATTTTTTTTTTAACTGGAAATGGTAGATTTAGAAGCACTTCAGCTCTTGTAGGGTCAATTTTGATCCTTCTTGTGAAACCATGTGACCCAGTAATTTCCCTTCTTTGATAGAAAATATGGACTTCTTCAAATTAATAGAAATCTTGAACTCATGACATTTCTCAAACACCTACCTCAAATGGAAAACATGGTCTTCTCTATGATGTGAAAACACAGTCATGTCATCAAGATAGATTACAATAATTATATTCAATAACTCACCGAAAGCGATGTCCATGGCCCTCTGAAAAGTAGCACCAGTGTTTGAGAGCCCAAACGACATCCTTTGGTAGGCAAACGTGCCCCACTTTGTAGTGAATGTTTTTTTATGTTTATATTCATATTTTACCCATATCTAGTTATAATCATAGAAACCATCCAACAATGAGAATCTTTGTGCACCGGTAACCACATGAAGGATTTGATCAATTTTTAGCATAGGGTAATTATCTTTGAGTGACGCCTGGTTCAAGTTGCAAAAATCAACACACAATCAAATGTATTCATTCTTCTTTCTTACTAGTACCAGGTTTGCTACCCATGTTGAGTGCTTAATTGGGTAAATTATCTTCACTTCGAGCATTTTCAACAATTCCACCTTCATGAGTACTTCAATTTTAGGATTGACAGGGTGTTGTTTCTGCCAAAAGGGTTTTACCCCTCCTACAGCTCAATGGTATGTTGAATTACATCCTTGTCATATCCCTTCAAATCCTGATAACTCCATGCAATGATGTCAGGGTACTCATAGCACAAGTTCTTAATTTTTTTTAATTCCTCAGGCATACAATATTCTAATTTTAATAATTTCTCAGGCTCTAGCTGCAATTCCTTGTATTCCTTTGCATCTATCTTGATCTTATGCTTCTCATACCTATCATTTTGATCAAATAAGCTCTCAAGAGAAATCAACCCCCTTGGAATATGATTGTTATTCAATTGTATCACCCTCTCCATCTATTCTTTGACAAGCATTCTATCATCTGTCCTAGCAGCTTCCTTAATTAGACAATTGACTATTTGCTCATCATTATCAAATACTTGCCAATAGATGTTCTTGTAAGGGACTGAGGGTCTATATATCACCCTGAGAATCTTAGGATTTTTGACTATTTGTTCCACAGGAGAATAATTTGCACCAATAGAGGCTAGAATATCTGCATGCTTGTTTTGCTCATGGGAAATCACCTAAATATTCAAAGTTGTGAAAGATTCAAACAAATCCCACACTTTATTGTGATAGCCTTTTAGGTAGTGTTGCTTTGACACACATTTATTCGTGGTCTAATTGACAATAAGTTTGGAATCGCCAAAAATTTGCATTTGTTTAATGCCAAATTTTTAGCCTTCTTCAATCCGAGGCACAATGCTTCATATTCAGCTACATTATTTGTACAACTCCAAGTCATTTTATAAGAATAAGTCTTTTGTAACCCTGAAGGGGAGATCAACACAATACCAACCCCTACACCATTCTTACACTTGGCACCATCAAAATAAATCTCCCATAATTGATCTAAAATAGGATCTGGGGAATTAGGGACTCTCTCTTCAATATTTATAGGCTTGGTTATTGTAGAGCAACCAATATCTATTTCAATCATTGCATTGAAATTTGTGAGTGAGAATTCATCTTCAAGGTGAAGCTCACCAAGTTCTTCTATTAATTTTACTTCTTCTAATTCTTCAATCATCATGTTAATTTCCCCTAGAGAAATTTCTTCCTCCTCCAACTTATTAATATGAAAAGTTGATGGTTTTTAATTGTATATGTGAATCCTCTTCCCTTTGAACAGAATTTCCAAATGCGAGTAATCCAAGGAAATATATCCTCCCAACTTCATTGTGAACTCCCTTGAAAGACACATGCTAAAGTAAGGCTCCAAGTCAACCACCACCACCTCTTGGATGATAGTAATTTATGACATGCTATGTAGAACAATGGGAATATCCTTTATTACTCCCACCATCTTGATCGGAATTCCATACAACTGCAACACTTGGGGCTACTTCTTATGTATTCCATCCCCATTACTTTGCATACTACCTTTGGCATGATAGTAGTCACAATACTAGAATCATTCATACAATTGTGTACAATCTACCCCTTCATTCTGAGTGACAAGTAGAATGAGGGTGGCCTATTCTTCCCAGTGGCCGAAATCGGTAGTGTTTGCACCAACACTATTTGAGGAATTTTATTTTGATATTTTGTAGTCTTTAGAAATTCTTGTAGTAGGTCAACTTGTCCAGGCAACTATAGTGCATCATATAGGCTTAATTTCGTAGGTATTTTCTTCATTTCTTCCATAATATTATAATTCAAGGTAGTTGGAGTTTTCTTTTACGACCCACTCATACTTATCCCAGTACTACTGAGTAGCTTCCACTCTTTACCTCTTCATCAATGATGGATACTTGAGGTGCTCTTTGGCTTGTTCCTTTTCTTTGTTCTACGTTTGAGCAACTGCTACAGGTTGTGACTAGATGCCTTCATTTGTGTCTTCTCTTGAGCTTGCTTAGAAAATAGATCTTTCAATAGGACAAAATCCTTTTGCTTAGCTGTTGAACCAGATGCTTTCACTGGATATTACCATTTTTCATTTTGCACCTTTGGTTCTGCAAGAACCTTCAACAGGTTCAAGATCAGCTGGATCTACAGTTACTGGCTTCTTTTTGGATCTTGTGAGAACCGAAACTTGCTCCAAAGAAGGCATCATAAATTATGGTGAGCCTCTTTGATCATGTTGACTTGTTTGTCAACTAAACTTTCTGTAAGCATCTACACATAGTTCAGGTGCACCATGTAGATTTCTTCTCCATGGGGATCGTTGCACATTGAACACTAGTACGTCCTTTCTAATGCGCTAGGTTCTTCATTTGCTAACATCATTGTGTTTATATCAGGGTCTTTACTAGTCACTGCTTTCTCTCAAGTAATAAGTGGAGTTTGTAATCTCTTCAACTAAAATTTAGCCTCTGCTTGCTTCTTCATTATTGTTGTAAGCTCATTGGATATTGTACTTAAGGTTGAGTTGTTATATTTCACCTCTTGTAACAATGTCATATAAGGATCAAGATTGGAGAGTATAGGAGGTGTTGAAAAAGGTAGAGGTGTTGGCAGTGTGGGCAATGGAAATGGGACTGATGGCATCGGCAATGCTGGAAAAGAAATAGATGATGGAAATTATGGTATGACTGAGCGGGTGACTACAAAAAGCTTGGAGTCGGGTTTTATGGGATAGGGATCAAAGTGATTTGAGGAGGGCTCAAGCTCCATGAGGGAACTGGTTACATGGAAGGTATGGGCTTCGAAAATGCATTTGAATACTAATACTATGACAAGTCCAGAAGAATAGGCATTTTTATTTTTGTAGGAAGCTTACATATGGCAATCAAGTCGAATTCAGTTTCTTGGGCTTGAGTGTATATATCAGGGAAGGTATTCACATTGGCTTACCAAAAAGCCATGCCAATATCAGTGTTGAATATCCTAAGATAATAGAACATGGCTTGTTCATGCATGGGTTGTAAACCATTAGGAACTCTTTGCTATCTTTGAGCATTCTTGATGTTGAAATCAACTATTTCCTCTTACATATGTCTTTGGATCATTGTAAATTGGTGCAACAAGGAGTATGGGTCAACTTGTTCATGAAAATTCTTAATTAATAACTCTACCAACTAATCCCATGATGTAATAGTACCAGGTTGCAATGATCGGTACCAATACAACAATTTCCCTCTCAATGACAATACCAATAATTTTACCATTACATATTCATTCGTTATGTCATGGATTATCACCAAAGAAGCCACATCTTGGATATGCTTATATATAGTTTTACCAATACCATTATAGGTAGGCAAGGCCTTCAAGGCTGCTTGGGTGACTAGATTTTGTGCTTGTAAATTCAAGGCTCCTGAACTATTCCATGCTAGGAACTGCCTTGGTGGTTGTGGTTATTGTGGCGAAGGATTTTGGGCCATATGGACTAGTGTGTGTGGTTGAGGAGGTGGAACGCTAGTGGTAGTACTAGTTGGGTTCATAGGAATGGAAAACATGCCAGCTATTTACAAGGATTTTGTGGATGACGTAAGTGGCAGGGTGACTAACCTAGGATTTTCACCTAATTTTTGGATGTCGAGTTCAAAAAACTCAATGGGTTTTTTGAAGTTTTGGTCTTCGATCTTGTGATCATGAAGCACAACTTTCACTATCTCCATGTTCAAAGTCTTATGGGTAGTTATGAGTCATCAGATATTCTAACTATACAACATGAAGGTGAACATCAAACCTCAATACTATTGAAAGTGGAACTTTCGTGGTCCCACTGGGTGTGCCAAAAATTGTTGGTTACAAATATGCCTAAGTACAAAGTATTATCACTTGTGCGCCCTAGATCCGGCTAACATTAAAAGGTTGAGGGAAAGAGAAAATTCATTCGAGCAAATATCTAGAGAGGATTGGCTCCCTTACTAATATAATTTGGTGTAATACTAGAGTTTTAGGAAATAAATTGGAAATGACAAAAATAAATGGTAAATATGGCCATAGGCCAAGGTGTAGGATTTGGGGCAGACTAGCAGCAATAATTCTACCAAGTTTTATACCAGCATGTAACAAAACGAAAGCAGTAGAATTTCACTCACAAACTTGTAGATACAACCCCCTAAATCATATTCCAGAATTCACTCACTCACCAGCAATGTTTTAAATTCAGAAATAGAATTTTAAACTTAACAACAAGAACATGATCATAAACAAAAATGCTTAAAATGGAAGGAAATCACACACATGAAATGCTTAAGCCAAGTCTCTTCTATTGATGCAGATAACTTGAGAAGTTTTCTTGCAAAATGTCCAACTTCTTCTCTTACAATGAAATGCTTAGTATTTATAGAGGATTATGCCTCTTTCATTAAATGCATATAAAAATAAAATGTTGGTAGATCAAAAAAACTAGTGTGCATATTTTCCTCCTTGGCATCAGATACATCTTCAGTTGAAACATTATGCAAGGAAACCATGATCTGGCTTTGATGGAAGAATCACACAAAGAAGTCAACAGGAATAAATGCTTGAAGCAATCTTGGGCATCGGTGCATTGGGACACAACAAAACCATCTAAAAATCGAGCATTTGGTCATTGAATTCACTTTTCCTTGCATCTTAAAAATTTACTTTTGCTAGGAAAGTACACCGAGCATTAAATCTACTTTGAAAACTGGTAAGGTTGATAGGTGGTGCATTGGAAATGCATACCCACCAAAGTGGACGATGCTTTGAAAATGGGTAATATTACAGCAGAGTCAAAGAAGCAATGCTTAAACCCTGTAGTTTCTTAGTAGTGATCCCAAATATATCCATAGTATCGCCATAGGAATTAATTTTACGGGCTCATTACTTTTTCAAAGAAAATTTGCACTAAAAACATAAAATTTCACCTAAAATGGGCCTTTATCTTCAATTCACCCAAGTTACGCCCGAAATGAGATTTCACCTAGACTTGCGCTTGGAATGTGCACTTAATGTTTTTGTCTTGTGTGAAATGGAATTTTACCCCAATCTTCTCATAAGTAGAGCCCATATTGGAAACTTGATTTCTTTGAGAATTAATGAGAGCAAAACTATTAAAAAGGTATTTTCACCAACGAAATACCCAAGAAGTGTTTTCGCTAGCGAAACACCAAAAATAAATAATATTCCTTACACTTGAGAGTGAAAAGGTATTTTTGGGAATGAAACAACCATTTCAGGGAACAAAATAGCCATTTCGGGGAATTAAAAAGCATTTCGCTAGAATAAAAATGTATTTGGGAGTTTTACTGGAAAAATGCTTTACATATTTCAATCAAAACTTTATAAAATTTCAATGTGGCAAAAATGCAAACAATAACATAATCGATGAGTTCCTAATATGAACTATGTTAAATTGCCTTTATAACATAATCAATGAGTTCCTAATATCAACTATGTTAAATTGCCTTTATAACATCATCAATGAATTCCTACTATGAACTATGTTAAATTGCCTTTATAACATAATCAATGAATTCCTACTATGAACTATGTTAAATTACCTTTATAACATAATCAATGAATTCCTAATATGAACTATGTTAAATTGCCTTTATAACATAATCAATGAATTCCTAATATGAACTATGTTAAATTGTCTTTATAACATAATTGATGAATTCCTAATATGAACTATGTTAAATTGCCTTTATAACATAATCAATGAATTCCTAATATGAACTATGTTAAATTGCCTTTATAACATAATCAATGAATTCCTAATATGAACTATGTTAAATTACCTTTATAACATAATCAATGAATTCCTACTATGAACTATGTTAACAACTATAACATAATTATAATTTCTATTTTAAAATAATCTATGTTAACAACTATAACATAATTATATTTTCTCTTTTAATATAATCTATGTTAACAATTATAACATAATTATACCCCCAAGGGCTAGGTGGATTGGTAAGTGCAGGTGTGATGGGCACTTACCAAGAAGAGACCTAGGTTCAAACCTTGGGGGAAGCCAACCCTTTGCAAACGTAGTAGTCTGCTTCAAATCCTCTGAGTGCACACTAGACCTATGATGATACGAATCCTGAGCGATCGGTGGTCCCCATATAACTATTAGAATAAATATTTAGTTCTCTTAAGTTCTACTAGGATAGTCTAACTTGATTTACCACTCTTCCATGAGTTAGGTGAACTCTTAGTTTAAACTAGTTCAGATTTGTTGAGTTGTAATCCAACGGCTCACATTGATCAACTTTGCTATTTATACAAAGTTGATCCCATGGAATAATCAATCAGTTCTTGATATTTCAGTGATGCTTTGCATATCTACTCAATTGTCTTTCAATACTGTCCTACAGTATTTCTTACATGGTACTAGAGCGAGGCTAGATTTTGCATGCATTCAAGTTTTCATAGATCTGGTTCACTTATTTTTTGGATAGTCTTTGACTAGCTCGACTTGCTTGAAATTTATAGAGGAGTCATATTTTTTATCCATTAAAACACCTTTTTTTTTGCTCATTTTTTTGATAAAAATAAGCAAATTTTCATCAATTTTTCCAGTTTCTTTAAAATATGATAGTCAGTCTTCTTTAAAGTATGTCATATATTTCAAATTTTTTACGTTGACATCATAGCATAAGATATTTTCTATCTTTTGTTGTTTATTTTTGAAATCTAGCCATTTCATGGTTTTCTTTCAAACCCCTTACACTCTTGAAGCAGATTGTACTCTGAACCAATCACCGTTTGACTTGGCACCCCACTAAGATAGCATTACCATAAGCTACGAGTGCATCCCTTAGTAGCTACAACATTACCATGAGTGCATCCCTTGGTAGCTACAACATTACCATGAGTGCATCCCTTGGTAGCTGCAATGGCACTCACCATGACACTGTCACGAGGAGAAAGGCGCTTTTGACCCTATGCAACATTATCATCAAACGTATGCTATGAGGGCTCGGTAGCTGCAATATCTCTCGAGGAGGAAGGCAACCTTGATCTTGTGCACCATTAAAATTAGCAAGCTATCCACCTATACATAAATATATCCACTTGTATGTGATGTGAATGATCCTCTGTGCAATACACTGATGATGTGATGTGATGCACTCACGCTATTTTTGATTTACCTATGTTAACTGGTGATGGAACATTGCTAACTGGTGGTTATATTTGGCAGACTAAAAGAGACACTCGTCTCATCATGATTTTCTCGAGAATAATAAAAGAAAGACTCCCACTCTATCTGACCTATTCGTAGCACATGAAATCCACCCCAACTCTGGTGCTCTTTTGCAATGATCAATGCACTCATATAAAACTACTCTATCTCTCCCTCACAACATATCCTCCATATACTTTTGGTAAATGCAAGAAACAAAGCTCGTAAAATATTTTCTATCATCAATACTATGATGGACTAGGTTCTCTGATTTGTTTCCTCATAGGATATCCTCCATAGCTTGTTCTGATTCACAATCTCTTGCTTTGCTGGTTCAACTACTACTTAGTTTGACTACTATCAAGTTTGAGTGTTGTTGCTAGTTCGAGCTCTAACTGGATCGATTGATGTTGGTTTGAGCTTTGCTTGGTTTGAGTGCTATTGGTTCAACTAATACCAAGTTCAAGTGTTGTCGATTTCATCAGTGGCATCACCAGGCTATTCACTTATTTTGAGTGCTACCATTTTCAACTGCTATTGGGCTCGTAAGTGATGTCGCCAGGCCATTCACAATAAAGGTGTTCGATGATGCTAGATTCGTGTGTATCGCTCTAATCGTTGATTCACCTTGATGTCATTGGAGATGCTGCACCACTCGATAAAGTTTTAATTGAATTTTTTTAATTTAAACTCTTCTTTGAGAAAAGGTTTAAATAAAAAAAATTATCACCACTATCATTATATTTTCAAAGGCTGCAGGTAAATTATTTCAAAGGCATTCATCAAAGGGAGAAAAACTTCTAAAAGGCCAATGTTATTTCATTACAAAAATTGATGTTATTTTGTAATATTGGAGGATTAGAGTGCAGAGATTTTTTTTAGAGATTTTTTTCAAAAAAATCTCATTTGCTGTTATTTTCTAATTACAGTGCCAAAATTTTTTTTCAGAGATATTTTCTTTCAAAAAATCTCATTTTTTGTAACCTTTCTCCATACCTCTTATTGGACTTCTCTCACTTTACTTTTGACTTGTGCCTATTCTATAAAGGCACTCTCAAAGTGACAAGTCCCTTTGTACTTTTCATAATACAAAGTTTTTTGGGGGGGTTATTGGTGTTGCTTCTTGCACCTTTGTCTTGCATTGGTCAGGGGGAGTCTTGTTGTCTATTTCTGGGGGTAAAGTATCATTGTTGCATATCTTTTTGGGTACTTCTGAAGGGGGTTAAATCTTCTGCTGCTAAATATTATGGTTGTAAACACTTTCATAAACAAGCAAGCACACATGATCAAGATTCTCAATGAGCACCTAATATATACATGCAAGCACACATGATCAAGATTCTCATTTACAAGCAAAGCACAAATATACAAGAATATTTTCATACTTGTAATATCTCAAAGCATCTCATTTTATAATCACCTATGTTCCATGTATCATTCTTCTCATATACCTATAGTCTCCCTCACGTAAGGGCAGGTCATTGAGAAGACTCAATATAAAGGTCTAGCAGAATATTATTGCTTCAAATTTCCTATATTCCATGTATCGCTCTCCTCATTTAATTATAGTTTCCCTCATGTAAGGGCGGGTAAATTTAAGAGTTTGGTATAATGGTCTGGCTTCTGCTACCTTCATTCAAAGGAGTTATTGTTGGTTCTGATTTCTTGCACCACACATTTCTAATTGAAGTGGGGGTGCATCTTTGTCTTCTCTACAAGTTCCTGCAGTTAAAAGGGAAATTATTGGTTCACTGTTGTTTTTTGGGGAAAAATGAATAAAATTGACCCACTCACCCCTCATAACTATCACACATGGAATCCAAAAATATTAAATCTCATTTCTCAAAAGGTTTCACACACTTGCTAGAAGATAAGAAACCTAAATTTGAAAAGAAATATGAAATATTTGTTCATAAAGAGAAGATGTATGAAAAAATGGGTATTATAAGCACAAATGTAAATTAAAGCTTATGGTTTCACATTTTATAATGTAAAACTCCATTTGAGAGTTGGAAAAAACTAAATAACTTGTTTGGAAAAGTGGATCAAATAAGGTCAATGCAGCTAGAGGCAGAGTTAACAACATTATCTCCTGAAGACTTTAGCAATATTGTTGACTTTCTCACCAAATTTAAATAATTCCTCACACAATTAAAAGTTAGTGGTAAGAATAAAATAGAAGAAGAATGCATCTATATTATTCTTTCTAAGTAAAATGGATTATTTCAAATTTTTGCAACCACATTTTTATCTACAAAAGATGTGCTTGGTACAAGTTTTAAAATGCCCTCTTTAGAGGAATTTTGTGATAGGCTAACTAGAGAGGAAACAAAACTTGAAAAATATGAGATCTCTCCCTCTTACTCAAAATAATTAGTAGCATCCATATCCACTAAATAAAATTCAAAAATAAATAAAGAGGCCCTATAACTTGTACACATTGCAAAAAGGATGGTCATTATGTGAATAAATGTTGGAAAATACTACAACAACTAGAGGCAGTAATGAAGGATCAAAAAATAGAAATTAAGAAGATAGGAAAAGCCTTAAATTTTCAAGGTAAATCTATAAAAACTTCATCAAAACACTGGGTTCTAGATTCAGGGGTACCTCATCATATGACTTCCTCACATGAGTCATTCACTTCAATCTCCTCAAGCTCAACTTGTAGCATAGAATTTGTGACTCATCCTTTATCCTGATAAAAAAAAAGGTGACATATTCATTGATGGTGGTTGTACCAATAATGTTCTCTATGTCCCAAATATAGCTACAAATATTCTCTCCATATATCATATTTGTACTTCTGTAAAGGGCAAAACAGTTCTATTTTCACCAATAGGAGTTGAGATAAGAGACTTTCAAGAACCTGTTGAGTGTTAATTTGTCATATTACAAATAATAACACGCAACTTAGAGTCTCGAACAAAAGACTCTTTCTTGCAAAGAAATAATTTATTTTATTTTCCTTCCTTTTATTATTTCTCCAAGTTTCTTTGTGAAACAACTTTTACGTATATAAAAATGAATTTCAATTTAATACATGCAACTGATATATCCCAGAATAACTCAAATCCTGCAGATAGCTGTTAACAAGGGGCCTTTGTTGATTCTCAATGAACTTTATAATCTTGACTTGTTTGATTAATCAAAAATAAACAAAACTCCTTTTGATGTTCTAATATTCACAATTTATTCTAAGGTTAACCTGTTCGCTTTATCTCTATTCAATAGTTCTGTTATTTCAGATGTTAGTCTCCGACATGAAATTAAGCATATCAAGGAATAAAACAGAAACCGTTATTTTGAATCAACTGGAAAATAATGAAGGATATTAAAATGGTTCACGATCTCCTCCCTGCAAAATCCCAAGTTAAGAGATGAAATCCCCAAAACAACCCAACCGATCAGATCCGTACTAACACACAATCTAATCAGATCGGATGCAAGACTCTAAGGAAAAGAATATAACCGCATCATTCTACCATTCACCTATCGTAACCCATCCCATGGCGTAAACGAAATAGATACAAGACAAAATGATGCAACGGAAATATTGACAGTAAAACAATAGTTTTGGCTTCGATCTCCTTTTGATTTTACACACAAAAGTCGTGTTACCAAAGAAAAATCCTTTATTTCAATAAGTAATGCTTTTTTTGTTACAGTCTCCAGCCTCTGTATCCATCTACATTTCTGCTATTTAACCTTTCTGTCGCGCGTTCTCGGCTGCTCCATGACGCTTCGTTTCGACTCCCGGACCCTTCGCTTCAATTCCCGCCTTTTGGTATTCTAACCTTTGCGTGCAATCGTAACGCTTGATCTCGCGGCCAAGAATCGTTGTTATGAAATATTACTCTGGTTCTGTCATTTCTGCCACGTGTCCCGCGTCTCCTGCACCTTTCGTAACGCCTTCCCGTGGAAATCCCGACAGAATTTGCATTTGGCCTCTTCCGTTTCCTAGCCGCGATAACGCGACATGTCACGAAATCGTGACATGTCGCGATATCGCGACATGTTCTTGGTCCGTACGCCCGCAGTAGCTCGTTGTAGCGATATCGCTACCGACTTTGCTTTGCCTTCTTTTCAAAAAGTGGTAGCGATATCGCTACCACTTTGGTTCCGAGCCTTCCTTTCAAAAAGTGGTAGCGATATCGCTACCACTTTGGTTCCGAGCCTTCCTTCGATGAAGTGGTAGCGATATCGCTACCACTTTGGTTCCGAGCCTTCCTTCGATGAAGTGGTAGCGATATCGCTACCACTATGGTCTCGAGCCTTTGCTTCACGAAGTGGTAGCGATATCGCTACCACTTTTCCTTCGAGCCTCCGCTTCACGAAGTGGTAGCGATTCGCTACCACTTTTCCTTCGAGCCTCCCTTCACGAAGTGGTAGCGATTCGCTACCACTTTTCTTCGAGCCTCCGTTCACGAAGTGGTAGCGATTCGCTACCACTTTTCCTTTGAGCCTCCGCTTCACGAAGTGGTAGCGATTCGCTACCACTTTCAACCTTGTGCTTCCTCTCGGCAACTCGTAGCGATGGAGAGACAGGTCACGATTTCGCGACATGTCGCGATATCGCGACATGTCGCGATTTCGCGACCCTTTCAACACTTAGGCATTTTTCTTCTCTTCTTCATTTTTAGCATCCGGGTCTTTGAGATCTTCCCTAAAACCTGCAAAAACAAAGGTGGGTCCCCACTTCTGGGGTGTGTTGTGGATGAACCACAACAAATGGCGACTCTGCTGTCAAATGCTCTTGAGCATTTTAGTAAGAACCCAACCTAACACAAATCACAAATTTGAAAACATGGGTTAGCCCATAATCAATATAACTAATGCCCAAAATCAGAAGTACATGAATTATCATAATCATCAAGTACTAGCTCGGTGTGTGCAATGAATTCCTTTCCTTATCATTTGAATTTGATCCACATTCCATCATCGGTTTTGCATGAATGCATATGCGAAATTGTGAATGATTTGCGTATTCTACCGAATATGCCATGAGAAAATGTATAGTCACTCTTGTAGTATTATGTGCAAAAATTCAATACTGCCAAACCCTCTTAGGATCCACTAGTGAACGGTTCATTATATCCCAAAGTTGGTTATGAGTCCCTACTATCTTGAACCCATGTGCAAGTGGATGTGAAATCAGAACTTTGGGGAATCAGACTCCCAACCAACCGAGATGAGAGTTTAACCCTATCCTTACTATTCTGATTTAGAATTCTTTACCTCACTTTGAGCAAAATAACTAAACCAATTATGGAAGAAATGGTCATGCTAGTCTAACCCTCTAGACAATCAGTGGTCTTATTTTTTTAGGCAAGACATGATGCCATGCATGGGCCTATCTAACCCCATAATCCAAAACTTATCTTCATTTCTTTGGACCTTGGGGATGACTACCCATCCCTTGCAGAGGACAAGTAGTACGATCCTTACAATCCAATATAAGGATGAGATGGGAAAAATTTATTTATTTTACTTCTTGGACCTTGGGGATGACTACCCATCCCGGTTAGGGACAAATAGTACGATCCTTACAACCCAAGATTTTAAATGTAAATGGAAAATATTAATCTTGTTACTTAGACCTTGGGGATGACTACCCATCCTTTGCAGAGGACAAATAGTACGATCCTTACAATCTAAGACTTAATACGAAATGAAACATAAGAGCTTTGGGGAATCAGATTCTCAACCAACCGAGATGAGAATTTATGCCCTATCCTTACTACTCCATGTGGGTCCAATCAAAGCTTTGGGGAATTAGATTCTCAACCAACCGAGATGAGAATTTAACCCTATCCTTACTACTCTGATTTTAGGCTTTAAGCTCTATGGAAGTGGTCAAAACCACTGTTTTTAGGATCATGTTGCATAATAGGATAGACATGAAAACCATTTTCGCCCAACCTTTTCCTCCAAGTTAGGTTTTGATCATTTTGCTCAAGATCCCTTTTAATGTATGAAACGTGCTTGGTCCTAGATACTTCAAGACTCGCTTCCAACCTTAGGATTTACTTAAATTTATGTTATAACATAACCCTAAGAGGATTCAACATACTCAAATGAATTGCACCTAAGATGCATATGCCACTACGGTGAAATGTATGAAAAGTGAGATGGAACATGAATGCATTATTTCTTGAATTGCAAATGAGATGATTTGTCATGCAAAACTGACTTTTTCATGCATCACAAGCTTCAAATGATCTAAATTAACTGTTTGTATTACATGTGGAGCTTTTACAACATGATTCCAATGTTTCATATTCTCCCAATCTTAGGCATGTGTTCAACATCTAGCTTTTATTCCCTTTTTTTTTTTTTTTTTAAAAGGCAATGAAAAGGAAATCAAAGGAACACCACCGCCTAAATGTCCAACCTGCACACAAACGCAAAAACCCAACATTAATACAAGAAAAACCTGCAATAAAAAATGAATACATACTAACATATCAAATCTGCACATCAAGAAACTAAATTACAGCATTGACACAAAACTAGATATCTCCTGAAACACACACTTAAGTATCAAATCTGCACACAAAGAAACAGATCACAACATTAATACAAAGCTTAGACATGTCAAAATAAAAAATAATACACACCTAAACATGAAAAATGAAAGCAAGAAATTACAGCGTTATTACATATAATACAAAGCCCAACTACCTCATGCTTGAAAGTAATGCTTCAAGTGCAACCCATTGATAGGTAGTGCCAAATCCTTTCCATCCAAGGTTTTTAGTCTAAAACTATTTTCCCCTAGGATCTCCGAAATCTGGTAGGGACCTAACCAAAGGTAATCAAATTTATCATGTTCCCCCTTCTTCTCATGTCTTTTGTCCCATAACAAGGACTAAATCTGAAATTTTAAACGCCTTGGCCTTAGACCTTTTGTCAAACCATATTTTTACAATGTCTTGGTGTTTACTAAAATGAAGCATAGCTTCATCCCTTTTTTCATCCAAGCGCATTAATTGCGTTAGTCTAGACTCAAGTTTATCATTAGTTCCAAAATAATCTTTCATGAAGTGCAGCGTTTGTAATCTGAGATTTGCAGGAAAAATGGGATCTTGTCCATAAACCAGATGGTAAGGAGATGTCCCTATTGCTTCTTTGACTCTGATTCTGTCAGCCCAAAGGGCCAACTTAAGCTTATTGTGCCAGTCCCGCGGATTCCTTTCCAACAATTTTTTTATGATAGTCAACATATTCTTATTGGATGACTCGGCCAATCCGTTACCTTGAGGGTAATAATTGGAGGAGAACTTTAAACTCACGCTGTTATCAAATGCCCAATTAGCAAACTCTAGAGAGGAAAAGGCCGAACCATTATCACTTACGATGGAGTTAGGCATCCCGAATCTAGTGACAATGTTATCTTCTAAAAATTTAATGACCACCTCTGCAGTAGCATTCTTTGTGGGGATAGCTTCGGTCCATCTCGTGCAATAGTCCGTAGCCGTCATAATATATTTGTGAGCATCGGAGGAATTGGGGCTGATAATCCCAATAAAATCCAGGCCCCATTGCGCGAAAGGTCTGGACTCGATTACGGACTGTAAAGGCATGGAAGCGTTTCTATCTCTATTGGTCTGCAGCTTGACATATGTGACATGACCTCACATGAGAATGGGCATCCTTGAATAGTTGAGGCCAATAATAACCGGCTCTGAGGATTTGATGGGCTGTGGCATTAGCAGACCCATGCCCTGTCCCATGTTTACCATGAAACTCTTCGAGTATTCGCACTGCCTCCTCTTGATCAACGCAACGAAGGTAAATACCTTCATGGTTCTTTCTGTATAATGTGCCAGATCTAACTAGAAAATTAGCAGCCTTCAAACGCAAGGCTCTGCGTTGAGTAGCATTCAAAAATGATGGACACCTACCATTTAGTAGATAGTACACCACATCTGCATACCACTCCTCCTTAGTTACATCAACGACTTCATAATGTTGACAAGGAATTGCGAGATCCTGTTCTGCGATTGCCTTAGCTAACCCTTGCCCCCGCACTATCTTCATCGATTGAATCTCCAGATCAAATTCCTGCAAAGTTGAAACCCACTTACCACGCTTCTCACCTAATTCATTCTGAACGAACATGGCTTTGACAGCAGGATCTGGGACGATAGCAAAGACCCTACTGTGGACTATGTAGTGCTTGAATTTTTTTACAGCCTTAACCAGCGCATACATTTGCTTGTCTAGGGTAGAATATCTCAGTTTCGCATCTTTGAGAGGACTACTCAGGAAAGCAATGGGATTTTCAATGCCGCCTTCACTCTTCTCGAGTTAAAACACTCGCAAAGGAGTGATCCGAAGCAAATGTGTAGATATAGAAAGGCTTCGTATAATCGGGACTCACCAAAACCGGGGCTTTAGAAATCGCATCCTTGATATTATCAAAAGCCTCTATCCTTTCATCTCGTCCAAATGATCTCGGACCTCCTTCTTTAGCATGTCGTTCAAAGGTCTTGCTATCTCTGCAAAATCTGCGATAAATTTTCTGACAAAATTGATCTTTCCGAAAAATGATCTCAACCCCTTCTTGCTATTGGGACGAGGAATTTGCTGTATGGCTTCTATTCTCTCAGGGTCAATGGAAATTCCATCCTTAGATATTATATGCCCCAACAGCTTTTCCTTCTGTTACCCCGAAGATGCACTTCTTTGGGTTGAGAGATATACCATGTTCCCTGCATCTTTGAAAGACTTTCTTAAGATCCCCGACATGGTTTTCTCTCGTTCTTAGAAAATACAGGAATGTCATCGACGTAAACAATGATGCACTTACCAATAAGCCCTTTAAAAGCAAAATCCATAGCTCGCCGGAAAGTGGCACCCGCGTTCAATAGTCCGAAGGGCATTCTCCCGTATGCAAAGGTGCCCCATTTTGTCGTAAAGCAGCCTTCATCCTATCACTAGGATGGATAAGGACCTGATTATATCCCGAATAACCATCCAGGAATGACATCATCTCCGACCCGTTTACCTTTTGGAGTATTTCATCGATGGTGGGTAACGGGTAGTTGTCCTTTTGGGATGCCTTATTGAGATTTCTGAAATCAATGCACAACCTTATTTCTCCACTCTTTTTCCTCACAGGGACTAGGTTAGCAACCCACGTGGAATGCCTAACGGGAAAGATGATCTTAGCTTCTAACAGTCGCTTCACCTCTTTCTCTATCAAGGGTTCTAATAATGGATTAACTCGCCTTTGTCTTTGCCTGAAGGGCTTGGACTCTGGCTTCAGTGGAATCGTGTGCATTATGACATTCTGATCATAGGTTTTCAACTCCTTATAACTCCAAGCAATGCAATCTATGTATTCTTTTAATGCATTTGCTATGGAATCCTTCTCCTGCTTGGTACATGCTTTTGCTATGAATACCTCCCGAGGATTTTTTGCACTTCCAATGTTAACCAAATCACAGGCCTCTCCAGGAGATGGAACCCTTTTACCTTTTCTTGGTTTGCATCCGATATCAAAGATTTTTTCTAATGAAGCTATCTCATCAGGCATCCCGTTGTTTTTTACAGGATTTTTATCTTTCGAAACTACCTCCTCTACGTCCCTTTCTTCTTCATCTATGTACCGCTTTTCAAATATACCGTAATTAGTGACAAAATGAAATATGTGCCCGTCACTATCAAATACTTGGAAGTTCGTAACATTATCTCGGTATCGAGGGACAAGGGACCAACTCTATAGAGAACTTCTTGCATTTCTTATGGTCCACTCGGCTTCAACATACTCGCCGCTACAGCTAGGGAGTCTCGCTGTACGATTGCCCTTTCTCGAGATCGCAGAAATGTTAAAGGCGTCAAACTCATCTATTAAATCTCCGACCCTAGTTCGGTAAAGCCTGAGCCGCCTGTCCTTGCATATGTATTGTCCCCTCACTTGTTTCACCACCAGCTCCAATCACCAAGGACTTTGATATATTTAATTTTCTTTCGAATGGCCAACTATAGTCCAAGAATCAAAGCCTCATATTCTGCCATATTGTTGGTGGCAGGGAACTGTAGTCTGTATGCAGCGAATATAGGCTCCTGGTCCGAGCATGACAATTCAACACCGGCTCCTGCTCCTTGTCCGGACCTCGGATCCATCAAATCTCAAGGTCTAAATGTCTTGATGTCCTTCAATAAAGTTGTGCCCCATCCTTTCATCATGGGTATTTTCGAGTGCTTCTATGTCCAAACAAGATGCTCCCAACTCACCTTCAATGTACTGGATCTCGCTCGGCTTGTTGTAATCTGTGATCATCTCTTTGAGTCGGGGTTCACCGTCAATTCGAATTTGATTGGCCACTCCCCTCCAAGGCAGCCACATGTGTGAAGAGTCTGTCACAATGTAACCGTTTAGGTTCTTACTCCAATCTCTTCCCAATACCATGCCATATTTGATAGGAATATCGAGCACCAATATGTCTATGCGCCGTTGAACTCCGGGTTCCCGAATTGACTTGAATATGCACATCACCCAGCTCTCCCACCGCCTCCATGGTTGACCTCCGTCCAACCGCACCACCCCGCTCCTAGAAGGCTTTGGTGTAAGTCCCAATATTTTACAGATTTCTAAGGGCATGATAGTAGCCGAGGCCCCCGAGTCTATTAAACAATTGTGCAAGTTTTTACCCCGCAATTCTAATGGTTACCAAAAAGGGAGGTATATCTCATTTTTCTTTTTGTACAACCACTTGGGACTCAACACTTTTAGCTTCATGAACTTGTGCAGATGGATTTAATCCTTTTGGTGAACTCACTTCTTGGCCTAATAATCGGGCCATGTCATACATCGATACATTGGCCCTATTCTTCTTCATATCTTCCACCAAATCGTAAGTGAGCTTTTCTGGATTTGGCAAGTTTTGCATCATCTTAGACTTTTCGACCTTCGATGGAGGAGGGGGATTGACATCTCCTTTAGGGTCGGGAGGGAGTAATTGATTATTAGGAGGAGCAGAGGAAGTTTTGGGCTCTTTAGAACTCCTAGTGTAATATTTGTGATTTGCTTTCCCAAAACGTTTGTTTGCATGAACTTCCAAAGCTTCTTCATCTTCGCTTCCAAAAAATTCTACATCCTCCTCTTCTTCACTTTCATGGGAATGTATGACCTCCGTTAGCATAGACTCCGGTTTCACGTGGCCACAGTGCGGGCAATCATTATCACAAGAACCTGCATCTCCACATTCTTCCGAAATGTCTACCTGGTTGGCAACGGGATTGGGTACCCGCCCGTTGTTAGGCTGCGTGTTATACATTCCTTTTCCTCTATGATTGTGAGGTCGGTTATGGCCCATGGCCCGATCAACTTTTTTATTGACATTCCCCACTGTTACTAACACCTTGGCCAACGTTTCTTTCATATTTTCTATGGCTGCTTCGGACCCTTGTGGTTGAGGCACTGCAATTGCAGGTCCAACTGTGTTGGCTGCATTAGCCACCTCTAGACTGGGTACAATGGCTTGGGTTTGGGCAGGTGGATTCCATCCTGGATTCCCATTTTGAATGGCTTGAGTTTGGGCAGGTGGATTCCATCCTGGATTCACACTTTGAATGGGAGTGATTGTTGGATAAGTCACTGAGCTTGGCATGTTAATTGGAGCAAACCCCGACATGGTCAACAGATTATTGCCCATACCGAACCCATGCAAACCCATCGAGTTATTTTGAATCAAACTCTGTGTTTGAACAGTGGCATTCGGATAACCTGACAATGGCGTAACTTGGGTGGGTGTTTGGAAGTTGTTCAACATCGGAGCCCCGTGGTGCTACTACCCGGTTCATCATGGCAAATTGGTCGTATGGGCCATATTGTCCCATCCCGACCAATTGAGACAATCCTCGCGCCCGGCGAGTTCATCTCGCTGCTCGAGAGTCATTGTTTCTGCATAAGCCAAAGGAAGGGTTGTAACCCGAGGGTTCCTTCTAGTCAACAAAGATGTTAAAGGATCTAAGGCTCCGAAGTATAGCTACAAGGCAATTGCAGGTCTACCGCAAAGTGACGAGTCACATTCGTATATAGCTTTTGAAATCTCTGATTGAACATTCGAATGGGCTCATTGGTTTGTCTTTTGCAAGATACGAAGAAATTGTATGTCATGGAGGGATCTACTAACTGTCTGAATTGCCCTATGAACGCAGTTTCTAGCTGGGCCCATGAAGTTATGGACCCTGCTGGCAAATTTCGATACCATTCGTTAGCAATGTGGTCTAGACTAGCAGGGAAAACTCGACAGCAACATCCTCGTGAGTAACCCCCCCGCCTAAACATGTAATCTTTATAGATTTGGACATGATCTTCTGCCGTTGTTGGACCATCATGAATGAATTTGGGTAATCCCCTTTCAATGTTTCTAGGCAAGTCGTGGACTCGCCCCGGAATATCTAAAGGGGAACTCCGAGCACCATACCAAAGGGCAGTGTGGTCGTTGTTGTTGTTGTTGGGCCATGTTATTCAAAGGTGTCAACCCTGTGGGAACAATTGGAACTCCTGGAACTGTGGAGACAGATACAACTGGTGTTACTATCCCACTTGAACTTAAGGGTTCATGCCCACTAGAGGTACTTGAGTCCAAAGAAATCCCTAACTCAAGTATACCGGGTGGTATTTCAACTTCTAATGTTTTGTTTTTCGGCCTCCTAGCAAGTGGGAGAAAGGCTTTGGAAGATAGTTTCCCCCGTGGTTTTAGACCTAGTAGCAATGTACTCAAAGTTGGGCCAGCTTTGGAAACTCTAGGACTCTAAAAGATTTCTCAACTCTCGCCGCGATAATATGTCCGGTGTTACACCCGCAAGCACAATAGGTGGAAACAAAACTACCCACGTTAATTGTTAGAACAAATCAAAATTGCAAAGCAATACATAAGGCCCTCCTTCTAGCGCCAAAATGTTGAGTGTTAATTTGTCATATTACAAATAATAACACGCAACTTAGAGTCTCGAACAAAAGACTCTTTCTTGCAAAGAAATAATTTATTTTATTTTCCTTCCTTTTATTATTTCTCCAAGTTTCTTTGTGAAACAACTTTTACGTATATAAAAATGAATTTCAATTTAATACATGCAACTGATATATCCCGTAATAACTCAAATCCTGCGAGATAGTCTGTTAACAAGGGGCCTTTGTTGATTCTCAATGAACTTTATAATCTTGACTTGTTTGATTAATCAAAAATAAACAAAACTCCTTTTGATGTTCTAATATTCACAATTTATTCTAAGGTTAACCTGTTCGTTTTATCTCTATTCAATAGTTCTGTTATTTCAAGTGTTAGTCTCTCGACATGAAATTAAGCATATCAAGGAATAAAACAGAAACCGTTATTTTGAATCAACTGGAAAATAATGAAGGATATTAAAATGGTTCACGATCTCCTCCCTGCAAAATCCCAAGTTAAGAGATGAAATCCCCAAAACAACCCAACCGATCAGATCTGTACTAACACACAATCTAATCAGATCAGATGCAAGACTCTAAGGAAAAGAATATAACTGCATCATTCTACCATTCACCTATCGTAACCCATCCCATGGCGTAAACGAAATAGATACAAGACAAAATGATGCAACGGAAAGATTGACAGTAAAACAATAGTTTTGGCTTCGATCTCCTTTTGATTTTACACACAAAAGTCGTGTTACCAAAGAAAAATCCTTTATTTCAATAAGTAATGCTTTTTTTGTTACAGTCTCCAGCCCCTGTATCCATCTACATTTCTGCTATTTAACCTTTCTGTCGCGCGTTCTCGGCTGCTCCATGACGCTTCGTTTCGACTCCCGGGACCCTTCGCTTCAATTCCCGCCTTTTGGTATTCTAACCTTTGCGTGCAATCGTAACGCTCGATCTGCGGCCAGTAACTGTTGTTATGAAACGTTACTCTGGTTCTGTCATTTCTGCCACGTGTCCTTCGTCTCCTGCACCTTTCGTAACGCCTTCCCGCGGAAATCCCGACAGAATTTGCATTTGGCCTCTTCCGTTTCCTAGCCGCGATAACGCGACATGTCACGAAATCGCGACATGTCACGATATCGCGACATGTTCTTGGTCCGTACGCCCGCAGTAGCTCGTTGTAGCGATATCGCTACCGACTTTGCTTTGCCTTCTTTTCAAAAAGTGGTAGCGATATCGCTACCACTTTGGTTCCGAGCCTTCCTTTCAAAAAGTGGTAGCGATATCGCTACCACTTTGGTTCCGAGCCTTCTTTCGATGAAGTGGTAGCGATATCGCTACCACTTTGGTTCCGAGCCTTCCTTCGATGAAGTGGTAGCGATATCGCTACCACTTTGGTCTCGTGCCTTGCTTCACGAAGTGGTAGCGATATCGCTACCACTTTTCCTTCGAGCCTCCGCTTCACGAAGTGGTAGCGATTCGCTACCACTTTTCCTTCGAGCCTCCACTTCACGAAGTGGTAGCGATTCGCTACCACTTTTCTTTCGAGCCTCCGCTTCACGAAGTGGTAGCGATTCGCTACCACTTTTCCTTCGAGCCTCCGCTTCACGAAGTGGTAGCGATTCGCTACCACTTTCAACCTTGTGCTTCCTCTCGGCAACTCGTAGCGATGGAGAGACAGGTCGCGATTTCATGACATGTCGCGATTTCGCGACCCTTTCAACACTTAGGCATTTTTCTTCTCTTCTTCATTTTTAGCATCCGGGTCTTTGAGATCTTCCCTAAAACCTGCAAAAACAAAGGTGGGTCCCCACTTCTGGGGTGTGTTGTGGATGAACCACAACAGAACCACACTCTATCATAGCTCAAGGAGATATTGATCATAACACTTGCTTATTTCACTTCAAGGGATTCAAAAATTAAGATGGGGCCTCCTATTTTGTTGCACATGGAGATATTGAAAGCAAAATTTGGCATGAAATATTTGGACATCTTAGTTATAGCTATCTAAAGGAGTTGAATACTCATGAAATGGTAACAAGGTTGCCAAAAGTCTCTTCTATTGATGGAGTATGTCCTGGATGTACTCTTGGAAAGCAACATCAAGATCATTTTCACCCAAGTGGTTCTCAAAAAGCCTCATCCCCTCTAGAGTTAATCCTTAGTGACTTGATGGTCTTACCAGAGCCTTCTTTCAAAGGAGAAAAATATACCTTAACCTTCATTGATGATTCTTCAAGAAGAACATGGGTCTACTTTCTAAAACACAAAAGTGATTTTCTATCCCACTTCAAAATCTTCAAGGCCTTAGTTGAAAATCAAGCCACTTGCAAAATCAAGAAAATTTGTACAGATAATGGGGGTAATACTTCAGTAATGAGTTCTCCATATTTATCTCAAATCATGGCATAATTCATCAACATTTAGCCTCCCATAATCCATAAAAAAATGGCATTGCAGAAAATAAAAATAGAACTTTAAAATAATTGGCAAATGGTATGCTCCACTCAAGATATCTTCCATCATTTTTTGGGGTTGAGGCAATTAACTATGCAAATTATATTATAAACCGCACACCTCATAAAGCTCTTGGCCATTTGACTCCCAAGGAAGCATTGACTGGATCAAAACTTGATGTCTCTTTTTTCAAAGTTTTTGGGTGTACTGCTTGGGCACATATCCCAAAGAAAAAGAGGAAGGCTCTAGACAAAAAAAAAAGCAACTTATATTTGTTGGTTATTGTGAGGAAATGAAAGCCTATAGGCTCCTTGATCCCATAACTCATGAGGAATTTTTCATAGAAATGTTCAATTTGATGAAACATTCCCTTATAAAGATCCTCAATCATCTTCTTCCAATATTAATTCTCTCAAGCCATCTCCCATATTTGAGCCTCAATATAATGAATATCCCATATGTGAGATAGATAACCAAAATGAGGTTCCTATACTTCAAAATCCAACTAAAAGTCCTGCCACACCCATTTCTCCTTCCACAATTCCAAAATGGCCCACACCATAGTTCAAGAAGCCACTCCTTACATCTAAAATTTTCCATCATACAGATCAAGCCACTCCATGGGTTCTGGTCTTGTTTGTCAATCCATTTCCATAGATCCTCAATCCTTCAAAAAAGAAACTGGTATAAAAGAATGGGATGATGCCATGGAGAATGAATTTTCTTCCTTAATAAAAAACAACACTTGGGATGTAGTCCCTCTACCTAAAGGAAGGAAATTGGTTCCCTGTAAATGGATTTACAGAACTAAGTATGGACCTGATGGGAAAATTGATAAACACAAAGCTCGCTTGGTAGCTAAAGGTTTTTTACAAATTGAAGGTATTGATTATTTAGAAACCTTTGCACTAGTTGCAAAAATGGATTCTATAAGGCTAGTATTTTCACTTGTTGCCTCCCAAAAGTGGCCAATTTTTCAGATGGATGTAAAAAGTGCTTTCTTACATGGTGACTTAAAAGAGGAAATATTTATGGAACAACCTGCTGGATTTATTCGAGACTCCTCCCTTGTTTGTAGACTAATAAAATATCTTTATGGTCTCAAACAAGCTCCTAGAGCTTGGTATGAAAAAATGGAATTATTCCTTATTTCATCAGGATTTTCTCATTGTGAGTCTGATGCAAAAATCTACATTTGGAGAGATGAAGAAAAAATCACCATACTTGTTCTCTGTATTGATGATCTACTATTGTCAAAAACTCTCTTATAAATTCAAGATGGTTTATCTAGGTTTATCTCATTACTTCCTTGGGTTTAAGATAAATCAAATACATTTAGGGATTTCATTATGTCAATAAAAGTATACTTTAGATCTTCTTCAGTGGTTTAAGATGATTGATTTTAAGCCTTCTTCCACACCCTTTTAGTCTGGAGTCACTCTAAATACTTTCTACAAGTCCCCTCAATGTGATGCTACTCTTTTTAGATATATTTTTGGAATTCTATTGTACCTCACTCATACTCACCCAGATATTTCCTATGTTGTTGGCTTAATATCTAGATTCTCCCATCAACCTCATTTCATCCATTGGTAATCAGCAAAGAGAATCCTCCACTACTTGCAGGGAACCACTCACTTTGGGCTCTTATATGAGGTTGAATCCATGGATATCATTGGTTACACATATTTTGATTGGGTGGGTTCAGTAGAAGACAAATTTTCCACCTCTAGCTATATATTTTGTCTTGGTTCTTCACATATTGCTTGGTCATGCAAAAAATAACAAGCAATAGCATTATCATCTACAGAGGTAGAATACAAGGCAGCAGTTTTAGCCAGTCAAGAAGCTCTTTGGATTCGTCAGATAATGAGGTAATTTGATTTTTTCCATGACAAACCTATTACCCTATGGTGTGACAATCAGAGTGTAATACATATTGCTCGCAATCCAGTTGAGCATCAATGCACCAAGCACATTGAGATTCACATGCACTTCATTCGATAGCATATTTAGCAAGGGAATCTAAGCTTGGAGTTTATTCCCACATATAATCAAATTGCAGACATCTTCACCAAGTCCTTTGCTTCTCCACATTACATTCAGTTGCATGAGAAACTTGGGATAAGGTAATTGCATTAGGAGGATGCACAAAGTTTTTTCACATCTCTCTTCTTCTTCTTCTTCTTATTTTTGGAAGATGGTTTTTTCCCATGTGGTTTTTTCACCATATCTCCAAAATGTAAGTTATTTGTACATGAGTACCTAATAAGGCCTTTTTTTTTGGGACTCATTTTAGGGTAACACTAGTATTGTACATGAGTACCTCATCAGGCCTTGTTACCAGGACTCATCTCCTGCTATCACTTTCACCCCTAGTATCACTTAAGGGAGGATGTTAGAATAAATATTTAGTTCTCTTAAGTTCTACTAGGATAGTCTAACTTGAGTTACCACTCTTCCATGAGGTAGGAGAACTCTTAGTTTATACTAGTTCAGATTTGTTGAGTTGTAATCCAACGGCTCACATTGATCAACTTTGCTATTTATACAAAGTTGATCCCATGGAATAATCAATCAGTTCTTGATATTTTAGTGATGCTTTGCATATCTACTCGATTGTCTTTCAATACTATCCTACAATATTTCTTACACTCACATCGGGTCAAAAAGAATGATATGGATAGGTTTATTGGGAGCAATCCCTGTGGTTTGAACCCTGCACTGGCCAAGTTACTAAAAATAGTGGTTGTAACCAACTCTCCTATGTAATAAAAAAAAATCATAACATAATTATATTTAATTTTTAATATAATCTATGTTAAACAACTATAACATAATTATATTTTCTTTTAATATAATCTATGTTAAACAACTATAACATAATTATATTTTCTTTTTAATATAATCTATGTTAAACAACTATAACATAATTATATTTTTCTTTTAATATAATCTATGTTAACAACTATAACATAATTATATTTTCTTTTTAATATAATCTATGTTGACAACTATAACATAATTATATTTTCTCTTTTAATATAATCTATGTTTTTTTAAATTTTAATTCAATCTCCTGAAAATCTTATCTGTGATGTGACCTCCTCAAGGTTAGCAATGAGACTTCCTTGGTGATGAGGCTTCCTATCATTCGCTCGATCTGATCATTTGAAGGCGGTCCATAAAATCCGATCTTACCAGTCTCAATTACATAGTCTCCTAAAACTTCATCATCGCCCCTTTTTTATTTAAATATTGGTTAATAATAAATGAAATCCTATTATCATATATTGTTTATAAATGAACATCTATTATCATTTAAAACACAACCATTAAAAATGAAGTTATATTATCATTTTAAAAATAAATCACCTCTATTTATTTAAAATGAATTTTTGTTATCATTTCAAAATGAAATCTTTCTATTTATTTAAAAGTAGAGAGTAAGAGGTTTTAGTCAAACAAGAAGCTCCTTTATTATAAATAACTTTTATTTATAATAGTTTATTATAATTTTAATATATTTTATTTACAAAATATATAAGCTCTCCTATTATAAATAACTCTTATTTATAATAGTCTATTATAATTATAATATCTTTATTCACAAAAGATATAAGCTCTCCTATTATAAATAAATCTTATTTATAATAATTTATTATAATTATAATATCTTTTATTCACAAAATATCTAAGCTCTCCTATTATAAATAACTCTTATTTATAATATTTGATTATAATTATAATGCCTTTTATTTACAAAAGAGACAAGATCTCCTATTATAAATAACTCTTATTTATAATAGTTTATTATAATTATAATATCTTTTATTTACAAAAGATATAAGCTCTCCTATTATAAATAACTCTTATTTATAATAGTTTATTATAATTATAATTATAATATCTTTTATTTACAAAAGATATTTTGTTTATTTTTAACATACATTATTCTTTTATTTAATATATATAAGAGCTTCTTACTAGGACATGTCATCCTAGTCCTAAGAAAACCTCATATAGTCTTTTACTATAGCAGAACTAGATGTTAAAGCATCATTGATTAGCATATCACTTTCCATGCTAACCAAGGAGGATCATGACACAAACCTAAGTAGCCATTCCTTACCAATATAGATCACATGTCTCATTTTCCATCACAATAATTTCATCGGGTTAGTTGGAAAGGATATGGGGTAGGACGACATGAACAGGGAATGCATAACATTATTGAACCTAAATATCGAGAAGTGCATGACCGTTCAGGCCTGGGTTACCATTCACATTCTTCCACTTCCTATTTTGAACAAGCTTTTCAAAGCCTTAATTTAGATTCAGAAGAGGAAAACAATGTTGGACATTTTGAGTCCCTAAGTCAAAGTTGTCATTGATGTCACCATTGATGCCACCAGATGAAGTCATTCACCATTGTTGCCAGCAAAAAGTCTTAATTAATGCCAAAGGTTTCAACAGAAATAAAGGGGAAAAATATGGTTATTTGATATCCAGGAAGAAGGCCAAAGTTCAAGTGAAACAATGCAAAAGACAGAAGTGAAAAAGGAGTTATAATATTTATTTTATAAATTATTTAAATTCAGTAGAATTTAAATTTTATAAATAAATATTAAAAGGTACTTTATCGAAGGTTAAAAAATATTATAATGGTTATTATAATATTTATCAAAGTGGTAAAAATCTAATTAAATATTATAATTTTTAATTATAATATAATTAGATTTGAGAAGAAAAGTTTAAATTATTTAAAACCCTAAGGTTGAGTTTTAGAAAAATCGAAGGAAATTTTAATATGAAAAACCCAAGGTATGGGTTTATTAAAGGCTTTCGAAGCCTTAAGTAACACCGACGTATATTAATGCATGTGAGCACCGACATTTCCAAGCGAAGGGAAAGGCATATAAATATGCCACTAAAGTTTCGAAACAATTATCCTTGCTCGAATTGATAAGTGTATGGCATATGAATTAAATGCATAGCTCATGAGGTAAAATTGCGAAAATCGTGTTTGATTTGACGGCAAAAGGGAAACAAACAAAAGATAAAGTATTGATTATTTGGAAGCCACCAAGGTGCTTTGGCCTAGTGGCAAGTGGGCTTACGTTTTTGGTGTGCATGGTGGATAGTGTTCGAATCTTGGCAGAAGCGTTTCGTGGATGTGTTGAAGGCACCAAAACTTTAGGCTCATCTGTTTTGCAAGGCAAGAAAGGACAAGAGTGTTGAAGCACGTGGTGCTTCTTCATTCCCAACGAGTGTGTAGCTCGTGTGGTGGTTTGCATTGGGGTAAAAGACATTTGTGTGGGCTGCATTGAGAGTTCGAAAATCTCCAAAGGCAAAGGTAACATTTTTGTGTTTTATTTTATTAAACCCTAAGTTGGAGGTATAAGGTATTTAGTGGTTGAAGTTTGAAAAAGTTGCTTTGTGATAAAGGTTGGTAGTTGAGAAATTCATTTAGGAGTTATAAGGAGTATTCTGGTTTTATTTTTAAAAGTCTTAAAATTTTCCATTGTGGAATATTGAAAGGTTAAGACTTTATGAGTTGTATGTTATTTTAAATAAAGGGGTTTTTTATTATTGTGAGGATATTGATTATTGTTTAAGTTGGAGTGATAAGGTGTAATTGAGATATTATTTTTGTGATATAAAAATTATCCTCTAACCCTTGTTGAGTTTTACAAAGAAGTAATTGTGAGTGTGGCAGATTTATAAGGACAACTACTCTTCAAGAAAAGGTATGGGTAAAATTTTTCTTGTTAAGTGATTGGTTTGATTGAAAATTAAGTTTGGAGTGAAAAGGATTTGATTAGGATTTCCTTTTCTAAAGTGTTTAAGTTTTTTCTTCAAGGTTTTCTAAATTTGAGAAGTTGTGATTAAAACCTTGTTTTATAAGCATTATTGTTGAAGCCATTGGATTGAGTGAAGAGTTGTAGAACAGAACATGAGTATCATTGTTATGTGAAGATTGTGTGATGCAGGAGCATCCGGTGGCAGCAGAGCAATCTTGCATTTTTTTCTAAGTGTGCCTTGATGTCGCGATATCGCGACATGTCGCATTTTCGCGACTCAGAAAGGAGAGAGAAGGCACGGAGAAAAAATGTCGCGATATCGCGACATGTCGCATTTTTGCGACTCAGAAAGGAGAGAGAAGGCACGGAGCAAAAATGTCGCGATATCGCGACATGTCGCATTTTCGCGACTCAAAAAGGAGAGAGAAGGCACGGAGCAAAAATGTCGCGATATCGCGACATGTCGCATTTTCGTGACTCAAAAAGGAGAGAGAAGGCACGGAGCAAAAATGTCACGATTTCGCGACATGTCACGAAATCACGACCGAAGGAGCAGAAAGAAAGCAAGGAAAGAAATTGTCGTGATATCGTGACATGTCACGATTTCGCGACCCGAGAGGCATGGAGGAGGCAGAAAGGAAAGATGTCGCGATATCACGACATGTCGCATTTTCGCGACCAACAGGTAAGGGAAGGCGCAGGCAAGAAAAAGTGTCGCGATATCGCGACATGTCACGTTTTCGCGACTCGCAAAGGGTAGAAAGGCAGAAAGCAAAAAGTGTCGCGATATCGCGACATGTCGCATTTTCGCGACTCGCAAAGGGCAGAAAGGCAAAAAGCAAAAAGTGTCGCGATATCGCGACATGTCGCATTTTCACGACCAACAGGAAAGTAAAGGCGCAGGCAAGCAAAGGTGTCGCGATATCGCGACATGTCACATTTTTGTGACTCACCAAGGGCAGAAAGGCAGAAAGCAAAAAGTGTCACGATATCGCGACATGTCGCATTTTCATGACCAACAGGAAAGGGAAGGCACAGGCAAGCAAAGGTGTCACGATATCGCGACATGTCACGTTTTCGTGACTCGCCAAGGGCAAAAAGGTAGAAAGAAAAAAGTGTCACGATATCGTGACATGTCGCATTTTTGCGACTCGCAAAGGAGCTGGAAGACCAAGCGTCGGAAGGAAGCCGTTTCGAAAGCCAAGACACCAAAGAGGCACGGGAATGGAAACGAAGGGTCAAAAAGGGGAAACGGAGAGTCACGCCAGCGGTTTTAAAAGGGCGAAGCAAAGACATGGAAGTGGTCAAAAAACTATGGAGATAGAGTTGCAGACGTAAAGGCAAGAAGCCATTATGGACCTGTTAGGCCATTTTTCTTCCAGGCGAAAGATGTTGTAATAGAAGCTATCTTTCAGGAATAAAGAGTTTATTCGGCAGACTATTGCCATGACTATAATTTTGTTCTAATTTGTTGAAAGTGATTATAGATTCGTCGTGAGCGAGTTGGCTCTCGATCAAGTGGTATCAGAGTAGGAGTTCCTGAGTGTGTGAGCAGATCGTCGAAAGTGAGGCAGTTTGCACCAGGATCTGTGGAGAAGAGTGTGAGGAAGAATGCCTCCATGAAGAAACCATGGTGGTGGGAGGAATGTAGTACCTGAGGAAGATTTCAAAGCTTTGCAGAGGCAAGTGCAAGCCCTGCAAGAGGAGTTGCGAAGAGGGGTTGAACCAAGGGGAGAAGACCATAGTGAAGATGAAGCTTGGGAGGTTGATAATCCATCAGAGGAAGAGGAAGCAATGAATCCTATAGAAGTCAGATTAGTTAAGGCCATAACTCAGATCGAGAAGAAGCCAAAGTTTGATGTCTCCACGTACTCTGGGAAACTCAATCCAGAAGAGTTGATTGATTGGATCAATGATATGGAGGAGTATTTTGAGTATGAGGAGGTTGTGGATCCAGATCGGATCAAACTGGAAAAAACAAAGTTGAAAGGCCATGCTAGCATATGGTGGAAAGAAGTACAACTAGAAAGAAATAGGAGAGGAAAGGAAAGGATAACCAGATGGGACCGAATGGTTGAGAAGTTGAAGAGGCAATTTATTCCTACAGATTACGAATTAGAGCTATTGAGGAAAATGCAGAGCTTGAGACAATCAAGCAAATCTATCAAGGAATATACCGAGGAGTTTTACCAGATTTTAATAAGAGCTGGACATTCAGGGGATAGTAAGGAGAAAGTAGCTCGTTACATAAATGGGTTAAGAATGAATATCCAAGAAGAACTCAGTTTGGTCAGAATTACCACCATTGAGGATACATATCAGTTTGCCTTGAAGGTTGAAGAGAAGCTGAACAAAATATTTGAAGGCAAACAAAGAGGAAGAGGTCGAGGTGGAAGAACTGGGGGAAGGACCAGTGGAGGAAAATTTGATGATCGAAATAAGACTGGTGAAACGAGTACCAGCCAAGATCAGAAAGAGGAGAATACTTACCGCCCCCGTAATCAGAACAACGGTTACCAAAGGGGAAGAGGTAGAGCTGGACGTGGGTATGGAAGAGGTGGATTTCGTGGAACCTGTTTCCATTGTGGAGAAGAGGGACATCGGGCATATGAGTGTCCCCAATACCAAGAGAGGACGAATAAGCGACCTGAGGATCATGCCAGAGCTGCTGTAGCAGATGAAGGTGCTGAGTCTGAACATTCTAAAGAAGAAGAAGAAGGAGAAGTGTTGATGACAAGAAGAGCATTGATGAATGGAGGGAAAGATGTGGATCAAAGGAAGAGCTTATTTCGCACGAGATGCAAATGTGTAGGCAAGATCTGTAATGTTATCATAGATAATGGTAGCACAGACAATTTGGTTTCAGGAGAAATGGTGACTAAGCTGAAACTGGAGAAGAGGGCGCACCCGCATCCATATCGGATTGCATGGTTGCAGAAAGATCATAGGGCATTAGTCAGTGAGCAGTGTTTGGTTAAATTTAATATTGGAACTTATCAAGATGAGGTTCTATGTGATGTTTTGCCTATGGATGCTTGTAATTTGTTATTGGGGAGGCCATGGCAATTTGACAGACGCGCGGTGCATGATGGACATGCAAATACGTACTCTCTGACCAAAGGTGGAAGGCGTCACAAGTTGAAGCCATCAAGGGAAGTGGATGAAAAGGTATGCAGTAGTGCAAGAATCTATCTGGTAGATGGTAGAAAATTTTTGGATGGCCTAAAGAGGGAGTCTATGTGTTACGCATTAATTCCTACCGTTAAGAAGGAACAATGTA
This sequence comes from Wollemia nobilis, assembly GCA_028583015.1. Classification (NCBI taxonomy): domain Eukaryota; kingdom Viridiplantae; phylum Streptophyta; class Pinopsida; order Araucariales; family Araucariaceae; genus Wollemia; species Wollemia nobilis. The sequence continues at coordinate 200,061 of JAQPPZ010005416.1, read as the reverse complement.
TGGATATTCCAATAGAGGTTGAAAGTCTATTAGAAGAATTTCCTGATATTGTGTCCGATAATGTGCCTGAGGGCTTGCCACCAGTGAGAAATATTAGCCATCAAATTGACTTGATTCCAGGGGCCAGTTTACCCAATAAAGCAGCCCATAGAATGTCTCCCATGGAGAACGAGGAGTTGAACAGACAAGTTCAAGAGTTGTTGAGGAAAGGATTGATCAGAGAAAGTTTGAGTCCCTGTGCAGTACCTACAGTACTAGCACCGAAGAAGGATGGAGAATGGAGAATGTGTACTGATTCCAGAACCATAAATAAGATTACCATTAAGTATAGATTTCCATTGCCTAGAATGGATGATATAATGGACTATTTGAGTGGAGCTAAATACTTCACAAAGATTTATTTAAAGAGTGGGTATCATCAGATTCGCATCGGAGAAGGTGATGAGTGGAAGACTGCTTTCAAAACCAAAGAGGGTTTGTACGAGTGGTTGGTCATGTCGTTTGGTTTAACCAATGCACCTAGTACATTCATGAGGTTAATGAATGAGGTGTTGAAAGACTTCCTAGAGAAGTTTGTTATTGTTTATTTGGATGATATTCTAATTTTTAGCAAGACATTAGAAGAACATTTGATGCAAGTTCGGATAGTTTTTGAAAAGCTGAGGGAGGAACAGTTGCTGATTAACTTGAAGAAGTGCAGTTTTGTGAAGAAGGAGTTGGTGTATCTGGGATTTGTCATTTCAGATGAGGGTCTAAAAATGGATCCAGAAAAGGTGAAGGCTATCATTGAGTGGCCTACTCCAAGGAACATAACGGAGGTAAGATCATTCCATGGTCTTGCAAGTTTCTATAGAAATTTCATTAGAAACTTTAGCAGTATTTGCGCACCCCTGACAGAAACCATGAGAGGGGATAAGAAGGAGTTTAAGTGGACTACAAGGGCAGGTGCAAGTTTTGAGATGTTAAAAAGGAAGGTGATGGAACAACCCATTTTGATACTTCCAAATTTCAATAAAGTATTCCAGGTTGATTGTGATGCTAGCGGCAGTGCCATTGGAGCTGTGTTGAGTCAGGAAGGTAAACCTATTGCATATTTTAGCGAGAAGTTAAATGATGCTAGGAAGAAACACTCTGTTTATGATCAGGAATTTTACGCTATAGTTCAGGCTCTTAAGAAATGGAGACACTATTTGTTAGCAAAAGAGTTTGTCTTATATACTGACCATCAAGCTTTGCAGTATATTAATAGTCAGGGAAAACTAAATCGAGGGCATCTGAAGTGGGTTGAATTTCTACAGAGTTATACCTTTGTTTTGAAGCATAGGAGTGGGAAGTCTAATAGAGTTGCAGACGCCTTGAGTAGGCGGCAAAATTTGTTTTTGGAGATGAAGGTGGAGGTCGTTGGGTTTGAAGAACTCAGGAGTTTGTATCCAGAGGACCCGGACTTTGCAGAAGCTTGGAAGGCATGTTTGTCTCCTATTACCTTGGATAGAACTAAATGGCTGGATTTCACAATCCAAGATGGGATGCTATTCCGAAAGAACCAATTGTGCATTCCTAGAAGTTCAATGAGGGAGAATCTGATAAAGGAGAAGCATAGTGGAGGACTAGCCGGGCATTTTGGTCGAGATAAGACCATTGCCCTTGTCAGTGAGAACTACCATTGGCCACAGTTGCAGCAGAATGTGACGAAATTTGTGCAGGGTTGCAGAGTGTGTCAGATGGCTAAGGGAGTGAGACAGAATACAGGATTGTATCAGCCATTACCTATACCAGAAAGACCATGGGAGGACATCAGTATGGATTTTGTTCTTGGCCTACCAAGGACCCAACGAGGAAATGACTCCATTTTTGTTGTGGTTGACAGGTTTTCGAAGATGGCTCATTTTATTTCTTGTCAAAAAATGAGTGATGCAGTTCATATTGCCGACTTGTTTTTCAAGGAGGTGGTACGCCTTCATGGTCTACCCAAGAGTATCGTATCTGACAGAGATACCAAATTTGTGGGATATTTCTGGAGGACTTTGTGGAAGCAGTTAAAGATGAATTTGAAGTTCAGTTCTGCATACCACCCACAGACTGACGGACAAACAAAAGTGGTGAACAGAAGTTTGGGTAATCTCCTAAGATGTCTGGTAGGAGATAAGCCCAAGGGATGGGATTTGATTTTGCCACAAGCAGAGTTTGCTTACAACAATTCTATCAACAGAAGTACTGGTAAATCACCATTCCAGATTGTGTATGGGAACAACCCAAGGAATGCTTTGGAGTTGAGAACGATGGGTAAAGGAGAAAAGAGTAGTGCTGAGGTGGAAGATTTTGCTAAACACCTAAAGAGTTTGCATGAGGAGGTAAAACAACATATTAGTAAGATGAATACTCAGTACAAGGCCAAGGTAGATCAGAAGAGACGTTTCAAGGAGTTCCAAGTGGGAGATGAGGTCATGGTTCACTTGAGAAAGGAAATATTTCCTAACAAAACCTACAACAAATTGAAGATGAAGAGGTTTGGACCGTGCAGGATCATAGGTAAAAGAGAATCAGGTAATGCCTATGAAGTGGAGCTGCCAAGCGAGCTGAATATATCACCTATTTTTAATATTTCAGACTTGGTAGAATACCATGAAGGAGTTAGTGGTGAGGCACCAAGAATGGAATTGTGGAGTATTCTAGCGACTACACCAGTCATAGATGAGATAGAGGAAATACTGGATACTCGAGAAGGCAGAAGTACCAGGAACCGACAGAATTCAGAATTTTTGGTCAAGTGGAAAGGCAGGCCTATCAAAGATGCAACTTGGTTGTCAAAAATAGAGGTCGACCGCCTGGGTCTTCCTCCAACAGTCCAGAAGTAGAGGCCACTTCTCAATCCACCCCGGGTGTCTGATGCAGGAGCATCCGGTGGCAGCAGAGCAATCTTGCATTTTTTTCTAAGTGTGCCTTGATGTCGCGATATCGTGACAGGGAAAAGTGTCGCGATATCACGACATGTCGCATTTTCATGACTCAAAAAGGAGAGAGAAGGCACGGAGTAAAAATGTCATGATATCGCGACATGTCGCATTTTTGTGACTCAAAAAGGAGAGAGAAGGCACGGAGCAAAAATGTCGCGATATCGTGACATGTCGCATTTTTGCGACTCAAAAAGGAGAGAGAAGGCATAGAGCAAAAATGTCGCGATATCGTGACATGTCGCATTTTCACGACTCAGAAAGGAGAGAGAAGGCACGGAGTAAAAATGTCGTGATATCGCGACATGTCGCATTTTCGCGACTCAGAAAGGAGAGAGAAGGCACGGAGCAAAAATGTCACGATTTCGTGACATGTCGCAAAATCGTGACCGAAGGAAGACAGGAAGGGCCAGAGGAGAAAATGTCACGATTTCGTGACATGTCGCGAAATCGCGACCGAAGGAGCAGAAAGAAAGCAAGGAAAGAAATTGTCGCGATATCACGACATGTCACGATTTCATGACCCAAGAGGCATGGAGGAGGCAGAAAGGAAAGATGTCGCGATATCGCGACATGTCGCATTTTCATGACCAACAGGTAAGGGAAGGCGCAGGCAAGAAAAAGTGTCGCGATATCGCGACATGTCGCGTTTTCGTGACTCGCAAAGGGTAGAAAGGCAGAAAGCAAAAAGTGTCGCGATATCGTGACATGTCGCATTTTCACGACTCGCAAAGGGCAGAAAGGCGAAAAGCAAAAAGTGTCGTGATATCGTGACATGTCGCATTTTCACGACCAACAGGAAAGTAAAGGCGCAGGCAAGCAAAGGTGTCGCGATATCGCGACATGTCACGTTTTTGCGACTCGCCAAGGGCAGAAAGGTAGAAAGCAAAAAGTGTCGCGATATCGCGACATGTCGCATTTTCGCGACCAACAGGAAAGGGAAGGCGCAGACAAGCAAAGGTGTCACGATATCGTGACATGTCACATTTTCGTGACTCACCAAGGGCAGAAATGCAGAAAGCAAAAAGTGTCACGATATCGCGACATGTCACATTTTCGCGACTCGCAAAGGAGCTGGAAGACCAAGCGTCGAAAGGAAGCCGTTTCGAAAGCCAAGACACCGAAGAGGCATGGGAATGGAAATGAAGGGTCAAAAAGGGGAAACGGAGAGTCACGCCAGTGGTTTTAAAAGGGCAAAGCAAAGACATGGAAGCGGTCGAAAAACTATGGAGATAGAGTTGCAGACGTAAAGGCAAGAAGCTATTCTGGACCTCTTAGGCCGTTTTTCTTCTAGGCGAAAGATGTTGTAATAGAAGCTATCTTTCAGGAACAAAGAGTTTATTCGGCAGACTGTTGCCATGACTGTAATTTTGTTCTAAGTTGTTGAAAGTGATTATAGATTCGACGTGAGCGAGTTGGCTCTCGATCATTGTGTTATAAGCATTGTTATTGAAGTGAGTTGTTGTGCAAAGAACTTGAACTAGAATTGTGAAAAGAACATGAGTATCATTGTTATGTGAGATTTGTTGTTGAGCATTGTTGGAAACATTTTGAGTTGGTTGATACATGCTTGGACTAGGGTTTGTGAGAAAGGGTTATTCCTTGAAGTGATTGGTTGAGTAGTGTTGATCGAGCCTAGTCAAGTGAATGTGTGAAGTGGTTGTTCAATTTCCATAAAACAAACTATTCTATATTCTGATTTGATTTGAGATTGAGCTTTGAGAATAGAACATATTGAGTCTAACAATTCTCTTTATGCTTCTATGAGATTGAGTTGAGAAAGTGATTGAGTTTTGAGAATAGAACATATTTAGTCTCTAAAAATTCTCTTTATGCTTCTATGATATTGAGTTGAGTTGTGATTGATCCTTGAGAATAAAATATATTGAGTCTCTAACAATTCTCTTTATGATTCTATGATATTGGAAAAGTTATGTGTGGACTTGTTAAGTTGATTTGAGATAAGTCTTTGAAAAGGCTTGCAGACTAATTTTGTGTGAACTTTTATAAAAGCTTGCAATACAGATTTGAGCAAGTCATAGAGAGGACTTATTGAGCAGATTTGGACAAGTTCTGTGTGAAGCTTGTTGAGCAGATCTGGACAAGTTCTGTGTGAGCTTGTTGAGCAGATTTGGATAGGTCCTGTGTGGACATGGTGAGCATATTTGAGCAAGTTTTGAGTGGACATGTTGAGCAGAGTTGTACAAGTTCTAAGTGGACCTGTTGAGCAGAGTTGTATAGGTTCTAAGTGGACCTGTTGAGCATATTTGAGCAAGTTCTACGTGGACCTATTAGGCATATTTGGGCAGGTTCTAAGTGGACTTGTTGAGCAAATTTGAGAAGGTTCTGAGTGGACCTATTGAGCAGATTTGAGTAGGTTTTGAGTGGACCTATTGAGAAGAGTTGTACAGGTTTTGAGTGGACCTATTGAGCAGAGTTGAGCAAGTCCTTAGTGGATCTGTTGAGAAAATTTAAGCAAGTTTTGATTGGACATGTTGAATAGATTTGAGTAGGTTCTGAGTGGGTCTGTTGAGCATATTTGAGCAGGTTCTGAGTGGACCTATTGATCAGATTTGAGTAGGTTTTGAGTGAGCCTATTGAGATAGAGCTTTAGAGGTGATATATTAGAGAGGACAGAGTCTCCATTGGATAGATATCCATCAGCCAAGACATTGAGGATAGGTCTTCTGAGTGATTACAAGAGTCTTCAAGTAGAAAAATATCCACAGTCAGTTCAGTGGAGGCAGTGTCTTCTAGAGGATCACCAACCAAAGCAGAGAAGAAGGAGTTCTCCTGTGGATAGAGATCCACAAACCAGATTTAGGGGATCAACATCTCCTTTGGACAGAGGTCCATAAACATTATAATTGAGAAATATTCCCATGAGATTATTTGAGAAATATTTAGAAGAAATATTTTCTCTATGGAGGTAGCCATCTTTGGGTGAACCATGTTAAATTTGTGTCTCTATTGTGTGTGATGATTTTTGCATTGCTTTGGTTATTGCTATTGATATTGCCATTTATTATATTGATTAATACTATTTGAGAAAGAAAAGTAAAAAGTGGTCTTATAATATTCATCCCCCCTCTCAGTATAAGCTTGTGTTCTTCAATTGGTATCAGAGGTGATTCCTTCGAAATAAGTTTAACAACTTGAAGGAAGATCCTACAAAAACACAAATGGTAAATAAAGTCAAGAGTAGAAGCATGAGACACAAGAATATAAGAACATCTATGGTCATGAAAGAAAAGAAATATGAGTTTAATATTGTTGTGTTGGGAGGACAAATAGAAATAGATTCAAGAGATGAACCAAGTAATGAAGAAATATCCAAATTGATAAAGTTTTGTACCAGATGTGGGAACATAGGTCACCATTCATCTTATTGTATATAAGAATGTTTTGTTTGTGGTCAACTTGGCCATGATGCAAGATATTGTAATGGGTTTAGTAGCAGTGAATAAGAAGATGGTATTCTCAAGAATGAGATCCTAGATATTGGTTCAAGAAAGGATAACATGGAAAATCAAAACAGGTATGAAGAAGAAACTCTACTTTTAGTAATAGAAGAAAAAGAAGATGCTTCAGAAAAAGAAAAAGTGAAAGCCACTCTTAAGGAGCTTACTGAATTGACAAGAGAGAATTTAGAATTGAAGGCTCAAATACAATAATATGAGAAATGTAAGACAAAGCTTCTACAGAATATATCTGACTTGAGAGATAAAGTTGAAAAAGCAAGAAGAGTTGAAGAAGGTATGATTAAATAGTCAAAGTTAAAAGAGATAGAATATGAAAGGCTAATGATTACTCTTGGAGAATTAAAAAGGAAGAACTTAGTATTAAGGGTTCAAGCTCAAGAAGATGAGAAAGAATCTGACTTGAGAGATAAAGTTGAAAAAGCAAGAAGAGTTGAAGAAGGTATGATTAAATAGTCAAAGGTAAAAGAGATAGAATATGAAAGGCTAATGATTACTCTTGGAGAATTAAAAAGGAAGAACTCAGTATTAAAGGTTCAAGCTCAAGAATATGGGAAAGAAAAAGCAAGGTTTCTATAGGAACTCACTAACTTCAAAATCAAAGTTTAAGAGACAAGAAAATTTGAAGAAAGTATGGCCGAAAAATTAAAAACAAAAGATCTAGAATGTGAAATATTAGAGCATGATATAGTTTCACTAAGGATGGAAGTATAAGGTTCTAAGGACAAGCTACACAAATTTGAGGAAAATTCAAAGTTCAACAAGGAAAGGAACAATGCATAATTAAGGAACAGATGGAACAGGAAATAGGTAGAAGAGACTAAGAGAACAATGGGGTCTAGCCAAGGTTTCTTCAATGAAATATGTTTTTCATGTCACAGGTTTGGGCACATGGCTTCACAGTGTAGGACACATGAAAGATAGGAACATGGGAAAGGATAGCTTTCCCATGGGTATTTCTACTCATGTAATTAGTTTGGTCACAAGGCAATGAATTGCAAGGTTCATGACAGAAGAGGATATGGCTTCACTAGGATAAATCCTAAGACATTTGCACCTCCAAGGAATAATAATATTAAGTGTTATAAGTGCAATAATTATGGTCACACAACAAAATGGTGTAGAGCAAACATTCCAAAAATAGGTATGAACAGGAACAGGAACATGAACAGGAATAGGAATATGAACAAGAATAGGAACAGGAACATTGATGAGAATAGGAATAAGAATAAGAACAGGAACATGGATGAGAACAAGGATAGAAATAGGAACAGGAACAGGAGTGATGACAAGAATATGGATGATGACTTGGAAAGAAACAATCAGAGGATTCAAAAAACTTAGAAAATAAGGGAAAAAGATAAAGGTAAAGAATAGTGCTTTCGGGGAGTAGAAATACTCCCACCTTAGAATTAACCACCTCATCTAGAGGTGGGGGAGGGTCTAAGATAAGAGGCTCTTAGCCCTGATCCACAAAGGTGACCCTTTTCCATTGATGTCAAAGGGGGAGAGATTTGTGTGATTTGTGTATTTAGGAGAGATTTGATATCTAAGAGAGCATTGAGACAGGGGGAGCACAAGAAAAATAAAGGTTAGGTTTTAGTAAAAATATTATGGGTTGCCATCAATGACAAAGGGGAATATTGTTGGACATTTTGAGTCCCTAAGTCAAAGTTTTCATTGATGTCACCATTGATGCCACCATATGAAGGCATTCACCATTGTTGCCATCAAAAAATCTTTATTAATGCCAAAGATTTCAACAGGAAATAAAGGGGACAAATATGGTTATTTGATATCTAGGAAGAAATCCAAAGTTCAAGTGAAACAGTGAAAAATACAGAAGTGAAAAAGGAGTTATAATATTTATTTTATAAATTATTTAAATTTGGTAGAATTTAAATTTTATAAATAAATATTAAAAGGTACTTTATCAAAGGATAAAAAATATTATAATGGTTATTATAATATTTATCAAAGTGGTAAAAATCTAATTAAATATTATAATTTTTAATTATAATATAATTAGATTTGAGAAGAAAAGTTTAAATTATTTAAAACCCTAAGGTTGGGTTTTAGAAAAATCGAGAGCAATTTTAATAATGTGAAAAACCCAAGGTATGGGTTTATTAAAGGCTTTCGAAGCCTTAAGTAGCACCGACGTATATTAATGCATGTGAGCATCGAAATTTCCAAGCGAAGGGAAAGGCATATAAATATGCCACTAAAGTTTTGAAACAATCATCCTTGCTTGAATTGATAAGTGTATGGCATACAAATTAAATGCAGAGCTCGTGAGATAAAGTTGCAAAAATTGTGTTTGATTTGATGGCGAAAGGGAAACAAACAAAAGACAAAGTAGTGATTAGTTGGAAGCCACCAAGGTGCTTTGGCCTAGTGGCAAGTGGGCTTACTTTTTTGGTGTGCATGGTGGATAGTGTTCGAATCTCGATAGAAGAATTTTGTGGATGTGTTAAAGGCACCAAAAGTTTAGGTGCATCCATTTTGCAAGGTAAGAAAGGACAAGGATGTTGAAGCACGTGGTGCTTCTTTTTTCCCAATGAGCATGTATCTTGTGTGGTGGTTTGCGTTGTGGGCAAAGACATTTGTGTGGGCTGCGTTGAGAGTTCAAAACTCTCCAAAGTCAAAGGTAATATTTTTGTGTTTTATTTTATTAAAGCATAAGTTGGAGGTATAAGGTATTTAGTGGTTGAAGTTTGAAAAATTTATTTTGTGATAAAGGTTAGTAGTTGAGAAATTCATTTAGGAGTTATAAGGAGTATTCTGGTTTTATTTTTAAAAGTCTTAAAATTTGCCATTGTGGAATATTGAAAGGTTAAGACTTTATGAGTTGTATGTTATTTTAAATTAATGGGTTTTCTGATTATTGTGATGATATTGATTATTGTTTAATTTGGAGTGATAAGGTGTAATTGAGATATTATTTTTGTGATATAAAAATTATCCTCTAACCCTTGTTGAGTTTTGCAAAGAATTAATTGTGAGTGTGGCATATTTATAAGGACAACTACTCTTCAAGAAAAGGTATGGGCAAAATTCTTCTTGTTGAGTTAAGTGATTGGTTTGATTGAAAATTAAGTTTGGAGTGAAAAGGATTTTATTAGGGTTTCCTTTTCAAAAGTGTTTGAGTTGTTGCTTCAAGGTTTTTTGAATTTGAGAAGTTGTGATTAAAACCTTGTTTTATAAGCATTGTTGTTGAAGCCATTGGATTGAGTGAAGAGTTGTAGAAAAGAACATGAGTATCATTGTTATGTGAATATTGTGTTATAAGCATTGTTGTTGAAGTGAGTTGTTATGCAAAGAACTTGAACTAGAATTGTGAAAAGAACATGAGTATCATTGTTATGTGAGATTTGTTGTTAAGAATTGTTGAAAACATTTTGATTTGGTTGATACATGCTTGGACTAGGGTTTATGAGAAAGGGTTGTTCCTTGAAGTGATTGGTTGAGTATATTTGATTGAGCCTAGTCAAGTGAATGTGTGAAGTGGTTGTTCAAGTTCCATAAAACAAACTATTCTATATTTTGATTTGAGTTTATATTGAGATTTTAGAATAGAACATATTGAGTCTCTAATAATTCTCTTTATGCTTCTATGAGATTGAGTTGATAAAGTGATTGAGTTTTGAGAATAAAACATATTGAGTCTCTAAAAATTCTCTTTATGCTTCTATGATATTGAGTTGAGTTGTGATTGAGCTATGAGAATAGAACATATTGAGTCTCTAACAATTCTCTTTATGCTTCTATAAGATTGAGTTGAGTTGTGATTGATCCTTGAGAATAGAATATATTGAGTCTCTAACAATTCTCTTTATGATTCTATGAGATTGGACAAGTTCTGTGCGGACTTGTTAAGTTGATTTGAGGTAAGTATTTGAGAAGGATTGCAGACTGATTTTGTATGAGCTTTTATGAAAGCTTGCAATACAAATTTGAGCAAGTCCTAGAGAGGACTTATCAAGTAGATTTGGACAAGTTCTATGTGAAGCTTGTTGAGCATATTTGTACAAGTTCTGTGTGAGCTTGTTGAGCATATTTGGATAGGTTTTATGTGGACCTGGTGAGAATATTTGAGCAGTTCTGAGTGGACCTATTGAGAATATTTGTATAGGTTATGAGTGGACCTTTTGAGCAGAGTTGAGCAGGTTCTAAGTGGACCTATTGAGCAGATTTGAGCAAGTTTTGAGTGGACCTATTAAGCATATTTGAGCAGGTTCTGAGTGGACCTGTTGAGAAGATTTGAGTAGGTTCTGAGTGGACCTATTGAGCAAAGTTGTACAGGTTCTAAGTGGACCTATTGAGCAGATTTGAGAAGGTTCTGAGTGGAACTATTGAGCATATTTGAGCAGGTTCTAAGCGAACCTATTGAGAAATTTTGAGCAGCTTTTGAGTGGACCTATTGAGAAAATTTGAGCAGGTTATGAGTGGATCTATTGAGTAGAGTTGAGCAGGTTTTGAGTGAGCCTATTGAGACAGGGCTTTAGAGGTGATAGAGCAGAGAGGATAGAGTCTCCAGTGGATAGATATATATTAGCTAGAACATTGAGGATAGGTCTTCTGAGTGAGGACAAGAGTCTTCAAGTGGAGAGAGATCCATAGTCAGTGCAGTGGAGGCAGTGTCTTCTAGAGGATCACCAGCAAGAGCAGAGGATAAGGAGTTCTCTTATGGATAGATATCCACAAACTATATTTAGGGGATCATCATCTCCTTTGGTCAAAGGTCCATAAATATTGTAATTGGGAAGTATTCCCATGAGATTATTTGAGAAATATTTAGAAGAAATATTTTCTCCGTGGAGGTAGCCATATTTGGGTGAACCATGTTAAATTTGTGTCTCTATTGTGTGTGATGATTTGTGCATTGATTTGGTTATTGTTATTGATATTGCCATTGATTATATTGATTAATACTATTTGGGAAAGAAAATTAAAAAGTGGTCTTATATTTTTCACCCCTCCTTCTCAGTATAAGATTGTGTTCTTCAAACAATCATGACAATGATGTGGAGGAATTATATGAATAATATGAAATCATGTCAATAGCTTTAGATGAATCTAAAGAGGAATCGGTCCCAATCACACCATTCACTGAATAGGATGAGTATTAACTCAGATTTTTCCCCATCCATCAACCCATTTTTTGTTTGCTTCTCCTAAGGGAGTGAGCTAAACCAACCGCTAAACCACCACCTCCACCTCATTGATCACCTCACCAAAACTTGATGTAACATATATACAAAAAATATATATTTTTGTATTTGCATGTCTTGATCATTTGCATTTATCTATGTTGCTTGCTTCTATCCAGGTTCTCAGGGCTCCTTCATCAATTCTAGGAGATAAAACCAACCCACCCTTCACATTTCCAACCACCATTTCCCATTAAGTCAACATGAATCCAATTGACTTATTACCCCACTCTGTAATCCATACAATTTGGCAAAACCAATTCCCAATGACATAAGCCTAATTTATATGGAATGGATTTAATTGCCACCATAATTTTATAAATTCATCATTTTCAATGAATTTTTAAGAGCTTTCGTTGCTTACATTCCTCCATCACCTTCACCTTCACCTTTGCCTTCACCCTTGGATCCTGTTATTTTCTAAGTAGAAATTGAATAGACTATTCCAGAAGATTTTGATAACATCATTGATGACATTCATCTGATCCCAATGCTCCATTAGCTTGAGGAAGGTTCACATATGACAATTGAAGATACTATAGATGTGCATCTTAGTACAGACGCAAAAAATCCATAAATTTTTAAACTTGAAAAATTTTATCCATTAATGAACAAGAGCAATTAATAGCTCTCCTCAAGATAAATAAGGACATATTTGCATGGTCTTATAAAGACATGCCTAGTCTTGACACTAACTTGGTTGTCCACAACTTAACCTTTCATCTTGATGCTAAGTCAGTCAAACAAAAACTGAGAGAGTTACATCCTACCATTGCCCTCATGGTCAAAGAAAATATTCAAAAGCTATTGGACGTGGGCATCATTCAAGCCATTGACTATCCTAAGTGGCTTTCAAATATGGTGCTCTTTCATAAGCATAATGGGGTGATTTGCATTTGCACTAACTTTCGAGATCTTAACAAAGCGTGTCCTAAGGATGACTTTCCTCTACCAAACATCGATACTCTTATTGACCCTTGCATTGACCATGAATTTTTATCTGTAATGGATGGTTTTTTAGGATACAATCAGATTCGAATAAATCTTGATGACCAACACAAAACAACATTCACAACACCTTGGGGGACTCTTTGTTACAAGGTAATTCCATTTGGCCTTAAAAATGTAGCTGCTACTTATAAACATGCCATGACATACATATTCCATGATTACATGCACAATATCATTGAATATTATGTGGATTATCTACTGGTAAAATTTAAAACCCAATAAGAGCACATCAATATCTTGTAAACAAAATTTGATTGACTTCTAGAGCACAATGTAAGGTTGAATCCTAAGAAGTGTGTCTTTGGTGTCATCTCAGAAAAACTATTAGGATTCATTACCTCCAAGAGAGGCATTGAAGTGGATCTAAACAAGGTCAAGACCATTATTGATATGCCTCCCCAAAAAAACTTGAAAGAGTTGCATAGTTTACAAGGAATGATCTAATTGATCCATCATTTCATTGCACAACTCTCAAACAAATGCAGGTCATTCAATCACCTGCTACAAAAGGGGGTGATATTTTCATGGATAAATTAATGTCAAAAGGACTTTTATGACACTAAAAAATACTTGGCTTCTCCACCAGTATTAACTTCGCCTCTCCTAGGGGTCCCCTTCCATATTTATGTTTCAGTCTTAACACAAAAGGTGTATCAAGAAACTTATTAGCTTGTCATTCTAGAGGGAGTAGAAGATCCCGAACCATTGAACATCATCCACTTGAGAGTTTTTTATGCTTAATGTGACTTATATATGTATATATATACATGCCTATCACTTTACATAAGCACCATCCATACACATTGTATTTTACACACTCATTTTCCACAAGCATTTTCATGTCATTTTGGTGCATTTCATCCACCATATTAGGGGTTATTTGCTCAGTTTGGTAATAATTGATCAAATAAGTCTTGTCACCTTAATCAAGGAAACCCTCAAGTTCACACCCATCTCATTTCACCATTTCATAAGTCACATCATCATTTGCAATACAAATTTCCATCATTCTTAGGATTTTCGATGACTCAACCACTCCTAGTGGTTCAAGCAACCTCCAATACATGTCGAGTTTTCTCTAGGATCAAGACACATTTTCACTAAAGAAAATATTGAGCTTTAGGAGTTGAATCTAACACTCTTGAACCATACACATCTCACACTTATTAAAAACATCTTATGTCAAAGAGGTATAACACCATGATTGGGTTGAACCTCAAAGTGAAAAAGTTATCTTTGCTCGTCCCATTATGCACATAGTCCAAAATAAAAAATAGTGGTCTTCACCACTAACAACACTTTAAAATAAAAGAATGAGTAGTAAGGATAGGGTAAAATTCTCATCACACATAGGTTGAGAATATGATTCCCCAAAGCTCTAACTCTTTTACAAATCACACACCACAGATCCTCAAGTAGTAAGGATAGAACTACATTTCCATCTAGAAAATTAGGTAGGTTGATTCCCCAAATCTTAGAGATCAGATCATTGGACTATGGGTTTAACCTCCACCAAGGCTATAGATTCTTAATTGGCAATGGAGTATACTCATTCATGGTGACACGTCTCTCTTGAAGAGACCTCTAACCACACATAAGGATGAGCTAGCTTCCTGGTCTCCTTCATGATAGGTTTCATCTCAATTTACTCAATATGGGTTAATGAACTCACTTGCACACACATTATTTCTTGATTGCCTTAATCCATTACCATGCTCATGATTGGTAAATGAACATTCACTACACACATTTGGTCTTGGAGAAATTAGACAGAACTTAGTGAGTTTTTTTGACATCACTAGGATGTTTGAGTCTCTATAAAATAATTTCAAATCAGCCATCCATAAGCCAAAACAACATCCATGTCATTATCACATCATTACATGAGTCTTCCATTTCACATACCACCATTTTGGTGTCCCTATTTAAGATATAATGATAAATATGATTAAGCATAATCTAAACTACAAATGATCAATTGTGTGTTAGTTCACTTGCATTATTATCATAAAGCATAAACATCATCGTTACTATGTCATCGATCATATCACATACACATGTATTCACATAAAAATCATAACATAACATAAAGTCCATGCATATATATGTATATAAATTGCATGTACAATAAACACCCAAAGGCTATATACAATGGAGCACTAAGGCTCATATACAAAAGTGCATCAAAGCACTAGCTAGCGCACATAGGTAGACCCCTTTGACCTTGATGGAGCTCTAGACTGGGAGTCACTATACCTAATAGAACCTACTAGGAAATAAGGAAGACCACACTGGTAGCCCAATGTCATGCTACATAAATAGATCCTCCAGATCCTTAATTTAGCCATCTCGATATCAAAGGGATAACACATCCTACCTCTGATGAGCATCCCTTTGTCCCAGCTTTTCTTGGAGCATCGCTATTGCATATCCACCTATCGCCATCTGCACCTCCAACTCTTCCTGCAATCGAGCATTCTCATCATCCTAACTCGCTATCACTACATCTCACTTTACAACCATATTCTGGAGCTGGTATCGCTCCACCTAGAGCTCAACCCACTCCTCCTCACTCTAACCAGGAGGTCTCTCTAAAACCTCCTCATTACCACCCCCACCATCACCATCATATCCAATATTTAGAGGCTACTCTACTGCAACCCACACTTGTCTCCCTTAGTTGTTGGATCAATGATGTATCTGACATCAAGGAGTCTCCTTGGCCTCTGCTACTATCTTCCCATCCTCCCCACTACCCTCCTCAACCACCTGACTAGGTATGCATGGTGGCTTTAAATTAAACTATGCATCATATTCTGTGATGGTCCCACCATCATCCACATATAGGAGATCTATGTCCTCATCATCCTCATACTCTACCTACCACTCCTCCATACAAGGTAGGCTCGACTCATCATATTGATGTGTGTACAACATTGGAGCATCAGGTACCCCCTATCGTATACTAAACTATCGCAACCCTCATGAGAATTGGATCAACTCCACCTCACTCCCATGCTGACCAACCATCCATATCGCTTACCTGACCCACCATAATTTATCTCTATCAAAGGGTCACCAAGAATCTCACCATGGCCTCTAGTACACCTAGTTTGATGTCAACCCTACCCATAGATATCTGCACTCTTGGCCATTATGACTAGTATGACTTGGTTGTATATCCTCAGTCACCTACCATCTCAAGGTATAAGGTTGATCCCTATCCCACTCGCATGGAAGACCCACAAGACAAGCCACACTGATATTCTTCCAACCCCAAATCTATAGTAGCACACCGCAACCTAACCCCTTCTACCCTTGCAACTTGAGGTATATCTACACTATTAGCATAGGTGCCCATGCATACACCCGAGGCTCATCAATCATATTGAACACCAACTAAATCATGTTCCATGGGAATCGACATCCAATGTTGTTAGGCACCAATACATTAGCCAATAGGAACATGACTAAGGTGGGCAGTGTCTCCAACTCCCTCCTCACATATATTCCAAGTACCTAATCCCACCAACCCTAATGTTCACCCCCCTCCATACATTACCAAAAATATGACTCATCTTGTACTCCTTATCGTACCCAATTTGGACACACAACCCCTCCACTAGTACTCGAAAGATGTGGTACACGTCCTTGAGCATCACCATCACCTCCTTGATAAGTAGCTATAAATTCCCCCTATCTGGATCCCATATCTCTAGCAATGTAGAGAGGTACCTCTCATCGACCCTCACCACCTTAATTTAGGTACACCTCATCAATCCTACCCACTCCAACCAATCCCAATGGTCCTTCTGTAATGTCTTTCTTACCCCTGGTATGATGGGTGAGAATCAATGTTGAGCCTTCAAGATCCTCAACTATAGTACAACATAATAGCAAATGCACATTACCATCCCATTAATTGCATAAAAAAATACACATTGCAAAATCTAAATAAGAGAGCTAAGGTCACTTACCTCTGCCACTTGTGCCTCAACTCCTACTACTGCATTCATTTCCTTCATTGCCATCACCTCACTCGCTCAATATTCTTCAAACATCGCTTCTCGAACTCTCAAATATGAGAATGAATAAAATTTCACCCTTGTAGCCCTTTTATAGCTAATTTTGGTGCACTTAAATGCCCCAGGGCATATTCCTAGCGTACTCAAATGCCTCCCTACATTTTCCAAGTGGTATATGCTCTCCCACAGTTGTGCATGATGTGGATGTTGGCTAGCATTTGGATCCAGAATGCTACAAAATGACTCAAAAGGCCCCAAAACGTAGCATAATCCCACAAAATCACCTCAAACTCCATCCATGCATTCATTACATATTTTTTTATATTTTATGATAATAAGGATAAATTTGGGTGCTTAGTTTTTGATTGTGACTAAAAGTCATGAAAATACATAAATCATGTCAAAACACCTCAAAATGCTCCAAAATTTCACAAAACTACCACATTCACTATTCCAAGAATTCATCACACAATTTCATCATATTTTGTGATAGCATGGATTGATTTGGATATGTAATTATCGTTTGCAACTAAACATCACAAAATTACCTCGAACTATTTCAAAATATCTCAAAAAAAATCCAAATTTCACAAAATCATCAAATTCACTCATAAATCATTGCATCAGTCACATCTTTCATATTTATTTACATAATTCATATCATCCACATATCAAGCATCCTTTTTTCTAGTGGGGCAAAAGTAGAATCAATCATTGCATCATTCACATTCATGGCACCATTCATATTCACAATAATTTACATCATTCATATCATCCACCTCTCCAAAAATCCCTTTTCTATTGGGGTAAAAGCAAAATCAATCATTGCACCATTCATATTCACATTCATTTACATCATTCATATCATCCACAATTCAGCACATTTCCACTCAACATTATCAAATTCACTTGCATTATCAAGTGAACCTCATATCTAGTGGTTTACTCTATTCCCCTAGCGATTGCAGTCATTGGTTATCCATGCAATTTACTAGGATGGGTAGATCATCATAAGGATGTTAGCTCATATCATCATCCAACATCCTTTTGTTTGAAAAATTAATCTTTTTGGTCCTTCATTTTTTGAGTGAGACTATGCTTAGACTAATTTGCTCAAAAGTTGTCATTGATGCCCTTTTTTGTGGGGTAACAAACATGGATAACTTTCACTACATTTTTGGGCAAAACATTGGTTAGTTTTCTATGTTCAAATTCATTGCCTCATTTAATTTTTCAAACTAGGGTAGCTCATAGGCTTGTGAGCAGCCTTGCACAATATATGTTTATAATTTCCTCCACAAAGATGAGTCCCTCAAATTTATGGTTTGGGGGGTATTGGTGTTTGTTGAATTTTTTATTTTAATTTCCAAACAAATAATCTATTCTGTCTATGAAAATAGGACTAAAATGCACACAAAAATTAAAATGGTACTTTGCTAGAAATTACAAAAAAATAGGAAAAGAATAACGAAAAAATAAATTATCTACAGAAAATGAAATAACAGAAAACAAGGGAAAGTTAAGGGAAGAACTCTTTTGTAAGTGGTCCCACACTTCTAGTAGGTTATGCCTGCATTAAATCTTCACCAGATGCTTAGACGAATTAAGAGGAAATAACTCATAAGTGTTTTATTAATAAGTGCAGCAAATAATTTATAGGAAAAATCTGGGATCTCCATCTTTAGGGTGGCCTGCATATTTATAAGATATGCGGCCACACCCTATTACAGTTTTGGAAAAAAATCAAAGTTATGATTATAATTTACAACCACCTGCATGAATGAAGGAATCGAGAAAAATATCGAGCTTGGTGAGCTATTTTAGTGTATTTTATTTTTAGAATATGTCTGATATTTGTTTTTCTCTATTTACATAAATATTTCACGTAGCAGCTGAAAAATAGATGACTAGTCATCTTTGAAATCGTCCCTGGTATGATTTCAATGCTAAAACTCCATTTATGCTTATTACTAAAATTTTGCTCTGTTCTACTAACCACAAAGTTGTGCTAGAATTTGGATTTAGTGGAAATCTGGTGCCTCATATGTAGAAGTTAAGAAGCAGGTGCCAACACGAGATTTAGATACCTAACAAGAATAGACACTTAACGAGAAGTAGGTGTCTAACAGGAAGCAGGCACTTAATGAGAAGTAGAAACCTAACGAGAAGTAGGTGCCTAACAGTTAAGTGTCGAATGGACACCAGGCGCTTTAGATGAAATTGGGTGCCTGACTTCATACTTCACGCTGGTATATTGTAGATGTTTTTCCTTCATGAAATTGCAAGTGTCAGGTCCGAGTGGGACCTCGACGAAAACATGTTAAAATGCAATCCACAAAATCTACACAAAATACACTTAAATACAAATATTAAAAAATATTCAAAATAAACTATTAAATATATATAATTTTCATAAAATATATACATCTATAAAAATAAGTGTCAATGTTTAAGGGGTGGCACATCCCTGTGTCACTTTATATTGGTAATTACCAGTTCTATTTACAACATCCTAATAAGCCATGTTGGTTTCTTTTATTTTCTTTTTAGTGGCCTTTGCTTCTTCCTTTTCTCAAGGCTTTCGTCCCTTTGGTACTTTTGGAGTGGATGCCTCCTATCCCTGCTATTTCTAGCGCTTACTACATCGAACTGACTGACTTGACCTTGCTCTTTTCTTTGAAATTTCCCTTGTCTAGGACACCTTGCCTTTTTTAATATTCAAATAGTGGCCATAGAAACTGGTGACATCCTTCTAGAATGTGGGCTCAGCCATTTTCTAGTACTCATGGTGAAGAGGTAACTCTTTGCCCATAGGTATTGCATCTTCATCGCCAAATGGGATGCTAGAATTTTTAGCAACCCTAGTTGTGGGTAAATAAAACCCTATTAGGTCAAGTTCAATTTTAGCCTTGACCTCTATTTTTTCCATCGAAGGGGTTTTTTTGCTTGATGTCTGATCTGCAGGTGGCACAGGTCCTAGAAATCTCATCCTCATGAAATATACCTTCATCCTTGAAGGTTGATCACCTACCCACCCATACAAGCTTTAAAACTGATCAGGTTGGGCAACTGGAATTCTCTTGGGAGGCCTCTTGGCTTGCTTTTTGTCCTTTTTTTTAGCTTCCTTGAGTGTGTTCTTAGAGGTCTTCTTCCAATTCTTTTTTTCTTCTTTTATCTCCTATTTAAGCTTCTCAAATTTTTCTTTTTGGGTAGCAAACAATTTCTTTACTGCCTCTCGTTCCTCATCAAAATCTAGTTTTGATTCCTCATTATATTTTATGCCCAATACCTTCAATTCAGCAACTCTTACTCTGGTTCTGGGTCTTTCTTGAGATGCCCTTACAACTTTTTGTTTTGACCTCAGCTTTATGTGTTGCATCTCAAGGTATGTTGGTGCTGCTATTGCTTCCTAGTGTTCAATGGATGCAGGTTGTTGAGCCTATTCTTCCTGTGTAGTGAATTGTTGCTCAACTAGAACTACTTCTTCCTATTGAGGTTGTTTGACACCTACATCAGCTATAGAATGCTCTGGATCTTTCTCCTTTTCTAAAACTTGAGGCTCTTGAGCCTCTACTTCATTCTCCTCTTCATCTCCTTATTATGTAGACTATTTTGAATTTTGAGGTTCCTCAACCTTAAATTCATATTCTTGAAGTACCTATTCTACAAAATTAGATATGCAACTAGGCTACTCTACTTCCATTGTAGCATCCACCCCTTGCTATATTTTTGTATTAGAAATGAAAACCTCTGTTGCCCCATTATTTTACACCACTACATCTACCTTGGTCGACTGCTCGACTTCCACTGATCTGCCCTGTAGTTGTAATTTTCCTATTTGCCCCTATAGTTATCGAATTGTCTGATACAATTCATGCATTTTCAATACAACTTCTTTCATGGACTCTTGAAATAGAACTTGTTCTTCTTTATATTTGGTTTCCCAGATGGAATCCTTCTCTCTCAACTACTACAGGTGTTGCTACAAATCTTCCTCCTAGTCCTCTTGTGGCAAATCTTCTGTAGAAACCTCCTGTTGATAATTTTACTCCTTTGAAATATCTTATAAAATCTAGGCTAGGTACTCTTACTTGTTCAACTCATCAATCATTGCTTCATCGTCTGATGAGCTCAAAACCACTCTTGATGTTTTTGGCCTATTTCTTCTAGTTCTGGTGGAAACTAGCATGAAAGGAAGGCTTGATGGATCCTACCTTGCCTCATCATAAAATTGGGGGTCAATGGGAGATAAATCATGTCCTACTTCCTTATAAAATTAGGGAAAATTAGAGCACGAGGCTTTTCCTACTTTTCATGTAGTTTCTGTAGGCTGGGATGCAAGCATCATCCATTCTCATTTTTTCACCTCTTGGGTCAACGAATCATTATGTATTGGCACTTCCCTCTCTTCTTGTACCTCTAGAACTACATCAGTGCCCTCGGTCTCCTCAATTTTCACATCTCTATGTGACTCTGCATATCATACCAGGGTTGAAATCAGGCCATGGTGAGCTAAGGTATATGTTGTGTCTAGCTGGCATTATTTGGCCTCATCTTTGAGGATGCATGCAAGGTAATGCGAGATGTTGATTTTATCCCCATGTAGTATGTGATTGAGAAAGCAAAAATTATTTATGTTCAATGTGGAGTACCTACCGGAGCAAGTGAAGAATCGTACAATCTATTTGAAGATCACCCTCTAGAGCTCGAGGATGTGGCATTTGGCCAAACCAGCATGCGTCAAGTGCTCAATCGGTCCTTCAAATAATCTTTGCACATAGAGAGTGAGGTTATCTTCCTTATATGTATGCTCTCATATTAGAGGGAGGCCCATCACTGTGGTGATGTAATCTTTGGTGATTGGAATATTTAGTCCAAGTACATGCACGATCCCATCCCTCATGGATGATGTGAATTCGTTAGCTACTGCTATATCTTGACCCTAACTGACTAATTGATAGTACTCCATACATCCTGTAGTTTCAAATTGGATTGGCATGTCTACAAAAATACTTGAGTAGTCGGTAGGTTTGATTTTCTTAAGATCATGGTTCTTATATTTCCCACCCATACTTTAGAGTGCAAATTTCTTTGATTTACAATTCACTTAGCAATGCTTTTGGTTTGTTTTTCTGAATTGCTACAGCACTTCACACTCTAATTTTTTTTGGAAGACAAATTACAGTAATTGTTTAGTAAGTAGTTTTTAAAACAACTACTTTCTTGCATGCACACAACTAATTACCATAATCAAAAGTGATTATGGTTATCCATGGTAAGTTTCCTTCGAGCATGTACCTGATTGTGTGGAGGTGATAACCATAAGCAATTGACCAATCAGAGCCATGACATGTAGCACAATGCCAAGTGGAGTTATTTGGTTGGCTAAGACAATAATGAGGGTTGTGTCAGCACTTTACCATAGACACACATGCGTGTGAAAAAATATAAACATAAAATAGAAAAATTAATCATGTACCTAAATTTTTTCCATGGGTGTATATGCGTAGATATTCGTGGTGCATTGCTATTGGCTGGTGTTTTATGATTAGGCAAACCATAATGGATGATGATAGTCATATTTACCATACAGTAAATTTTCTTCCCTGTGATTGGTTCTTGATAGTTGTAATATAATATATTCGAGACATCCTATAAAATAAAAAACAAAGGTTAGAAAAAACATGCCTCCATGGGATGACAAACATCCCCACCATGGACGTTAGTTGCTGATAATTTTGATTTCATCTGTGATTGATTTGACTTTGTGCATGAGTGGGGTGCTGATGTGGCTCGGGCCACTTTCCAATGCTAACATTTATTTTTACAAGGCAGAAAAAAACAAAAAAATATAGAAATCAGATGCCTTCTTTTTGAATTATGGCGTGTAGGTGCCTTGGAAATTGGAAGCAAGCACCTTAGGAATCGGGCACTATGCTTAACATGGGAAGCACGTGCCTTAGCAATCGATTGCTCTACTTAACATGGAAAGTAGGCACCTTTTTATGGTAATCACATGCCTTACATATGGTAAGTAGGCACCTTATATGGCAAAAAGGCATCTTACTTTCTATGGGAAGCAGGCACCTCACATTGGCAATCAGGCATCTTACTTTATATGTAAATCAGGTGCCTTACTTTATATGGGAAGCAGGTGCCTTATTTTAAAATAAAATTTATACAAAATTGCAAACTTTTTTTTAACACCAAAGATAGGTGTCACTTTCCCAAAAATAGAATTCAGGTGCCATATCCTTGGAAAAACCAGGAATCAGGTATTAGACTACTAGAAAGTGGGATGCAGGTGTCATTCTTTAATGTACTAGGAATCAATTTCATAAACCATATAAATAGAAATAAAAAAAAATTTACCATTTAAACAGGAATCAAGTGCCACCTTTCCAAAATATGGGAAGCAAGTGCCTTCTACCGTTTAACAAAAGTTAGGCACCTTTCTTATTGGAAACCAAAAAACAAGCGCTCTTCTCTTATTGTAATTTTTTCTTGACATGCCCACTTGTATACACTTAAGGTTAATCAGGCCTTTAGCGCTCTGGTTGAAAAACATGGATAAAATCAGCATCCATTACCTAAATCAGTAGTTAGGTGTTTTATTGTCCATAAAGACCAACCCAAATACTTTTATGCAGATTCAGGTATTGTATTCCCCCTCTAAGTGGGGATGAGATACTCTTACTCCTAGAAATTTGGAAAGGTGCAGGTTCATAGATCTTGTGCTTGTTAGGCCTCGGTTTCCTAGGCTGCCTAACAGCTACACTCGGGGTATCATTCCTGCAAAACAAAAATACAATTCAAAAAAAGAAAATTTTGAAATAATAATTATTTTTGGGACCATGTGGAATATGTCCACATATTACTAACTCAATTTAAAATCAAAATCAACTGGGGTCTTCCCCATGCCTAATCTATACTCAATCATGTATGTTTCAAATGCATGGTTTGGATGCAGGCGATGACCATTGATTGTTAATGTAATGTTACTACCATCAATTATTTTGACCCTAACAGCTCCATTATTAATAATTTCAGTTTCTTCATATGGCCCCATCCAATGCTGCATGAGCTTACCTTTCCTTTCCTAGAATGGGTAGTTATATAGTAATGCCCATTCTCCCACTTTGAGCTGCTTTGGCCTGGTGTGGCAGTCATGCCACTTAGCCCTTTGTTTTTGGATTATCTCTATTCTTTGCAGAGCATCAAGGCAATATTCATCTAGCTAGTTAAGCTATTGAATTCATTCTTTCTATGCATCATCCAAGTTTATATTCAATTCTACTACAGTTATAAGTGTCTTCACTTCAAACTCTATAGGCATCATAGCATTTTTTCCCGTAGACTAGTTGGAATGGTGTGAAACCAGTAGTAGTATTCCTAGTGTTTCTGTAGGCCCACACAACTTCTGGTAATATAGTGGACCAGTCATTCCTATGTTGTTATACTATATTTTTTAGGATATTTTCCAACTCTTGATTGTTTACCTCAACTTGCCCATTCACATGTGGATGGTAGGGAGTGGTTTTGTTATATCTGATCTTATACTACTACATGAGTTTCTGAATCATCCTTGAAGTAAATTGAGGTCCTTTATCAATTGTGATCTCTCTTGGAACCCCAAACCTTGTAAACATATATGAGTACAAGAATTTTACTATAGTATTCTCTTTTAAATCATGTAAATATTGCACTTCAACCCACTTGGTCACATAATAAGTACAAACCAAAATGTACCTCTTACCTGTTGATTGTAGATTAATAGGTCCTACAAAATCCAATCCCCATTTTTCAAATGGCTCAAGGTGATCATATGGTTTAATGGAATTTCATCTCTAAGAGTAGATCTACCCATCCTCTGACATTGATCACACTGGCTCACATGTTTGGTTGCATCCTTGAATAGTGCAGACCAGTAATAACCAATTGCAACACTTTATATGCAGTTCTTTTTCCTGCAAAATGGCCACCACAAGGTTCATCATGGCAATCCCTTAATATTTCTCCTATCTCATTCTCAGTAACACACCTTCTCATGATCTGATCAAGCCCTATTTTTAACATGCACCCATCAATCTATGATAAGTCTACACTTTTCTCAATTAAAGTTTATTTTTCATGAGGTAAAAGTGTAGGGGATACTTTACCAGTGGTTAGAAATTAGATAAATCTGCATACCATGGTATCTATTCACTCAAAGCAAAAAAATGCTCATCTGGAAAATTATCCTCTATAGTTTCATGATCTTGAGGTGTCAACCTAGACAAGAAATAAGCTACCACATTGTCTTTGTCTGGATTGTTTACTATTGTCACATCAAACTCCTGCATTAGTAATAACCATCTAATAATTATGCCACTAATCCTAGGTTTATTTTTCAGGTATCTGATATTTGAGTTATCAGTATGAACAAAAACTTGATATCCTATAATATAATTATGAAATTTATTAAGTGCATGTATAACTACAAAAAAACTATTTTTTTGTGATAGTATAATTGAATTCAGCACCTGTGAGGTGTTTACTGACATAATATATGGCACAAAAATCATCATCATATTTCTGTCCCAGTACTGATCCTATTACATTTTTAGATGCATCAGCGTATATATGAAAAGGTATGGTCCAATTTGGACCTCTCAATACTGGGGTAGTTATCAATTTTTCTTTTAAGGTGTAAAATGCTTGTTCATGCTCTTATGTCCAAACAAATTCTATATCCTTTGATAACAATGTGCTCAAGGGTTTAGCAGTTTTGCTAAAATCTGCTACAAACCTTCTATAGTAACCAACTAATCCCAGGAAACTATGGATATCCCTCTATGTTTTAGTATTAGGCAGGTTTTGGATAACTTTTATCTTTTCCCTATCTACTTTAATCCCATCTGCAGAAATACGATGTCCTAAAACTATCCCTTATTGCATTAGCATGTAATATTTCTCAATACTGAGGGACAGGTTAGTTTCCTCACACCATTGAAGTATTTTCTCCAAATTTTCTATGGCTATTTCAAAAGTTTCATCATATATTATGAAATCATCCATGTATACCTCCACTGTTTCTCAAATCATGTCAGAGAAGATGCTTAAAACTACCCTTTGAAATGTGGTAGGTGCATTGCACAGACCAAAAGGTAAAATTCAATAAGCAAAAGTCCCCCAAGGACAAGTAAATGTGGTTTTATCTTGGTCTTCTTCCCCTATTTGAATCTTATTATATCCACTGAACCCGTCCAGGAAAGAAAAATACTTCTTTCCTGCTAGGGTGTCAAGGACCTGGTCTATGAAGGGTAGAGGAAAGTGGTCTTTCTTAGTTTCTTTATTCAACAACCTATAATCCACATAAATTTACCACTTGCCATTTTTCTTGGATACCACCACCAAAGGTGATACCTATTCACTGTCTAAAATGAGGTAAATGAACCCAACTGTAAGGAGTTTCTGTAGTTTAGTTTTAATAATTTCCTTCATTTTTGGATTTATTCTTCTCTGTGGTTTTCTTACTAGTTTAACCTAGTATTCCAAATAGATTCTATGAGTACAGGTTTTAGGAGCTATTCCTCTCATGTTTTAATACTCCCAAGCAAAGGCATCTTTATTTTTTACCAATGTTTCTTTCAGTTTGATTTTTTGTCCAGTTGTCAAGTTGTCATCTATGTTCAACACTCTACCAGATGTAACCTCTATTTTCTGAATATGATGGTCTTTTGGTCCCACTAATGGCAACTCAAGAGGAGGACAGGAGGGTTCTCCTTGGAAAATATTTGATATTACCCTATCCTCATCATTCTCATATTCCAATTCATCAAGGGTCATGACAGATTGGATCATTAATAGACCACTAATGTTCTGGTTTTCATTTTTAGGTTCTCCCAATATTTCTTGTAGATTGTGCAGGTGGATGGATAATCAGTTTTTTTATGTTCTATCCATCAAGCATGGTCATCTGGAAATATCTACATCTTATGTAAGCATCATCTATTTCCATCCAAGGTCTACCTAATATTAATGGATATCCACCCAACCCAAACTTTCATTGCAACACTAGGAAAACTGCTAGATACTCCCATGCATCCACTGTAACTGTGATATCCTCCAATATTCCCTTTGGGAGCACTATAGACCTGTCTACCAATTGTAAAACAGTCTTAGTTGGTTTCAGGTTGTATAGTTTAAGCTTCTGCATGGTTTCTTTGGGCATGACATTAATGGTAGCCCCCAAATTGACTAATGTATTGGGTAAAACACAACCCTAAATTTGTACAGTTAGAACATGTTAGGATACTCAATCCTAACATTATTAGTTAATATTAATTAGTATTATTAATCATTTAATTATATATTATTAACTCATAAAGTGAACCATCACAACCCTTCATAACGTGAACCATCACAACCCTTCATAACGTGAACCATCACGTCTCTTCATAATGTGAACCATCATGTCTCTTCACCAACGTAGCTTTAGGGTAGATATATATATTACATTGGATATTCACACAAATCGTCCAAGAAGAATAAGAATAAAAATCATAGATTCTAAAGGAGGGAGACCTCTATAGCGGTAAAGTGATTACAAGGGAGCCCCCTTTGAGTGGCATGTGATTACATTTACATTAATTTGTTAATAATTTTATAGTAAGACCTTGGGGTCTTACCATTTGGTATCAAAGCCATGTGGGACCCATCCATGTGGGAATTTATTAAGGTTATTCATCAAAACACTATCGTGCGTGAGTACAAAATTTGATTTAATGTGTTCATCAAACACAACACAGGTTTGGATGAAGCATTTCTCATATATTACTTCATCAATGGATTGAAAGAGGAAATTAAAATGGAGGTGATGAAGTTCAAACCCTATACCATGATGCAGACCTTTGTATTAGCTTTATTAGCTAAATACAAACTCAATGTTCAATATCGATTAGGAAAACCACCTATGGGGAAATCACAAACCACTTACACCACCCCCAAACCTAACCAAACTTTACCAATTAAACATCTCAGCTTTGAGGATATGAAGGAATAACGAGCAAAAGGTCTCTGGAATAATTGTGATGAGAAATTTGGATCCCACCATAAATGCACTACACTAACATTGTATTTATTAAAGGAAGTTGATCCATGTCTCTCTATAGAGCAAGTAGATGAGATAGTTGTGTCTGCAATGACCAATGCACCTACTCATTGTAATGAAGACAATGAGGTCGATGTGCAAGAAGTGATCGATGCACCAAGAAAGGATGAGGTAGACACCCATGCAATGAACAATGAAGGCTAGACATACACTCTAAAAATACTACCCATAAGTTCCTCACAAATAGTGATTTCTCACCACATGACCAAACCTATTTGAAACCAACGTAGAGTGACTATACACTACTTTGTTGCTTTACCAGGGAACCACAAATGGATTTGGAAGCATTACTATCACTTTTGATGCATCATTCTAAAATTTTTGAGGGACCCCAAGGGTTGCCCTCTCATCGTCATCATGATTTTCCTAAGGAATATTCTACTATTGTTCTTGGCAACCCCCCGCTAATGCTTCATCCTTCTCGATATCCCTACCTACAAAAGGATGACATTAAAAGTGTCCAAGAACTTATGCAAATCCTTCTTGGAAAACAAAGGATAAAGCTTCTCACTTTGAGCTTTGAGGACAAAGCTCTTTTTAAGGAGGGTGGCATGTTAGGATCCTCAATCCTAACATTATTAGTTAGTATTATTAATAATTTAATTATTATATTATTAACTCATAAAGTGAACCATCACAACCCTTCATAACATGAACCATCACATCTCTTCATAACGTGAACCATCACATCTCTTCATAACAAGCTTTAGGGTAGATATATATTATGTTGGATATTCACACAAATTGGTCAAGAAGTAGAATAAGAATAAGAATCATATATTCTAAAGGAGGGATCCCCCTATAGCGGCAAAGTGATTACAAGGGATCCCCCTATAGCGGCAAAGTGATTACAAGGGATCCCCATTTGAGTGGCATGCGATTACATTTACATTAATTTGTTAATAATTTTATACAACCCTCAATTTGTACAGTTAGAACAGAGCTTCATAAATCTGAGTATTTTTGGCTATAGGTGTTTCCCAACATAAGATTAGCTAATTGATCTACAAAACTATTGACTTGTTGGTTTTCTTATTGATTTCTTTAGGCATAATTCTCTTATATATTTGCCATATATTGGAATATATTTGAAGAGAGGGATTGTGATTGTCAAGTTCTTTAGACTAGAGAGAATATCAAATTTTATTTGTACTGGATTTCTGGGTATTTGCAGCATTTGTGAATAGGTAGAATCCATTATTTGTTATATACAGGTGTTGATACTTCTTCTACTTCTACAATAAAATGTGATTCCTCTTTTCCTAATTCTATGTTTTCCTCATCTTCTACCTGAGGAGTGATTTCTACACCTAACTATTTTCTTGACCTTAATTGGATTATATTACACTCTACCTTAATATTATACATAGGGTACATCTCATTCTCTACTTGATAATTTGGTTGGTGTTTTTTATTTGGATTGGGTGTAGGTTGTGTTGGTAGTTGAGTAGGACTAAAATTAGGAGCTAGTAAGTTTGGCTATAGTGGAGCTGGAGTAGTCTATTGTGGGTTTTGATTCCAATAATTTTGGTTCCTCCACTACTACCCAAGCTGCTGGTATTGCATCCAGGGATAGGTATTATAAGTGTTTTCTCCTTGGGGATATTGATTCCAAGGTTGTTTTACCCACCAACCCATGTTGGGTGGTTGAGCATGACCTTGATTCTATAAATTACTGCCCCTATAAGATGGTATTCTTGTTGGTACGTTGTTTCCCATAGGATATTGCTACCAATTTCTCCTATTACCCATGAAATATGCTTCTGCTACCTTAGGTTCCTCTCTTGGTTTTGATAACTATGAACACATCTTTGTTTTGTAATATTTTGAACATACAACACATACTCAAACTTTATTTTCTAGACACTCGTTTCTAGGATGTTTTCCCCTGCATTTAGGATGGAAGTAGGCCAAGTCTGCCTCATTTTTATGCTTCTTTTTCTGAAGCAGAAGGGTATCCATTTGAAGATCCAAATATGATAACATCTTGCTCTTGAGGTCTTCAAGCATATTGCCTATTTTTGTTTTAGTGACAGTGGTTGATTGTTTGATATTTATAGGGATCAACCTACCTTTTCTTCTTGAAAAGTTTCGACACAACTACCAAATATCATCCATTTGATACTAATAAATATCCCTTCCAGAAGTCATGTTTAAGGCTTCCAAGGATTCATTAGTAAGTCCCTTTAATAAAATGCTTCTTAAGGACCTATCTCCTTATTCTGAATGGGGTGATATTTGCAAATTAAAATTGAACCTATCCCAGTATTCTTCCATAGATTATCCTTCCTTCTATGTCATTTCTAGGACTTCTTCCCTTACATCATATACTCTACAAAATACTGGTACTGATATAGGAAAATTTTCTTCAATCCTTCCCAGGTAGTTATCCTTTTATCTCCCAAACTGATGAACCAGTGTAAATCTAAATCATCAAGAGTGGAAGGGAATAATTTTAGTTTTTGTGCGTCAGCTATATAATCCATAGATTTACATAAGACATCAAATTTAAACAAAAACACATCTAGATCTTCCATTGGTAGGCCTCTAAATATTGGAATATGGGCAGGGGAGATGTATTTCATCTTATGGTCTCCCCCTACCTCTCCTATGGGAAAATTAAAACTAGTGGTTGATTCCTCTGCATCAGCCATTGTATCTTTGAATAGGGTATCTACACCAACTACGTTCAAAATAGCTTTCAAGGATTCTATTTCATTTCTCTTATCCTAAAGAAGGAGTACTAATTCTATGTTTGATATAGTTCCTTGTTTAATTGCTTGCCAGCATTGAAAGTTCAATAAGTCTTCCTTAGATTGAACTCTACTTATCTTAGTTCCTTCTCTAAGAGTTTGTTGATTGATTTTAGAAGGATCCTATGCAAATAATGGATGTTCAAACCAATACAAAGGTGGAGATTGTGGAGAAGAGGATTCAGTCTCAATATCAGGTACAACTGAAGTAGAAGACTTTTAATAAATATCTTTGTTTCTCACAAAATGATCATCCAATCCTCTATTCTTAGGCAGACTCATACAAAGCTTTTAGAATGGAGGTTATATAGGTAGCATCCTAAACTATAGCTAACATGATTCCTTCAAAACAAGAAAATACAATAGGCTACTCCCCGACAATGGCACCAAAATGTTGGGAAAACATTTGTTAGTTTTCTACATTCAAATTCATGGATTTATTTAATTTGTCAACCTAACGTAGCTTGTAGACTTGTGAGTAGTCTTGCACAATATATGCTTATAATTTTCTCCACAGAGATGAGTTCCTCATATTTATGGTTTGGGAGGTATTGGTGTTTGTTGAAGTTTTGATTTTAATTTCCAAACCAATAATCTATCCTACATCTATGAAAACATGACTAAAATGCACACAAAAATTAAAATGGTACTTTGATGAAAATTATAGAAAAATAGGAAAAGAATAACTTTGTTGTAAGTGGGCCCACACTTCCAGCAGGTTCTGCCCACATTAAATATTCATCGGATGCTTAGATGATTTAACAAGAAATAACCCATAAGTGTTTTATTAACAACTGTAGCAAAGAATTTATAGGAAAAATTTGGGGTCTCTGTCTTCAAGGGTGGCCTACATATTTATAAGATATGCGGCCACACCCTGTTATAGTTTTGGAAAAAAAATCAAAGTTATGATTCTATTTTACAACCACCTACATGAATGAAGGAATCGAGCAAAATATTGAGCTTGGTGAGCTATTTCAGCATATTCTATTTTAGAATACGTTTGATATTTTTTTTGCCCGATTTACATAAATATTTCACGTAAAATCTGAAAAATAGATGACTAGTCATATTTGACATCGTCCCTAGTCTAGTTTCAATGTTGAAACTCCATTTATGCTTGTTACTAAAATTTTACTCTGTTCTACTGACCACAGAGTCATGCTGAAATTTGGCTTAGTGTAAATTAGGTACCTCATCTGTAGAAGTTGGGAAGTAGGCGCTAACATGGGAGTCAGGCGCCTAACGGGAAGTAAACGCCTAATAGGAACATACGCTTAATGAGAAGCCAGAACCTAATGGGAAGTAGGCACTTAACAAGAAGCAGGTGCCTAACGAGAAGCAGGCACCTAACAGTTAAGTTCCAAACGGATGTCGGGCATTTCAAAGGGAATTGGGTGCCTAACTTCATACTTCATTCTGGTGTACCACAAATGTTTTATCTTCATGAAATTGCAAGTGCTAGGTCTGATGGGACCTCGACGAAAACATGCTAAAACACAACAATTTCCACAAAATCTACACAAAATACACTTAAAGACAAATATTAAATAACATGTAAAATAAAATGTTAAATATATATATATATATATATATATATATATATATATATATATATATATATATATATATATATATATATATAATTTTCATAAAACATATACATCTATAAAAATAAGTGTCGTTGTTTTATAAGGAAAGTGGTACAAAAATGAGCATTTTCAAGGCTCATCAATATTATTTCCTTGAAATTACAACAATCATCAAGGATAACATCCCCCTAGGATGATTGATTCCTCACTTGAAATTTAGGAATTGCTACAGTTATTAATAGGTCCCTAGGATGATTGGTTTCTTTTACCTTTTTTTTTTTTGTATTTTCATCATTTTGCATTTCAATGACACCAAAAGGTATATTTTTCAACAACACAAAATCACACCAAACTTGGGGTAACCAAATTTGATTTCAGTTTTCCATATTAGGATACATCATTCACATTCATTTATATCATATATCATCCACATTTCCAAAAACCCCTTTTTTTGTTGGGACAAAAGTAGAATTACTTATCACATTCATTTATATCATTCATATCATCCATATTTTAAAAAATCCTTTTTCTATTGAGATAAAAGCATAATCATTCATTACATCATTCATATCATCCACATTTCCAAAAACACCTTTTCTATTGGAAAAAACACAAAATTACTCATTACATCATTTACATCATCCACAATTCTGTCAATTGGCTCATGAGATTCATTCTTCACTCCACCAATTAAGGGGGTAAGCTACAACAATAATTTTTGTCTTTAAGATCTTCTTGCGCATCGAGGAAAGAAGCTACTTCACCAAACCATGTGTCTCTTATTTTTGCACTGCATTATGTTTCATGCAACGTGATGTAAAAGGGGGCATATTAGACACCAAATCCTAGCCACTTGTCATCTACGCATCATCAAATCATAGTCATTCATTATTTATTTATTTATATATATATATATATATATGTATATTTATTTATATATATATATATATGTGTATATTTATTTATATATATAAATATGAATATTTTATATATTTATATAATATATATGAATAAATCTTAGCCACCCATCACATCTTAATCTCAACCATTCATTTAACATGATCCATGCCACTTATCAAATCTCAATCTCAATCCATCATGTTTTAATCTTGATCACATGTTGATGTCATCAAAACCTTAACATGTCTAAGAGAAAATTATAAAAGATCGTTCATTTTTGTGAATGAGAGGTTGGAAAATATTATAGGTCAAAAAAATTAACATCTTGAAGCATTGATTATCCATCATTTCATAAACCCTAGCACTTTGCTAACATATGTCCTTATCATCATTGTTCCATCTGCCATATCGACTGCCAAAATCTTTGCAAACCATATCAGATTCTACAACTCACGAACATTCCAAGGTGTTCCTCGACCACTACAAAGTATTTTTGGAACACTACAGAGCATCCACAGCCATCCCTAAACATTGTAGGGCATTCATCATTCATCGTTTTTGTAACAACCCGGGTCTTCTCACCTAGTTATCCAAATTACAATTTTAAATTTCAAACAAATCAAGTCAATAACCCAAAATTTAATTGGTACATAGGTATTGATTATTCGTTTCAAGGTGAATTACTGATGCAGATAGTCCCTTACACTTTCAATACTGGCCAAGTCCCGCATAAAGTGCCATCATGTGAACACGTTCATCTCCTTTTCTAGAGGTCTATTTTCATGATATGAGTTTGTCCTTTCAGAGCCCATTTTATTTGAAAGGATGTACGCATAGTTCCTCGCCCATAGCATGCTATGTTTGTAATATCCCTTCCCTTTCATTATATATGTTTGACACATGTTATGGTTTAGCATATGAATACCTAGTACTTATTTGATGATCCACCATCCTGAGTTTTAGATAAGATCCACCACTTCTCTGGTTTGGGGACTAGGTAACTCAAACCTAACTATAAGTGATGAAGTTTTATCCTGTTCCAACACCCGCTGGACCTTTTAGCTTCGGGGTTCAACTTCTCTTGAACTTGTCGAATGATTGCTAATGATTCCCCACCTGTGTCAGGATCCTAATAAACTCTCATGTACCACTCACATTTAATTCTAGATTATGTGTCCCATTCCACCCCTCATCACATATTCAAGGCATTAGAACATATACTTATCCGATTTGAGTAGCCTAAAAATGACTGATTGTGACTCACGATGGTTGCCTTTCCGCAAGCATCGGTGTTGGGTATATTTTAAAGTTTGAGGATTGCACATGTTCTTATTTAAATTATTTTCTACATGTGTAACTTCAATATATACCCTTAAATATTTTCTATCCACCTTTGGTTGGATACATATAAACAAATATTCTACTAATCTGAATTTTATCCTCCTTTGGTATTTATAAAAGAAAATACTAAACTATAGTTTAATGTTACAAGGTACAATAGGTTATGATATGGTCTGCTTATCTCTTTAAGTTTTATTTGTATTCTCTATTCTATTTCATAAGCTCTAATTATAATCTATTTCTAAATTATATCATATGTTAGGAACTTCCATACAGATCTTAATGACTTAATAAAAGTTGTTTCAAAACAATTGAATTTCCTAATAAAATGATTATTCAAAGTTGTTTTACTCCTTTAGAATAGCAACCAAGATAATTCTACTATGTTACTTGAAATCACATGTGGTTCCAAAAGAGTGGACACTAGTGATAATTATCTAACTTCTCATATAATCAAAGTTTTCTATATCCTACTTTTAGTACTTTTTAGCTCTTCAAGTCAAGGTGTTTATACTAGCAAACGATGTGGGTTCGCATCTTAAATTGACAATGAAGCAAGAGATATTATTATTTTCCTACCTTACAAACCTTAAAATTTATTTTTACTTCATGAGATCCTATGGATATCAGTTGGTTTCTACAACTTGTACACTGCGTAAGGAATTTTAGTGAAGTTTATTGCTAACCTCGTCTTCTTCAAAAGTATACTAAATAACCCCAAATCTTATAGTATCTATACGTTATATATCATAAAGATTGTATTGCACATGCGGTTAACCATCCAATAGTTGTTACCTTTTAGGCGGGTGAAAGAAAATAATTATGACAATTGATATACACAATCAAAATTCATTTCTCTATTAGACATACAATGTTACCATGGCTACAGGTTGCTTTAGTTTTTTTGAAAAAATTATTTTAATTTAAACTAACAAATGACGTCCATATATCGACCATGTATTAACATACTAATATTTTATAAGACTTTTTTTATTATAATCTTGTAGTATACTGCAAAAGTCCCTACAAAATACTTTTATATTATAGAAACTCGAATTATGAATTTTATATTTTTTCCTCTATACAAGAAAGGTATTAAAGTTTTATTTTCAGAACTCCAAGAGTCTGTAGTTAAGTTTAGCTTCCAAAAATTAAGCTTGCAATGAGTTTAAACTATACTTTGATGTAATAAATGGTACATATATCGACCACCTTAAAAAAAATTCTCATTTTGAATGTCGTATAAACAATTTTTTTTGACTTTGCTTAACAAACAGAAATAAAGAACATATACACAAAGCTACTATCAGCTTCTTTCCTTCGATAGAAGACATTTTTTATTCTAATATTTTTATAATCTTCCTAAGTTTATCTCTTAATAATTAGTGCATCTATTTTCACCATCATGAGCGATGTTGCTTCACCTATACCTCTTAATAAGAGCTTTCCTCGATCTTATCTTGCTTTATTTTTATATCTATATGACGGTGAGTTTAATTGTTTCACTAATATTTGATTCACCCCCTCAAGAACTTGTTGGGCATATAAACCTTGCAACACACATAATTTTTGAGCTCGTTTCATTGTGTAAAGCTTATCAACATCATATTTAGACTTATTCATTAAATTTGTCAAGCTACATCTATCTTCTGGGATTATTTTTCTTTAATTAAACTACCGAAATATACAAGACAAAACCGTATTAAAGCTTTATATGGACAACAACAAACCCAAGTATATTTTTATTAAATTAGGTCCACATGTATATATATTTGTATATTCTGGTTTAACAGTACTAAAGCTTGAAAAATCGGTCATTTCATACAATACCCTACCCAATTATAATTTTTATTTTCTAGATGCTTACCATTCTTTGCTCATGAATTCAGAGTCTGAAGTAGGAGTTAGCACATATTCCAAGAGGGCAACGTAATAACTTGTCAAATTATTTTGAGTAGATGCTTTCTACATACCTTGGCTTCCCTAATCAAATAGAAAAAGCTTTTTCAAAAGTAAGGAATGAATCTGACTTTGTTAGTTTTATGGGATAATTGTTATTCAGGACTTTGTATCTATGCTCTATATTCTAGTTTTAAAACAAGGAAAATTCTTTCAAAGTCATACTCTTAATATTTTATACCGGGTGGTCTCCTAGTCAAGTTTGGCTTTTGTAGTACATAAAAAAATAGTAACTACATTTTGTGCAATTGCATAATAGCTTAAGAGTTTAAAGATCTATAATTCTTTTAAATTACCTAATTCTAATGAAATTTCAAACCAACCTTGTAAAATTTAACTAATTCTTTTATTTAAATATCTATAATAAATTTTAACATCTATTCACACCACCGTTTGATAAATTAACTACATAGGTTTAAGATAATTTTTTTGAAATAATACATTACACTTTCACTATATTGATATACTTCTTTCATTCTCTCCTAACGATTAATCTCTTTTTTTGAATACTAAATATTATATTGAAGTAACCCTACAACTATGGTTTCGCCAACCAGCAGAAATGTTGTTGAACATCATGAAAATCGTCTCATTTCCCTCCTCCGATGCTAAGACATTTTGCAGTTTCTTTAACCGAGCACAAGCTCCAGTAAACAAATCTTCTAGAAAAGTCACAAAAGAGTTCATTCTCAACTTTCGGCAATGTGGAAACTACAGGGTTTTGGCTTTGCTATAGGGGACTCAGAGCGGTCTTTAACCAAATGAATGCATACTAAACTAACATGCATACATATAATGTAAGACATTCAATTTTTTATCTTTCCACTTTTATTCAGATTAAACCTTGTCAACTATATCTAGCTATTCTATGACGTTTAAATCTTTAAATTAGTTCAACAAAATGAAGTTCACTTCATAGAAAGAACTACTCATAATTTTTAGAGTTATTTTACTTAGTGCAGCAACATATCAATAAGAAACATATACGAAAACTAGACTTGATGTATTATGAAAAATCTCTCGCTAAATTTCTCTTCAGCAAACTAGTCGATTTTCTCAAAAGAGGAAGGTAGAAATCATATGCAAACAATAAATGAACTATCACACCATGATCCCCACCATCATATTTCTTATGCAGTTCAATAGATGGAGAGAGTAAGCCTAACACTTGACATCTGTAAAAATTCATGCAATCATCCTAGTTTCCATTTAGCCAAGTGGTCCATATATGCATGGATGGAATGCTATAGATTGCACTTATTATATATATATATATATATACACTAATTACCATATTTATATTTTGTAATTTGTTTTTATTTTTATTTTATTATTGTTATTATTATATATTTTATTATTATTATTATTATTATTATTATTATTATTATTATGTTATAATATTTTAAAGATATGAATATTTTAAAAATTATTTTTGCAAACAATCACATATCCCTATATACTATAACGACCCAAAAACACACAAACAAAAAAATACAAAAATAGAAAAAGTTTTTTTTTTTACTAAGGAGAGGGATACATGAAACCTTTATGAACCCCTAACCCAACTAGTATTTACATAAAGTTTCGATCCCCTAAGTTTTCTTGAAAGCTACATCTCACGAAGTACCCTAACACAAGTCCATCTGTGTAGGCGTATCATGTGTCACTATAGATAAGCCCATATATCCCATCACTCTTGATGAGCTAGACTTATCACCCTCAATCCATTGAAGTTATACACGCATCTCCATACCATACATAATTCATTATGTGTAGGTATGCTACGAGTATTGCGAGTTAAGCTATCAATATCGTCTACACAACGAGCTATCTTAACTTAGATGTAGTCTCTCCACAACTTAGTCTTTTATCTCCCTAAGGGATCTCAATTCCCTTAGGTCTCCTATGTTTACCCTAAGGGGTTATCAATTCCCTTAGGTTACCTATGTTCACCCTAAGGGGTTCTTAATTCCCTTAGGTCACCTATGAGTTCACCCTAGAACTCTACTCTTATATTTCTATTATTAAGCAACCAAACAAGAATACATCTAGATACTAAAACATCAAAGAGTAATCACTAAGCATCCAAAAAATAAAGAAGGATTAACACTAAAAGAGAATGTCATCATCAGAAATATAATCAGCTACATAGTATAACCAAATACAAAAATAAAGTAAATGTACCTTCTCTAAAAAAATAAACAATTATTACATTAAATCTTGCATGGTAAATCCTTCTTACTTTAAATGATATTAGATCAACTGCATTAGGGGTATCTCCCCACAATTCTAGTCTATTTGAGCATAAGTAAATCGGCATAAAAAACAATCACCTATACTTTTTTTCCATTGAACTCCTTGCTTCACCTTGCTTCCCATTGGTTCTTTGAGGGTAGTAAGGGATCAGTGTACTCATGGTTCAGGATAGGCATGCCTCCAAATGCATCTATCCATTTACTTTGCCAAATTGAAACTAAACAAAATTCAATTAAGTTTCCAACCATCTAATGCATAGTGGATATTATAAAATATCCTTTACTTTTATCTTCAACTCTCAAGTTCCCTTAGAGAGCCATCCAACATGTACTACTTAGATCAAGGTCTAACTTTAATCAAATCCATTCATGTCTTAAAGCATTAAAGTCCCATACCTTTAACCTCTAAAATAATCCATCATTCATTCCCTAAATCAAAGCCCCATAACTTCAATTCAAATAATAAATCTAACATCCTTTTTAATTCATAATTCCAATAAAATTAAATATTGTTTTAAAGCATTAAATTCCCATACCTTTAACCTCTAAAACAATCCTTCATTCATTCCCTAAATAAAATCCCCATAACTTCAATTCAAAGAATAAATCTAACATCCTTTTTAATTCACAATTCCAATCAAATAAAATATTGTTTTAAAGCATTAAAGTCCCATACCTTTAACCTCTAAAACAATCCTTCATTCAACATAAACTTTGTCATCAATATTATAACATAATTATGTTTTCCTTTGAAGTCCTTTTTGTAAAGTCTACATCATAGACTTACTAATCAAAGATTTTCAACCTTAATATTAGATTCATAACCTCAATTAAAGATTCACAACCTTATCTAAATATTCACTACTTTAGTTACAAATAACCCCTTCATGATCTTATTACACAAAAGGTCTTACCCTAATTAAAACCACATAAGGTAAATCTCATTAATTAAAGGTCCCTTCAATTAAGATCTCATAAATAAATCATAATAATCAAAGATCTTACTTTCATTAAAATCTCTTAATATAATTCATGCTAATCAAAGGTTTCTCTTTAAATAGAATATCCTAAGATAATCAACATTTATCAAAGGTTTATCTTTAATTAAATCTCCTAAGATAATCAACATTTATCAAAGGTTTCTCTTTAATTAAATCTCCTAAGATAATCAACATTTATCAAAGGTTTATCTTTTAATTAAATCTCCTAAGATAATCAACATTTATCAAAGGTTTCTCTTTTAATTAAATATCCTAAGATAATCAACATTTATCAAAGGTTTCTCTTTTAATTAAATCTCCTAAGATAATCAACATTGTCAAAGGTTTCTCTTTTAATTAAATCTCGTAATATAATCAACATTTATCAAAGGTTTCTCTTTCAACTAAAATCTCCTAAGATAATCAGCATTTATTAAAGGTTTTCATTTCAATTTATGTCATATAATATAATTTATACAAATCAAAGGTCTTATTTCAATTGAAGTCCCATAATATAATTTATATAAATAAAAATTATTATTTCAATTGAAGTCCCATAATATAATTTATATAAATCAAAGGTCTTATTTCAATTAAAGTCCCATAATATAATTTATATAAATCAAAGGTCTTATTTCAATTAAAGTCCCATAATATAATTTATATAAATCAAAGGTTTCTCTTTAATTAAAATTACATAAGTAAACCTTTCTAATCCAAGGTTTACAACCATGGACTTATACACCTTCATGGTGGATGTGAAACATCTTTTGTATAATGATCTAAGGATTGCCAGACTTCGAGTTCAGACAAGATAAAACCAGGTGCTAAGTTTCTCTTCTACCGCCACTAATTGTCTCAAATGTACTGGGCTTACGTAGAAAAAAAACTTCCACAGATATGCGGGTGGCTTCATGTTGAGCAGTGCTTCCCAAACACAACACCCTCTCTAAACCACGGGCGGTTTTCCAAACCATGAGCAATGCTTTCCAAAATGCAGTGCTCGCTTGACATAGGTGGTTTTCCAAACTATGAGCAACACTCTAAAAAAACACAGTGCTCTCTTGAAACAGGTGGTTTTCTAAACTATGAGCAACACTTTAAAAACATAACACTCTCACATTGACACAAGTGGCTTTCCAAACTATGAGCGGTACTTTCAAAACATAGTGCTCTCACATTGACACAAGAGGCTTTCCAAACTATGAGCAGAACTTTCAAAACATAGTGCTCTCTTGACGCAGATGGTTTTCCAAACTATGAGAAGCGCTTTCACAACATAGTGCTCTCATACAAGCATCTAAACACATCACTTTATATACTAGCATCTAAATGCATAGTGCTTCAAATAATACACACAGGTGGTTTCCAAACCTTTCAACAAGATTATTACGCTATAGGGGAGTATAACCAGGTTTCAATATAAACATTCATCATACAAACATATGTAAGCGGATAAATTTTTAAGACTCTCCAACCTTAATACTCCTACAAAATGAATTTCGGTGGTCTCTTGCTACCTCTCCCTTAGCTTGTTGCGCACTATCGTATTTCCCCGATCACCTTGTTTGCATTTTCCCTTATTTCTCCTGTCTTCCTTCTTCCTCTGCACCTTACATGCTCCTCCTTCTCTAGGTGGCCCATCCACTATCCCTTCTTGAATCTTGAGCCAACATCAAGCCCCCTTTTCTTCAATGCTTTTGTCCCTTCTCATCTAGTGGCAAACAATTCTTTTTCCCATAATTTCCACCTTTGGAAATTGATAGCCCCCTAGATTATTTACATAGGTTGCACTATATAGGGGAATGGGATAGTTGCATTATTAAAATGAAGAATGGTACCCTTTTTAATAAAATATCCTTGACACGATATTTTATCACTATTTAAAATATATTTCTTTTATTTAAAACAATTTCATAATTGCCCTATATTTAAAATAAAATATTCTATTTATCTTAAAGGGATTTTTTTATTTGTTTCACTTAATTAAAGTCCATTAATGAATTTATATTATCATTAAGGGATTGTTGCCTTTTCGGGTCCAAATGCAACAAAAGAGGACAAAGAGGCAGAAGTGTCATGATGTCGCGACATGTCGCATTTTTGACATGTCATAGTTTCGCGACGATCCAAAGCAAATGAAGGAAAAGACTCAAGGACGACGTGATTTCACGACTTGTCGATTCTTCACGGTTGGAAGCGGCAAGAGAACAAAATGGGAAACGAATGTCGTGATTTTGCGACATGTCTCAGTTTCATGATAGGCAGTGGCAAAGGAGCAGAATGAAGGTAGATTGTTACGATTTCACGATAGGTCTCATTGTCGCGACATGTCGCATTTTCGTGACTATCCAGAGCAAATGA
The DNA here is from genome assembly GCA_028583015.1 of Wollemia nobilis. Taxonomy (NCBI): domain Eukaryota; kingdom Viridiplantae; phylum Streptophyta; class Pinopsida; order Araucariales; family Araucariaceae; genus Wollemia; species Wollemia nobilis. The sequence continues at coordinate 158,086 of JAQPPZ010005416.1, read as the reverse complement.
AGGAAAAGACTTAAGGACGTCGCGATTTCATGACATGTTGCACTTTCACGGATGGAAGCGACAAGAGTGCAAAATGGGAGACGAATGTCACGATTTCGCAACATGTCTCATTGTCGTGACATATCGCATATTCACGACATGCCGCTGCAAAGGAGCATAACGAAGGAATAATGTCGCGATTTCGTGACATGTCTCTTTTTCATGACAGGTCGCATTCTCACGACTATCCAAAGTAAAATATGGAAACAACTTAAGGATGTCGCGATTTCGTGACATGTCACATTTTCGTGGTTGGAAGCAAAAAGAGTGCAAAATGGGTGATGAATGTCGCGATTTCACGACATGGCTCATTTTCATGACATGTCGCATTTACGCGACTTATAGCAAAAAAGGAGCAGAACGAAGGCAGAATATCGCGATTTTGTGACATGTCACCGTTTCACGACTCTCTAAAGAAAATGAAGGAGAGGACTTAAGGACGTCGTGATTTCACAATAGGTCGTATTTTTGCAGCTGGGGCAGCAAGAAAGCAATGCGGTGGGCCGCTGCATGTGTTCTAAGGTGTTTGTAAATATGGGTAAGGGGTTGTGCTCTTTCTTAGCAGGGTGGCCTCAGAAGGGTACTCGTAGCGAAGTACAGACTATCCTTATTGAGGTTTTGATCCGTAATAGCATAGTGCTGATTTTTGTAAAAGGTTTTGGGTCAACCTGGAAAACCCGGATGTAATGAATTTTTTCCTTAATTACTAAAAAAAAAAATGAACTTCTTTAATTATTTCAAATGAACTCTCATTTGTTTATTGAAAAGAAGTTTACTAATGAGTTTAAATGAGTCATATCATTTTTAAATCAAAACCTCATTAATTAATTTAAATGAATCTTTGTTTATCATTTAAATTTAATTTAATTTCCTTCATAACAATGATGCTCTATTATCACTTCAACATAACAGTTCACTTTATGCATCCACATACATTTTGTAGTTGTTTTTTTTATTGAAATTCCAACATTATGCTACCCAAACCATGATGCAGTAGAGAGCAATCAAACTTATAAAACAATAAAAAAGGAATATTTCCATCAACCCAATCACCTATCTTAGCCAGATATTTTATGATAGATACTAGGCTATCAACCAAGGCTCAAGGCGATCATTCATCGATGATTATCCCTTTTGATAATGCATTCTTATATGAAGGTATCTATCCATGTTACCTCCGAGTACCTTAATCATCATTTTCCCTAATCTTAAGTACCCTAATTTTTTGTGGATTCTTCTGCCTTCTCCACCTACGAGTGTACCTGATCCTGCACACTTGGCAATGTTAGAGATAACATGCCCTTTTAAATCAACTAAACATCATATAGTTGGTTCAACTATTCAAACTAAGTATCACCACATCATAGGTTAATACATTATTTCTTTGTGCCATATAGTTTGATAGGGAGGATCATGACATCCTCCCCCACTAGAATTAAACATCATCCTTGGTGTTTCTAGTTTCCTTTGTTTTTAACAGAAAGTAAAAATCATTACATCATATAGCTTCAAACAAAAAAGGAAAATATTTTCGTATAACCTCCACTTTCTCCCAAGTGGTATTTTTCTTAGAGAACTGGTCCCAATGGACCTTACACTATTCGAGAGTCCAATTCCATAGAGACTTAGAACAAAACTCAAGAATCTTCATCGATAGTACTTCAATGGCCTTCGAATTTGCCATCTGTAAATTAGAAACATCCCACACATGTTTGGGATCAGCAACATATTTCCTAAGAAATGATATGTGGAAGGTGTCATGTATTTTGGATAGATTATGTGGTAATGCAAGTCGGTATGCCATTGGACTGATTTTTTCTATGATCTCAAAGGGCCCCATAAAATGTGGATCCAAATTCATGGATTTGATAGCACTCTTATTTGGCTTAACCCTCAAGAACACCTTATCTCCAACCGAATACTCTCTTGGAGTCCTTTTTAGATCTACATAAATCTTATGCCTATCCATGGCTTCTTTAAGCCTTTGCCTAATTTCCTTAAGTTGATCTTCCATAACCCTAACCATTTCTAGCTCAATCACAACTCGATATTCTAGGTTGTCCCAATACAATGGTGTTCTACACTTTCGCCCATATAAGGTATCAAAAGGTGTCATTCCTAGTGAGGAGTGATGTCCATTATTGTAGGCAAACTCTACCAAAGGTAGAAAATATTCCCAATGAGACTTGTGATCCATGTAGTACATGCGGAGCATGTCTTCTAGAACTTGGTTTACCCACTCTGTTTTGCCATCGGTTTTAGGGTGGTATGTTGAACTCATATTCAGTTTTGTACCAACTACACTATGAAGGGATTTCCATAATTTAGAAGTGAATTTGGAGTCTCTATCTAAGATAATTACCTTAGGAAATCCATGCAATCAGAATACCTCTTTGACAAATATGCTAGCCACCACCTGAGCATCGTCCTTGGTATTTCTCGGTATGAAATGGGTAACTTTAGTCAATTTTTTGACCACTACAAATATGGCATCATGTTGGTACCGAGTCTTGGGTATAAAATCCATAGATATAACCTGCTATTTTTGTGTAGGTATATCATGCAGATATAGTTTTGCTACAAGATTTTGGTGTTTTGCCTTAACTTTTTAACATTTGATCCATCGAGCATCAAAATACGTGATGTCCTTCTTCATTCCTACCCAAAAGAAGATTCTTTTCATGTTTTCTCGCATTTGGCTCCTCCTGAATGAGCATAATAATATCTATGGGCTTCTTGCATTATCAAGTTTTTTAAAACACCCATCTTTGATATGATGACCCTTCCCTTATAACATATCAAACCCTTCCCTTATAACACGAAAAGTCATCTTTCACACTAAATTCCTTATTTTCTTTAGGATCTTTGTCCATATTTACTAGAATTTCCTCGTAATACTCATCCTAAGATTGCTCCTATCTGACTCGATCCACCAGGTCAATGTGAATTTTAGTTATGGTTGCTATATATTTTCTTCTACTCAAAGCATAAGCTACTTTATTCTCTTTCCCTTTTATGTACTCAATCTCAAAATCATACTCAATGAGAAATTCCACCCATCTTCTCTATCTCGCATTGAGTATTGGTTGGGTGAATATGTATCATAGACTTTGATGGTCGGTATTTAATTCAAAGGGTCTTCCCACCAAGTAGTGGTTCCAAACCTTTAAAGCATGCACCACTACAACTAGCTCTAAATCATGCTTAGCATAATTAACTTCATATTTTTTGAGCTTCCTTGAAGTATATGCCACTACTAACTCCTCTTGTGAGATTACCCCACCCAACCTATCTATTGATGCATCAGTGCATACTAAAACGTCCCCTTGTGGATGAGGAACCTTTAGTATTGATGTAGTAGTAAGCTTATGCTTTAGTAGTGCAAATGCAGCCTCACACTTTTCTGACCACTTTAATTCCTTTTCCTTCTTCTGAAGGTTAGTTATGGGTCCAAAAATCTTAGAGTAGTCATTTATATAACATCTATAGTAGCCTATTAACCCCATGAAATTTTGCACTTCAGTCACGTTAGTAGGGGGTGGCCAATTCAAGATAGCCTCCATCGTCTCAGGATCCACAACAATCCCCTTAGCTAATATGATTTGTCCAAGATATCATACCTCTGGAACATAGAATTCACTCTTAGCCAGATTTCCATAAAGTTGATTCTTCCTTAACAATTCTAACACGATCCTAAGATGTTTATCGTGCTCTTATCTATCTCAATATTATATAAGGATATCATCTAGGAATACCAAGATAAACTATTCCAAGTGTGTTCTAAACACACGGTTTATTAAGTTCATGAAAGCAGTTGGGGCTTTAGTCAATCCAAAGGGTAGAACTATAAACTCATAATGCCCATACCTAGTCTTAAATGTCGTCTTGTGAGTGTCTTCCTCATGAATCCTTAACTGGTGATACCCTGACCTCAGAACGATTTTAGTAAACACCTTGGCATCCTTTAGTTTATCAAATAAATCTTCAATCCTAGGTAAAGGATATTGATTCTTTATTGTAGCCTTATTTAGCATACTATAATCAATACATAATCTTAGCGAACCGTCCTTATTTTTCACAAATAAAATTGGTGCACCCCACAGTGACACACTTGGTTTTATCAAACCCTTTTCTAATAATACTTATAATTGAACCTTTATTTCTTGCATTTCAATAGGATTCATCCTATATGGGGATCTATGAATAGGCTCAACTCTCATCATAAGTTCAATTGTGAAGTCAAATTCCCATACAGGAGGCATCCTAGGTAGGTCCTATGGAAATAAATCCTGAAAATTCTATAAAATTGGATGTTGTATTAGTATTTATCCTTTCTCATAGTCTTCTACTTCATTAAGTTTTACTACATACATTATTCCTCCTCTCTTTAGGACCTTTTTCAATTGCATAGCGGACAACATCTGAGGTTCAAACGCATGTTGTTTGCTATGAATTCTTAGTCTTCTTTCATCTTATTCTAAATACTCAATCCATTAGTCTTGAAATAACTAAGGCTTTATGAGCCTGTAGCCAATCCATATCTAGGACCACATCAAAGGTGTGTAAGGGAGCTACATATAAATAACATTATGTAGTCCCATTAGATAGAGTGATTTTTTCCATAGGATAACACTGGTTCACATAGTAGGTCTACCCAGAATCGTACTCAGCCTTCCACCCTTGAGCCAAATATCCAGGCCTTTTTGACACAATCCTTGCTAGACTAGACAAAATAAAACTGTCAGTGGCCCCACTATCTATCAAAATGTTTACTTGCTTATTAAAAATTTACCTTTCACAAGTAATGGGGTGGCTTGTCCCTCTAGCTTCTGCTTCTTGATTGCTGCATAGATCCGATGTTTCGGTTCCTTCCCTTTTGCATTAGTTGTGCTAGTCCTTGCTCGATGTGGACAATAATTATATTAATGATGTCCCTGACAATTGTAGCACCATTCCTTGGGTCCTTGCTATTTTTTAGGTTTCTCATTCCCAATTTTAACTGCTAGAGTTAGAGCTTGCAACTTCTGTGGTTGAGGTTTCATATTATTGAGTTTGTTATCATTCCTACGAAATTTTTTCTTGAACTTCTTCTGATTTCCATTAGGTTTCTTCTTAATATTTTAGGGATTCTTAGCCTTTCGCTCTTGATCAGCATCTCATTTTACAAACCCATTACTATTCATCTTCTTTAGCTCTTGCCAAGCTTGCTTGGGTAGAGTGTCGTATTTATAACAGAAGTGTAACTATGCTTTCTTTGTTAGGTCATATGCCTTTTGCAGTGATTTAGGTTCCTGCATGTCTACATCATGCTTTAACCTAGACTCCAATCCCAGAGTGAACTTGTGAATCTGCATTTTCTCATTATAAACAGGTACATGTCACTAGCTTGTTGCGCACTCTCGTATTTCCCCGATCACCTTGTTTGCATTTTCCCTTATTTCTCCTGTCTTCCTTCTTCCTCTGCACCTTACATGCTCCTCCTGATCTAGGTGGCCCATCCACTATCCCTTCTTGAATCTTGAGCCAACATCAAGCCCCATTTTCTTCAATGCTTTTTTCCCTTCTCATCTAGTGGCAAACAATTCTTTTTCCCATAATTTCCACATTTGGAAATTGATAGCCCCCTAGATTATTTACATAGGTTGCACTATATAGGGGAATGGGATAGTTGCATTATTAAAATGAAGAATGGTACCATTTTTAATAAAATATCCTTGACACGATATTTTATCACTATTTAAAATATATTTCTTTTATTTAAAACAATTTCATAATTACCCTATCTTAAAAAATAAAATATTGTATTTATCTTAAAGGGATTATTTTATTTGTTTCACTTATTTAAATTCCATTAATGAATTTATATTATCATTAAGGGATTGTTGCCTTTTCGGGTCCAAATGCAACAAAAGAGGACAAAGAGGCAGAAGTGTCATGATGTCGCGACATGTTGCATTTTTGACATGTCATAGTTTTGCGACGATCCAAAGCAAATGAAGGAAAAGACTCAAGGACGACGTGATTTCGCGACTTGTCAATTCTTCACGGTTGGAAGCGAAAAGAGAACAAAATGGGAAACGAATGTCGTGATTTTGCGACATGTCTCAGTTTCATGACAGGCAGTGGCAAAGGAGCAGAATGAAGGTAGATTGTTGCGATTTCACGATAGGTCTCATTGTCACGACATGTCGCATTTTCGTGACTATCCAGAGCAAATGAAGGAAAAGACTTAAGGACGTCACGATTTCATGACATGTTGCACTTTCACGGATGGAAGCGACAAGAGTGCAAAATGGGAGATGAATGTCATGATTTCGCAACATGTCTCATTGTCGTGACATATCGCATTTTCACGACATGCCGCTGCAAAGGAGTAGAACGAAGGCATAATGTCGTGATTTCGTGACATGTCTCTTTTTCATGATAGGTCGCATTTTCACGACTATCCAAAGTAAAATATGGAAACAACTTAAGGACGTCGTGATTTCGTGACATGTCACATTTTCGTGGTTGGAAGCAGAAAGAGTGCAAAATGGGTGATGAATGTCGTGATTTCACGACATGGCTCATTTTCATGACATGTCGCATTTACGCGACTTATAGCAGAAAAGGAGCAGAACGAAGGCAGAATATCACGATTTTGTGACATGTCACCGTTTCACGACTCTCCAAATAAAATGAAGGAGAAGACTTAAGGACGTCGTGATTTCACAATAGGTCATATTTTTGCAGCTGGAGCAGCAAGAAAGCAATGCGGTGGGCCGCTGCATGTGTTCTAAGGTGTTTGTAAATATGGGTAAGGGGTTGTGCTCTTTCTTAGCAGGGTGGCCTCAGAAGGGTACTCGTAGCGAAGGACAGACTATCCCTATTGAGTTTTTGATCCGTAATAGCATAGTGCTGATTTTTGTAAAAGGTTTTGGGTCAACCTGGAAAACCCGGATGTAATGAATTTTTTCCTTAATTACTAAAAAAAAAAATGAACTTCTTTAATTATTTCAAATGAACTCTCATTTGTTTATTGAAAAGAAGTTTACTAATGAGTTTAAATGAGTCATATCATTTTTAAATCAAAACCTCATTAATTAATTTAAATGAATCTTTGTTTATCATTTAAATTTAATTTAATTTCCTTCATAACAATGATGCTCTATTATCACTTCAACATAACAGTTCACTTTATGCATCCACATACATTTTGTAGTTGTTTTTTTTATTGAAATTCCAACATTATGCTACCCAAACCATGATGCGATAGAGAGCAATCAAACTTATAAAACAATAAAAAGGGAATATTTCCATCAACCCAATCACCTATCTTAGCCAGATATTTTATGATAGATACTAGGCTATCAACCAAGGCTCAAGGCGATCATTCATCGATGATTATCCCTTTTGATAATGCATTCTTATATGAAGGTATATATCCATGTTACCTCCGAGTATCTTAATCATCATTTCCCCTAATCTTAAGTACCCTAATTTTTTGTGGATTCTTCTGCCTTCTCCACCTACGAGTGTACCTGATCCTGCACACTTGGCAATATGTTAGAGATAACATGCCCTTTTAAATCAACTAAACATCATATAGTTGGTTCAACTATTCAAACTAAGTATCACCACATCATAGGTTAATACATTATTTCTTTGTGCCATATAGTCTGCTAGGGAGGGTCATGACATCCTCCCCCATTAGAATTAAACATCATCCTTGGTGTTTCTAGTTTCCTTTGTTTTTAACAGAAAGTAAAAATCATTACATCATATAGCTTCAAACAAAAAAGGAAAATATTTTCGCATAACCTCCACTTTCTCCCAAGTGGTATTTTTCTTAGAGAACTGGTCCCAATGGACCTTACACTATTCGAGAGTCCAATTCCACAGAGACTTAGAACAAAACTCAAGAATCTTCATCGATAGTACTTCAATGGCCTTCGAATTTGCCATCTGTAAATTAGAAACATCCCACACATGTTTGGGATCAGCAACATATTTCCTAAGAAATGATATGTGGAAGGTGTCATGTATTTTGGATAGATTATGTGGTAATGCAAGTCGGTATGCCATGGACTGATTTTTTTATGATCAAAGGGCCCCATAAAATGTGGATCCAAATTCATGGATTTGATAGCACTCTTAATTGGCTTAACCCTCAAGAACACCTTATCTCCAACCGAATACTCTCTTGGAGTCCTTTTTAGATCTGCATAAATCTTCTGCCTATCCATGGCTTCTTTAAGCCTTTGCCTAATTTCCTTAAGTTGATCTTCCATTACCCTAACCATTTCTAGCCCAATCACAACTCGATATTCTAGGTTGTCCCAATACAATGGTGTTCTACACTTTTGCCCATATAAGGCATCAAAAGGTGTCATTCCTAGTGAGGAGTGATGTCCATTATTGTAGGCAAACTCTAACAAAGGTAGAAAATATTCCCAATGAGACTTGTGATCCATGCAAGTACATGCGGAGCATGTCTTCTAGAACTTGGTTTACCCACTCCTTTTTGCCATCGGTTTTAGGGTGGTATGTTGAACTCATATTCAGTTTTGTACCAACTACACTATGAAGGGATTTCCATAATTTAGAAGTGAATTTGGAGTCTCTATCTAAGATAATTACCTTAGGAAATCCATGCAATCAAAATACCTCTTTGACAAATATGCTAGCCACCACCTGAGCATCGTCCTTGGTATTTCTCGGTATGAAATGGGTAACCTTAGTCAATTTTTCGACCACTACAAATATGGCATCATGTTGGTACCGAGTCTTGGGTATAAAATCCATAGATATAACCTGCTATTTTTGTGTAGGTATATCATGCAGATATAGTTTTGCTACAAGATGTTGGTGTTTTGCCTTAAATTTTTAACATTTTATCCATCGAGCATCAAAATACGTGATGTCCTTCTTCATTCCTACCCAAAATAAGATTCTTTTCATGTTTTCTCGCATTTGGCTCCTCCTAAATGAGCATAATAATATCTATGGGCTTCTTGCATTATCAAGTTTCTTAAAACACCCATCTTTGATATGATGACCCTTCCCTTATAACACGAAAAGTCATCTTTCACACTAAATTCCTTATTTTCTTTAGGATCTTTGTCCATATTTACTAGAATTTCCTCGTAATACTCATCCTAAGATTGCTCCTATCTGACTCGATCCACCAAGTCAATGTGAATTTTAGTTATGGCTGCTATATATTTTCTTCTACTCAAAGCATAAGCTACTTTATTCTCTTTCCTTTTTATGTACTCAATCTCAAAATCATACTCAGTGAGAAATTCCACCCATCTTCTCTGTCTCGCATTGAGTATTGGTTGGGTGAATATGTATCATAGACTTTGATGGTCGGTATTTAATTCAAAGGGTCTTCCCACCAAGTAGTGGTTCCAAACCTTTAAAGCATGCACCACTACAACTAGCTCTAAATCATGCTTAGCATAATTAACTTCATATTTTTTGAGCTTCCTTGAAGTATATGCCACTACTAACTCCTCTTGTGAGATTACCCCACCCAACCTATCTATTGATGCATCAGTGCATACTAAAACATCCCCTTGTGGATGAGGAACCTTTAGTATTGATGCAGTAGTAAGCTTATGCTTTAGTAGTGCAAATGCAGCCTCACACTTTGCTGACCACTTTAATTCCTTTTCCTTCTTCTAAAGGTTAGTTATGGGTCTAGCAATCTTAGAGTAGTCCTTTATATAACATCTATAGTAGCCTATTAACCCCATGAAATTTTGCACTTCAGTCACATTAGTAGGGGGTGGCCAATTCAAGATAGCCTCTATCTTCTCTGGATCCACAGCAATCCCCTTTGCTAATATGATCTGTCCAAGATATCATACCTCTGGAACATAGAATTCACTCTTAGCCAGATTTCCATAAAGTTGATTCTTCCTTAACAATTCTAACACGATCCTAAGATGTTTATCGTGCTCTTATCTATCTCAATATTATATAAGGATATCATCTAGGAATACCAAGATAAACTATTCCAAGTGTGTTCTAAACACACGGTTTATTAAGTTCATGAAAGCATTTGGGGCTTTAGTCAATCCAAAGGGTAGAACTATAAACTCATAATGCCCATACCTAGTCTTAAATGTCGTCTTGTGAGTGTCTTCCTCATGAATCCTTAATCGGTGATACCCTGACCTCAGAACGATTTTAGTAAACACCTTGGCATCCTTTAGTTGATCAAATAAATCTTCAATCCTAGGTAAAGGATATTGATTCTTTATTGTAGCCTTATTTAGCATACTATAATCAATACATAATCTTAGCGAACCGTCCTTATTTTTCACAAATAAAATTGGTGCACCCCACAGTGACACACTTGGTTTTATCAAACCCTTTTCTAATAATACTTATAATTGAACCTTTATTTCTTGCATTTCAATAGGATTCATCCTATATGGGGATCTATGAATAGGCTCAACTCTCATCATAAGTTCAATTGTGAAGTCAAATTCCCATACAGGAGGCATCCTAGGTAGGTCCTATGGAAATAAATCCTGAAAATTCTATAAAATTGGATGTTGTATTAGTATTTATCCTTTCTCATAGTCTTCTACTTCATTAAGTTTTACTACATACATTATTCCTCCTCTCTTTAGGACCTTTTTCAATTGCATAGCGGACAACATCTGAGGTTCAAACGCATGTTGTTTGCTATGAATTCTTAGTCTTCTTTCATCTTATTCTAAATACTCAATCCATTAGTCTTGAAATAACTAAGGCCTTATGAGCCTGTAGCCAATCCATATCTAGGACCACATCAAAGGTGTGTAAGGGAGCTACATATAAATAACATTATGTAGTCCCATTAGATAGAGTGATTTTTTCCATAGGATAACACTGGTTCATAGAGTAGGTCTACCCAGAATCGTACTCAGCCTTCCACCCTTGAGCCAAATATCCAGGCCTTTTTGACACAATCCTTGCTAGACTAGACAAAATAAAACTGTCAGTGGCCCCACTATCTATCAAAATGTTTACTTGCTTATTAAAAATTTACCTTTCACAAGTAATGGGGTGGCTTGTCCCTCTAGCTTCTGCTTCTTGATTGCTGCATAGATCCGATGTTTCGGTTCCTTCCATTTTGCATTAGTTGTGCTAGTCCTTGCTCGATGTGGACAATAATTATATTAATGATGTCCCTGACAATTGTAGCACCATTCCTTGGGTCCTTGCTATTTTTTAGGTTTCTCATTCCCAATTTTAACTGCTGGAGTTAGAGCTTGCAACTTCTGTGGTTGAGGTTTCATATTATTGGGTTTGTTATCATTCCTACGAAATTTTTTCTTGAACTTCTTCTGATTTCCATTAGGTTTCTTCTTAATATTTTAGGGATTCTTAGCCTTTAGCTCTTGATCAGCATCTCATTTTACAAACCCATTACTATTCATCTTCTTTAGCTCTTGCCAAGCTTGCTTGGGTAGAGTGTCATATTTATAACAGAAGTGTAACTATGCTTTCTTTGTTAGGTCATATGCCTTTTGCAGTGATTTAGGTTCCTGCATGTCTACATCATGCTTTAACCTAGACTCCAATCCTAGATTGAACTTGTGAATCTACATTTTCTCATTATAAACAGGTACATATTAAAACAATCTCAACAACTTTTTATAGTACACCTCTACTATGCTGGTTCTTTACTTCAGACTAGCAAATTCTTCAAAATTTAAGGTATAGAAATGCTCGGTTAGGAATTTTTCCTTAAATATGTTTATAAATTCTTCCCATGAAGTATCAATAGGTTCAATCTTAGTTTCCTCATAGGGGGTTTCCCACCACTCCAGAGCAGCTCCTTCAATGTTAATATTAGCCCAAAGTATTCAGGTTCTTGATGAGTAGCTTTTTATCGTAAAGTGAACCTCTACTTCTCTTAGCCATGCTTTTGATGCATCCCTATCGCCCTCCCCATCAAACTTGGAGATACTGATGTTTTTCATTTCCCTAGTTGTTTCCTTTTCTTCTAAGGCTCTAGCTTGCACTTGTTCTATAGTTAGTCCACTATCTATACCAATCTCTATGCCTCAAACTTGCAAATTCTAGTTTGTAGTTGTTTATAGCAACTGTCTTATCTGATCCTACATAGCATGCATAGCAGCGACCGTAGCAGTGAGGTATTCTACCTCCCTATTGGGGATTGTTGGTTCCCTATCCTGATTTTCTTATTCAACATTACTTTGTCAATTTTTTCTAGGTGTAGGCCTCAATATTTTGGTCTTAGATGGCATATTAACCTGGTTCCATACAAGAAAGAATATTAGATTATAGTTTCATCTTAAGCTCTATCTCTAATTCAATTCATAATACAGAGTTCTTTTGCTAGATGCATTAACAATCTAACTAGGGTAATATCCTAGGCTAGGATGTGTCACTGATACCAAAGCCCATACTAAGGTATCCTAACATCCATGCTCCCTTAGGGTTAATTCCCATCAGATTCTAGTAAATAGGGTATTCTAGATCATCCCATATTTAGCCTTTACCTTAAGAAAGTCTTAATTGGAAACATCTAATTCCCTTTAGCACACATAAAAGCTCTATACCCTCATACCTAGGGCTCTGATACCGAATGTAATGACCCAAAAATATGCAAACAAAAAAACACAAAAATAGAAAAAGTTTTTTTTTACTAAGGATAGGGATACATGAACCCTTCATGAACTACTAACCCAACTAATATTTACCTAAAGTTTTTATCCCCTAAGTTTTCTTGAAAGCTACATCTCACAAAGTATCCTAATACAAGTCCATCTGTGTAGGTGTATCATGTGTCACTGTAGATAATCCCATCTATCCCATCACTCTTTATTAGCTAGACTTATCACCCTCAGTCCATCGAAGGTATACACACATCTTCATACCATACACAAGTTATTATGTGTAGGTATGCTATAAGTATTACGAGTTAAGTTATCCATATCATCTACATGATGAGATATCTTAACTCAAATATAGTCTCTCCACAACTTAGTCATTTATCTCCCTAAGGGAGTCTCAATTTTCTTAGGTCTCCTATGTTCACCGTAAGGGGTTCTCAATTCCCTTAGGTTATCTATGTTCATCCTAAGGGGTTCTTAATTCCCTTAGGTCACCTCTGAGTTCACCCTAGAACTCTACTCTTAGATTTCTATTATTAAGCAACCAAACAAGAATACATCTAGATACTAAAACATCAAAGAGTAATCACTAAGCATCCATAAAATAAAGAAGGATTAACACTAAAATAGAATGTCATCATCAGAAAGAGAATCAACTACATAGTATAACCAAATATGGAAATAAAGTAAAAGTACCTTCTCTAAACCAATAAATAGTTATTGCATTAAATCTTGCATGGTAAATCCTTCTTACTTTAAATAATATTATATTAACTGCATTAAGTATATCTCCCCATAATTCTAGTCTATTTGAGCATAAGTAAATCAGCTTAAAATACAATCACCTATACTTTGTTTCTATTGAACTCCTTGCTTCACCTTGCTTCCCATTGGTTCTTTGAGGGTAGTAGGGGATCAGGGTACTCATGGTTTAGGATAGGCATACCTCCAAATACATCTATTCATTTACTTTGCCAAATTACAACTAAAAAAAATTCAATTAAGTTTCCAACCATCTAATGCATAGTGGATATTATAAAATATCCTTTACTTTTATCTTCAACGTTCAAGTTCCCTTAGAGATCCATCCAACATGTACTATTTAGATCAAGGTCTAACTTTAATCAAAACTATTCATGTCTTAAAATATTAAAGTCTCATACCTTTAACCTCTAAAACAATCCATCATTCATTCCCTAAATCAAAGAATAAATCTAACATCCTTTTTAATTCATAATTCCAATCAAATCAAATATTGTTTTAAAGCATTAAAGTCCCATACCTTTAACCTCTAAAATAATCCATCATTCATTCCCTAAATCAAAGCCCCATAACTTCAATTCAAATAATAAATCTAACATCCTTTTTAATTCACAATACCAATCACATCAAATTTTGTTTAAAGCATTAAAGTCTCATACCTTTTTTTCTTTGTAGATAAGATACTATAGCATTAATACCAGGTTTTACAGGTTTACCCAAAACATTTTACAAAAATCATCCTAGGGTTTTTGATGAACATGTCCTTACTGAGGATCCTATATATGTAAAATTTGCATGTCACCAAAGCCATTACATCCGGTAAGGCACATAGCCTGTTATCAAAAAGAAACTTCTCATACAACATTTTGGGTATACCCTGAGAAAACACACCTGCATCATAATTACAAAAAAAGAAACGATACGGATCCCTTCCTTGAAACAGAGGACAAAAAAGTCTGCAGATACACATAGCAGAGTACTGAAAAAAACTTCCACAAGCTCTGTATTGATAGATACTCTTAATAATTCTTTAGTAATTGTTTTCTTGCATATATGACATTCTTTGGGACCACATCCTGTCTTGGCCAATCAGCCTTGGAGAAGTGAACCTACTGGTTAAATTTATGGTGGTGGCTATCTGGTGGTCCACATGGCTCTGGTTTGAAGTCTTATATTGTCGTTTTTTTCCTGCCCTATGACTATCAACCAAACTCAAATTACTAATATGGCTAGGAGCCATTTTATTTGACATGTGACTATCCCCATTAGTCTTTGTGGTATTTCCAAGAAGCATCCACCAAGACTGATAGCTCGAATAATTTTTATTGTGAGTCTATTTCAAAAAATATATGGGAATACTTATAGCCTTCGAAATTATAGTGTCTTCCCTATTGGTAAATTTGACTATCATTCTTGGCATTCTTGTTGAATAAGCTCCTCTACTTCAGTCGGGACACTGTGTTCCCATTTTAAAATTCCGTCACCATTGACACCCAAATTGGCTAGCTTATCAGCAACTTTGTTAGCTTCCCGAAAGACATGTTGGGCTTTTCTATCCTGTCTTATCTCAAAAAGTATCCTAGCCTCTTCAACAATTGTTTTAATCCTCCAAGGAGGTGTTTTCCAATTTAAAGTCCCATACCTTTAACCTCTAAGACAATCCTTAATTCAAAATATACTTTTTCATCAATCTTATAACATAATTATGTTTTCCTTTGAATTCCTTTTTGAAAATTCTACATCATAGGCTTACTAATCAAATATTTTCAACCTTAATCTTAGATTCATAACCTCAATTAAAGATTCACAACCTTATATAAATATTCACTACTTTAGTTAAAAATAACCCCTTCATGATCTTATTACACAAAAGGTCTTACCCTAATTAAAACCACATAAGGTAAATCTCATTAATTAAAGGTCCCTTCAATTAAGATCTCATAAATAAATCATAATAATCAAAGATCTTACTTTCATTAAAATATCTTAAGATAATTCATGCTAATCAAAGGTTTCTCTTTAAATAAAATCTCCTAAGATAATCAACATTTATCAAAGGTTTCTCTTTAATTAAATCTCCTAAGATAATCAACATTTATCAAAGGTTTCTCTTTAATTAAATCTCCTAAGATAATCAACATTTATCAAAGGTTTCCCTTTTAATTAAATATCCTAAGATAATCAACATTTATCAAAGGTTTCTCTTTTAATTAAATCTCCTAAGATAATCAACATTTATCAAAGGTTTCTCTTTTAATTAAATCTCCTAAGATAATCAACATTTATCAAAGGTTTCTCTTTAATTAAATCTCCTAAGATAATCAACATTTATCAAAGGTTTCTCTTTTAATTAAATCTCCTAAGATAATCAACATTTATCAAAGGTTTTCATTTCAATTAAAGTCCCATAATATAATTTATACAAATCAAAGGTCTTATTTCAATTGAAGTCCCATAATATAATTTATATAAATCAAAGGTCTTATTTCAATTGAAGTCCCATAATATAATTTATATAAACCAAAGGTCTTATTTCAATTGAAGTCCCATAATATAATTTATATAAACCAAAGGTCTTATTTCAATTAAAGTCCCATAATGTAATTTATATAAATTAAAGGTTTATATTTAATTAAAATTATAAAGTAAACCTTACTAATCCAAGGATTACAACCATGTACTTATACAGCTTCATGGCAGATGTGAAACATCTTTTATATAATGATCTAAGGACTACTAGAATCTAAGTTCAGATAAGATAAAACTAGGTGCTAAGTTTCTCTTCTGCTGCCACTAATTGTCCCAAAGAGATTGGGCTTACGTAGCAATGGAAATTCCACAAAGATGTAGATGGCTTCCCATTGAGAAGTAATCCCAAACACAGCACCCTCTCTAAACCACTGGTGGTTTTCCAAACCATGAGTAGCACTTTTCAAAATTCAGTGCTCGCTTGACACAGGTGGTTTTTCAAACTATGAGCAACACTTTCCAAAACACAGTGCTCGCTTGACACAAGTGGTTTTACAAACTATGACCAGTGCTTTCAAAACACAACACTCTCACATTGACACAGGTGGATTTTCAAACTATGAACAGTGATTTCAAAACATAGCACTCTCACATTGACACATGCGGCTTTCCAAACTATGAGAAGCACTTTCAAAATATAGCGCTCTCTTGACATAGGTGGTTTTCCAAACTATGAGCAGCACTTTCAAAACACAATGCTCTCATACAAGCATCTAAATACACAACACTTCATATACTAGCATCTAAATGCACAACGCTTCAAATACTAGATGCAGGTGGTTTCCAAACCTTTCAACAGGATTATTACGCTATAGGGGAGTATAACTAGGTTTTAATCTAAACATTCATCATACAAACATATGTAAGCGGATAAATTTTTAAGACTCTCCAACCTTAATACTCCTATGGAATGAATTTTGGTGGTCTCTTGCTACCTCTCCCTTAGCTTGTTGTGCACTCATGTCTTTCCCCAATCACCTTGTCTACATTTTACTCTGTTTCTCCCATCTTCCTCCTTTCTTTGCACCTTATGTTCTCCTCCTACTCTAGGTGGCTCATCCACTGTCCCTTATCGAATCTTGAGCCAACATCAATCCCCCTTTTCTTCAATGCTTTTATCCCTTCTCATCTGGTGGTAAACAATTCTTTTTCCCATAATTTCCACCTTTGGAAATTTAAAGCCCCCTAGATTATTTACATAGGTTAAACTATATAGGGTAATGGGATCGTTGCATTATTAAAATGAAGAATGATCAAGCAATTAGAGAATAACATTTTTGCTAGATGTACTCAGTAATTCTCTGTTCATTCTAGTTTGGTTGTAAGTTTGAGGTTTGGTTATAGTAAGATCATGTATTTATTCCAAGTTTACTCCTCTATGAAACTTTGTTCTCCTTTAGCAAGAGGAATGAGTGAGTTGAGGTTTAGCAAGTGCGGTAGGAGTGAGGGTTTGAATTTTCTGGGCAGGAATCTCATCCAAGGTGGTAGAGGTAGAGCAGGTATGGAAGGGGTGGGTGGGAACCTCGAGCATGGATCAAGTGAGGATCCAGAGGAAGGTGGTTATGTTGTGGCATATTTGGAGGCAGTTATCACATGGGGGCACAACCCTCCTCAGAAAGACCCCTACAAAAAAGATACGAAGGACAATGCCGAACCCAAGAAGTGGCTATATTTTTTTGAGACTCTTAGAGAAAAAAGAAAGGAGGTTCTCTCTCTTTCGCCCCTAGTTCCAGTAAATAGTAAAATTTCAGCCCCAGCAAGTTCCATGAGCCCTTTTCTTCTAATGGAAGAATTCTCCCTAGTAGGCAAGTTTTTCAGAGGTAGGTCGGACCTGGAGACTATCAGGGCTTGGGCGACGAGTAAATGGTGACTGGTATGCAGCTTGGAGTTGGTAGCTCTAACTCAAGGGTTCTTCATTATCTGTTTTAACAATATGGAGGATTCTAACCGCATTTTAACAAGAGGTCCTTGGTTTCTAGGCAAAAGGAGCCTTTTTATCAGACGATGGGGTGAATATTTCAACCCTAAAAAGAAAAATATTAACATTGCCCCTATTTGGGTTCATCTCCCGAGTCTACCTGTTGAGTTCTTCAATGAATATTGGTTGCAGGGTATAGCTAGAACTATAGGGGACCTGATCTCCATTAACCATGT
This sequence comes from Wollemia nobilis, assembly GCA_028583015.1. NCBI lineage: Eukaryota > Viridiplantae > Streptophyta > Pinopsida > Araucariales > Araucariaceae > Wollemia > Wollemia nobilis. Next base: position 139,982 of record JAQPPZ010005416.1, on the reverse strand, counting down.
GACCTTGGCCAGGACAAGGATGACTCATGCATGAATCCGCATAAATGCTAATTTGAATACTGAATTGCCAAGGTTTGTGGAGCTACAGTATGGAGAATACTATAGAAAATAGCTAGTAGAATACGAGAACAAACCGAAATTCTATGCAGAATGTAATAATCAAGGACATCTATGCAATCAATGCCCTGACTTGGCAATGAATAGAGAAAAGCAAAAGTAGGGAATTCTAGATAGAGGAAATTTGAGGAGTTTCCTTGGCAAAGGTGATTTCAATCAAGCAAACTATGTCTACCAAAAAAATAAAAAAGAGGGTACAGGGTCCCAACAAGACAAAAGAAAACAACAAGTTGTTGGCAACCAAAATACTCAGGTAAGTTCCAATCCTCTAGTTTCAAATAAATTTTCAATTCTATCCAATATAGGAGTAGGAGGATTATCAAAATACATGGAAGCCCAGCACCTTCAGGCTAAACTTTTTTACTCTCTTGAATCCCCATCCAAGTCAGGATCCTCAAACCCTAATGCTGAAATTATTGTAAGCCCCGTGGGCATCACAAATCTAAACCCTAATGCACGATCTCTAGAATCCACATCCAAGTCAGGATCCTTAAACCCCAATGCTGGAAATACTTCAAGCCCAGTGGGCATCCCAAACCCAAACCCTAATGTTGAAGAACTTAGGAAGAAAGTTGAGGCATTGGAAAATAAAAAATCTCATCTCCCTAACATCATCACTAGGAACCAATGGAATCCTACTAAGGGGTCGTCCCGCAGACCAGGGGAATACAGGAAAAAAGGAGAAGATTTGGATGTAGGGGTGGAGATATGTGAAACTCTTCAGAATGAGGAATATGATAGTCTGGTTTTGCAACAAATTACCTCCCCTCAGTTTAGTCCTAAACAAACCAGGAGCACTATGAAGTCTCCTATATATTTTGGCAGTGAAAAAAGAAGAGGGAGAATATCAAATGTTGAACATCAAAAAATTAAAACTAATAATGACATTGACAATGGAAAACAGAGAACCTTGTTTCAATAGGTTATTCTAGGTTCTGAAGACAACAAATTAGGAAAACCTCCTCAAGGGAGGGGGAGAGGAAGAAATCCCAAACAATCTAAATTAAGTTCCTCTCATGGAACGTGAGAGGCCTCAATGGCCTTCCTAAACATAGGGAAGTCAGTGCAATAAGAAATAAAGAGAATCCAACTATTATCATGTTGCAAGAAACAAAAACTGATGAGATTCAATCAAAAAAATAGCAAAAATAATCTAGAATCAAGCGGATATGGTTTGCAAATCATCCAGAGGAGCATCTGGAGGCCTTATGACTTTGTGGGATCCTCGAATAGTAGAAGGCACCATTATTCAGAAATATGATAGGGTTCTTAGTTTTTTATTTAAGGAAATAAACAGCAATAGGTCATGGATCCTTTCAAATATTTATCCCTAAAATTCAATTCAAGGGAGAGATCTACTGTGGGAGTACTTAGGCAATCTGAGTGAAATCTTCCATAATGTCCCCTGGATTATGGCTGGGGATTTTAACACTCCTCTTTACCCTTCAAACAAAATGGGTGGAAATGGACCACCTATCAGGAGCATGAATGAGTTCAATGACTTTGTGAACTCCAACATGTTGATGGATGTAAAACTTAGAGGAGCGAATTATACCTGGAGCAATCGGCATATAGGGTGTCATCTCATTCAAGAAAGGCTTGATAGGTTTTTTCTATCAAAGGAGACTACAACTTTGTTCGGTGATTCTACCCTACAAGACCTTCCTAAAATTGCCTTTGATCATAATCCCATTTTTTTGGAGATCCCTAACTCTCTGTCCTTCAAGAAACCTTTCATATTTCAATCTATGTGGATCAAACATTCCAGTTTCAAAGATAACTTAATTCAGTGGTGGCAGTAGCCTGTCAGGGGTAGTGCAAATTTTAAACTTGCTGGTAAATTAAAGTTTGTTAAGGAAAATATTCGAACTTGGAACAAAGAGGTCTTTGGGAACCTCTTTGAAAATAAAAAATAGGTTGTTGACAATTTGAAGATAATTGATCAGAGGATCCAACATGGTGATGCTGATGAAACTACTAGGCAGGAGGAACGAACAAAACTAGCAAAGTTTCATAATATTTTGGCCTGTGAGGAAATCTATTGGAGGAAAAAAATCAAGGGCTATTTGGTTGAAATATGGAGATTCAAATTCCAAGTTTTTTCATGTCACCACGCTTAGAAATAGAAGAAATAACAAGATAAAAAAATTTTAAAAAATAGATGGTTCTATTACTCAAGACTTAACAGAAATCAGAAAGGAGGCAGTAACTTATTTCAATTCTATCCTTGGTCAAGAATTGCAGTGCAATGAGGAGGCCAAAGATATTCTCTTGCAATCCATTCCTAGCATAATAAATGAGGATATAAACCTTAAGCTTCTAGCTCCCTTTTCTGATGAGGAAATTAAGGAAGCCTTGTTTAGCATGGAGCCAAAAAAAGCCCCGGGACCCGATGGCTTTCCCCCTCATTTCTATCAAGCTTTTTGGGACATTGTAAGTAAGGATGTAATTTTTGCGTAAGGATGTAATTTTTGCTGTCAGAGAATTCCAAGCAAGCAATCATATCCCAAAAGATATCAACTCTACTTTTATTTATCTAATTCCTAAGAAGCAAACCCCTAAATCTATGGATGACTTTAGGCTAATCAGTCTATGCAATGTTTCTTACAAGATCCTAACTAAAGCCATTGCAAATAGAATGAGAGATATTTTGCCCCGCATCATAGATCCATGCCAGGGAAGATCCATGTAGGTCAATCTTGGATGGAGTTATCACAATTCATGAAGCTCTGCACTTTGCTCATAAGACTAACAGGTTTGTTTTTGCCCTCAAGCTTGATATGAACAAAGCATTTGATAGGCTAAATTGGGACTTTCTGATTGTTGTCCTCATTAAGTTTGGTTTTCACCACCAATGGGTTAATTTGATAAAATAATGTATTTCTAAAGCATGGTTCTCAATTCTAGTTAATGGAACAACTGCTGGTTACTTTCAAAGTCATTGAGGAATTCGGTAGGGGGACCCTATCACCCCATGTTATTCATCATTGTGGTAGAAGCTTTAGGCAGAACCATCAAAAATGCTTGCAGTTCAAGGCTAATATCGGGAATCAAGGCAAAATATCTCACTAGGGCTATTTCTCACCAATAATTCATCGATGATACCCTTATATTTACTAACGCATCAGTGGTTAAGGACAAAATAATTAAATACATCCTACAACTCTTCGAGGACGCTGCTAGTCAAAAAGTTAATTTCAATAAAAGCAAGTTATATTTCTTGAACACCCCCATTCAGAGGCAAGGAAGGATTGCAAAAATTTTAGGGTGTGATATAGCAAACCTCACCACTTCGTATCTTGGTCTCCCTCTTTTCATTGGTTCTTCGAGAGAGTCAATGTGGAACAGGGTTATTGAAAGAATTCAAAAAACACTTGTTGGATGGAAAGGTCATCTTCTATCTCAAGCAGGAAAGCTGACCCTCACTAAGGCCTCTCTTTAGAGCATTCTAGTCTATTTCCTCTCCATTTTCAAAGCCCCTGTGAAGGTTTTCCAAAAAATGAGAAACTCCAAAAAGAATTTTTAAGGACTAGATCAGAGGAGAAAAAAAGGATACACCTTGTAGGATGGACCAAAGTGTGCAGACCCAGGGAAAATGGGGGCTTAGGTCTGAGGAGAATTGCTCATATAAATTTAGCTTTACTAGCTAATCAGGCGTGGCGTCTCATTTCTGGTGAAGAAAATGAATGGACAACTATCATCAAACAAAAGTATCTTCAAAATATGGAATTTCTAAGTGACTCAATTCCAATCAGAGGTTCTGCTTTTTGGAAAGCAATTCTTAATTGTAAGTAAATCATCAAAAAATGTTTAAGATGGATTTTAGGCAATGGTGAGAGGATAAATTGTTGGAATGATAGGTGGGCTAAGGACGAACCACTGACGCAATATCCTAACTTAGCCCGAATCAGAGATATCACAAAAGAACTCATTGGCAAAAAAATCTCTGATTATATGGTTGAGGACAGAGGTAGAATGAAGTGGAAATAAATAAGAATTTAGGGATTTCAAGCGGAATCAAATGATATTTGTAACATTCTCGAGCAACAGTTTATCCCCATGAGACCCAAGGAAGATCAAGTGACCTGGGCTCCTACAGAAAACGGTCAGTTCACTATTAAATCAGCTTACAAGCTTCTGCTTGATGATGAGGATTTTGTCCTCCAAACGGACTTAGTTTGGATAAAAAATTAATTCTAAAAATTGTAGTCTTTTCATGGTTGGTTATCCAAGGAATAATTCTAACCATTGATAATATGATGCGTAAAGGTATTTGTATCACTAATCGTTGTTATCTGTGTAGGGCTAATTGGGATACCATTTATCACATTTTCCTTGAGTGCCCTTTTTCCTTGACTGTCCTAAGTGGGGTTTTTCAGGCCTTCAATATTTAATGGGTTAAACCAGCCATCGTACTTGATTTTTTTATCTAATGGCCTTACCCCTTTTCAAGCCAAAGACTTAGATACATGTGGAAAATTTGTCTCAATCACTATCTTTGGTAGGCATGGTTAGAAAGGAACCATAGAGTCTTTAATGAGTCTATCCATGATAATAAAACTATCATTGTCAGTCCTATCCTTTGCCAACGAGAATGTGAACCTTATCCATTTTGATAGTTGTAAACCTCATCTGCAGGAGACCACGATTGCTCAATATTTAAGCTTAACCTTATTAGATGAGTTTGTGCCTAGGGTAGTCAAGCCCAGAGCCAATGTTAAGTGGTCTCCACCTCCTACGGGTGGGTTTAAGATTCATTTTTATGGAGCAACTAAGGACAATCCTGGCAGAGCAGGTGCGTTGGTGGCATTGTGCGAGATCATAATGGGAATATGATGCTTGCATTTTTCAAATATTTGGGAACAAGGACAAACAATGAAGCTGAAGCTAGAGCTATGTGGAGAGGCCTTCAAATGACTCAAGACTTAGAAGGCAATTTGATCGTAGAAGGAGACTCTATGCATGTTATAAATCTCCTCAATAATTGGAAAACTCCTCCTTAGAGGATTAAAACAATTGTTGAAGAGGCTAGGATCCTTTTCCAGGGAAGACAGGACAGAAAAGCCCAACATGTCTTTTGGGAAAACAACAAAATTACTAATAAGCTGGCCAATTTGGGTGTCGATGGTGACAGACTTTTCAAATGGGAACACGGTGTCCCGAGTGAAGTAGAGGAGCTTATTCAACAAGAATACCAAGAATGATAGTTGAATTTACCATCAGGGAAGGCACTGTAATTTCGAAGGCTAGGAGTATTCCCGTCTCTTTTTTGAATTGGACTCACAATAAAAATTATCTGAGTTATCAGTCTTCATGGATGCTACTTGGAAATACCACAAAGACTAATGGGGATAGTCACATGTCAGATAACATGGCTCCTAGTCATATTAGTAATTTGAGGTTGGTTGATAATCATAGGGAAGGAAAGAAACGACAATATAAGACTTCGAACCAAAGCCACGTGGACCACCAGATAGCCACTGCCATAAATCTAGCCAGCAGGTTCACTTCTCCAAGGCTGATTGGCCAAGATAGTATGTGGTACCAAAGCATGTCATATACGGAAGAAAGCAATTACCAAAGAATTATTAAGAGTAACTATCAATACAGAGCTTGTGGGAGTTTTTTTCAGTACTCTGCTATGTGTGTCTGCAGCTTTTTGTTTCTCCATTGTCTCAAGGAACGGATATGTGTCTATTTTTTTTTTATAATTATGATGCATGTGTGTTTTCTTGGGGTATACCAAAAATGTTGTATGGGAAGTTTCTTTTTGATAACAGGATATGTGCCTTACCGGATGTAATGGCTTTGGCGCATGTAGATTTTACATAAATAGGATCCTTAGTAAGGATATGTTCATCAACAACCCTGGGCTGATTTTTGTAAAAGGTTTTGGGTCAACCTGGTAAACCCGGTATTAATGCTATAGTATCTTATCTACCAAAAAAAAAATTAAGAATGGTACCCTTTTTAATAAAATATCCTTACAATATTTTATCACTATTTAAAATATATTTCTTTTATTTAAAACAATTTCATAATTGCCCTATCTTTAAAATAAAATATTCTATTTATCTTAAAGGGATTTTTTTAATTTGTTTCACTTAATTAAAGTCCATTAATGAATTTATATTATCATTAAAATGAACTTCTTTAATTATTTCAAATGAACTCTCATTTTTTTATTGAAAATAAGTTTACTAATGAGTTTAAATGAGTCATATCATTTTTAAATCAAAACCTCATTAATTAATTTAAATGAATCTTCGTTTATCATTTAAATTTAATTTACTTTCCTTCATAACAATAATGCTCTATTATCACTTCAACATAACAGTTCACTTTATGCATCCACATATATTTTACAATTGTTCTTTTATTAAAATTCCAACATTATGCTACCCAAGCCATGATGTAGTAGAGAGAAATCAAACTTATAAAACAACAAAGAGGGAATATTTCCATCAACCCAATCACCTATCTTAGCCAGATATTTTACGATAGCTACTAGGCTATCAACTAAGGCTCAAGGCGATCAGTCATTGATGATTATCCCTTTTGACAATGCATGCCTATATGAAGGTATCTATCCATGTTATCTTCAAGTACCTTAATCATTTCCCCTGATCTTAAGTACCCTCATTTTTGGTGGATGCTTATGCCTTATCCACCTATGAGTATACTTGATCCTACACACTTGGAAATATGATAGCGATAACATACCCTTATAAATCAAATAAATATCATATAGTTGGTTCAACTGTTCAAACTAAGTATCGCCACATCATAGGTTAATACATTGTCTCATTATGCCATATAGTCTGCTAGGGAGGGTCATGACATATACGACTATATGTATGTACCTATATGAACCATTAGGCATGCGTATTGCTAATAGGATCTTTTATCGTATAACTGCAAATACCCTGTCGTTCATCATATGTCCCCAACTTACCTCTTACCTCTACCCTTTTCTTATCATCAGGAGGAGGTAATCCGGTTTACTTGCTTGATCCTTCCACAGGGTCTACTTGTACCTGCATCCACCGAACAATCAGCAATACCATATTCTTGTGGGTAAAACAAGTAAACTAATTAGTGTATTTGGGAGGGATGTTACATACTCCCCCACTAGAATTAAATACAATCCCTATGTTTTGAGTTAACAATATCAAAATATCATGATAATACTTAGCAGCACAAAGTTAAAATATTTATCTTTCCATACATGAGTAAACTATTAGTATGTATTACCAATCAAAACATGATTCATAGTAATTGCAAATATGCATATGGTGTATAGTCTTAAGTAAAATCATATCAAACATGCATTATGGAACCCAGAAAAGTATATACAAAATTATATCCTAATGTCCACATAACAGTTTTTCTTTTCTTTTCAAACAAATAAAAGATCCATTGTTATTTAGTAGCCACATATTCTTATGTGGTTTGATGTTTTTCAGAAGCTAAGATTTTGGAAATTGGGTAAACTTCAATATGCTACAGGTTCAACATTAGTTGTTGCATACATTTTATGTGTGGTCTCCTCAATGGGTTGCTGCTTGTCTGCCCTCTATGGACACTGGCTAGCATAATGAGCTCCACCACAAACATAGCACTTCAGAGGGGTCTTATCCCTTCTATTTTCTTCATTCCTAATTTGGGATGTGTTTTCCTTTCGTTGTGCCTTATAATCATCCCTATAGTTTCTTCTGTCAGGATTATCCCTATTCTGGTATCTATTTTGATACTTATTGTTTCGAGGTGAATGATTGTTGTAGACAGTCCCTTAAATGTTCAATATTGGACAAGTCTCACATAAAGTACCATCATGTGAACATGTTCATATCCTTTTCCAGAGGTCTATGTTCATGGTATGGGGTTGTCCTTTCAAAACCCATTTCATCTGAAAGGGTGGACGTGTAGTTCCTCGCCCATAGCATGCTATGTTTAGAATATTCCTTCTATTATATGTGCTTGACACATGCTATGGTTTAGTGTGTGAATACCTAGTCCTTATTTGATGATCCACCTTCCCGGGTTCTATACAAGTTCCACCACTTCTCTAGTTTTAATACTAGGTAATTCAGACCTAACTACAAGTTACAAAGTGTTGTCTTATTCTAACACCCACTGGACCTTTTAGCTTCGGGGTGCAACTTCTCCTGAACTTACCGAATGATTACTAATAATTCCCCACCTGTATTAGGATCCTGAGAAACCCTCATGTACCACTCGCATTTCAGTCTAGAGGATGTGTCCCATTCCATCCGTCACATATCCAAGGCATTAGGACTTCTACTTGTTTGAGTTGAGTAGCCTAAAAATGACTGATTGTGACTCACGATGGTTGCCTTCCCGCAAACATCAGTTTTGGGTATATTTTAAAGTTTGAAGATTGCACATGTTCTTATTTACATTATTTTCTACATGTGTAACTTCAATATATACCCTTAAATATTTTCTATCCACCTTTGGTTGGGTACATATAAACAAATATTCTACTAAGCTGAATTTTATCTTCCTTTGGTCCTTTTTTAAAGAAAATACTAAACTATAGTTTAATGTTACAAGGTACAACAGGTTATGATATGGCCTGCTTATCTCTTTAAGTTTTATTTGTATTCTCTATTCTATTTCATAAGCTCTAATTATAATCTATTTCTAAATTATATCATATGTTAGGAACTTCCATACAGATCTTAATGACTTAATAAAAGTTGTTTTAAAACAATTGAATTTCCTAATAAAATGAATATTCAAAGCTGTTTGACTCCTTTAGAATAGCAACCAAGATAATTCCACTATGTTACTTGAAATCACATGTGGTTCCAAGAGAGTGGACACTAGTGATAATTATCTAACTTTTCATATAATCAAAGTTTTCTATATCCTACTTTTAGTACTTTTTAGCTCTTCAAGTCAAGGCAGATATACTAGAAAATGAAGTGGGTTTGCTTCTTAAGTTGATGACGAAGCAAGAGATATTATTATTTTCCTACCCTACAAAACTTACAATTTATTTTAACTTTATGAGTTCCTATGGCTATCAGTTGGTTTCTACAACTTATACACTGCATAACGAATTTTAGTGAATTTTATTGCTAACCTCATCTTCCTCAGAAGTATACTAAATAGCCCCAAATCTTACATCTATACATTATATGTCATACCGATTGTATTGTGCGTGTGGTTAACCATCCAATAGTTGTTACCTTTGAGGCGGGTGAAATAAAATAATCATGGCAATTGATATACACAATCAAGATTCATTTCTCTATTAGACATACCATGCTACCATGGCTATAGGTGGCTTTCATTTTTTTTGAATAAATGGTTTTAATTTAAACTAACAAATGAAGTCCATATATTGACCATGTAGTAACATATTAATATTTTATAAGACTTTTCTTATTACAAGCTCATATTAGAGTGCAAAAGTCCCTACAAAATACTTTTATATTTTGTATTATAGAAAACCGAACTATGAATTTTATATTTTTCCCTCTATACAAGAAAGGTATTAAAGTTTTATTTTCAACACTCCAAGAGTCTACAGTTAAGTTTAGCTTCCAAAAACTTAAGCTTACGGTGAGTTTAAACTATAATTTTATGTAATAAATGGCACATATATCGAGGACCTTAATATTAGTTTTTCTCATTTTGAATGTCGTATAAACAAGTTATTTTGACTTCGCTTAACAAACAAAAATAAAGAACATATACACAAAGCTACTATCGACTTCTTTCCTTCAGTAGAAGACATTTTTGATTCTAGTGTTTTTATAATTTTCCTAAGTTTATCTCTTAAGAATTAGTGCATCTATTTTTTCCATCATGAGCGATATCGCTTCACCTATACCTCTTAATAACATCTTTCCTTGATCTTATCCTACTTTATTTTTATATCCATATGACGGTGAGTTTAATTGTTTGAGTTTAATTGTTTCACTGATATTTTATTTTCCCCCTCAACAACTTGCTAGGGATATAAACCTACCGAAACACAAATGTTTTGATCTCATTTCACAGTGTAAAGCTTATCAATATCATCTTTAGACTTCTTCATTAAATTTTTCAAGCTACATCTATTTGATGGGCTTATTTTTCTTTAATTAAACTGTCAAAATATACAAGACAAAACCATATTAAAGCCATGTATGGACAACAATAAACCCAAGTATGTTTTTATTAAATTAGGTTCACATGTATACATATATGTATATTTTTGTTTGACAATATTGAAGCTTAAAAATCGGTCATTCCATACAATACACTGCCCAATTATAATTTCCATTTTCTCGAGGCTTACCATTCTTTGCTCACGAATTCAAAGTCTAATGCAGAAGGAATTAGCACATATTCCAATAGGGCAATGTAATAACTTGTCGAATGATTTTGAGTAGATGCTTTCTACATACCTTGGCTTCCCTAATCAAATGGAAAAAGCATTTTTAAAAGTAAGGAATGAATCTGACTTTTTTAGTTTTATAGAATGATTGTTATTTAGGATGGTGTATACTCTCTGCTCTATATTATAATTTTAAAACAAGTAAAAATCTTTCAAAGTCATACTCTTAATATTTTCTACCCGGTGGTCTCCTAGTTAGGTTTGGCTTTTGTAGTGCATAGAACCCAGAAACTACATTTCGTGCAATTGTGGAATAGCTTAAGAGTTATACATAAACAAATCAATAATGAAATTTCAAACCAGCCTTGTAAATTTTAACTTATTCTTTTATTTAAAGATCTGTAATAAATTTTAACCTCTATTAACACCACCATTTGATAAATTGACTACATAGGTTGAAGGCAATTTTTGTGAAACAATACATTACACTTTCACTATATTGATATACTTCTTTCATTCTCTCCTAACTATTAATCTCTTTTTTTGAATACTAAATATTATATTGAAGAAACCCTACAGATGTGGCTTCACCGACTAGTGAAAACGTTGTTGAACGTCGTGAAAACCATATCATTTCCCTCCTTCGATGCTAAGATGTTTTACGGTTTCTTTAACCGAACACAAGCTCCAGTAAACAAATCTTCTACCAAAGTCACAAAAGAGTTCATTCTTAGCTTCTAGAAATGTGGCAACTACAGGGTTTTTGCTTTGCTATAGGGGACTCAGAGCGGTATTTAACCGAATGAATGCATAATAAACTAACATGCATACATCTAATGCAAGACATTCAATTTTTGGTCTTTCCACTTTTGTTTAGATTAAACCTTATCAACTATATACAGCTATTCTATGACGCTTAAATCCTTAAAGTAGTTAAAAAAAATGAAGTTCACTTCAAAGAAAGAACTACTCACAATTTTTACAGTTATTCTATTTATTACACCAACATATTAATAAGAAACATATAGGAAAACCAGACCTGATGTATTATGAAAAACCTCTCACTAAATTTCTCTTCATAAAACTAGCCGAGTTTCCAAAAATAGGGAGGTAGAAATCATATGAAAACAATAAAATGAACTATCACACCATGATCCCCACCATCATATTTCTTATGTAGTTTAATAGATGGAGAGAGTAAGCCTACACTTGACATTTGTATAAATTCATGCAGTTGTCCCAGTTTCCATTTAGCCAAGTGGTCCATAAATGCATGGATGGAATGCTACAGATTGCACTTATTTTATATAAATACACTAATTACCATATTTAATTTTGTAATTTATTTTTTTATTGAGTAAATACTTCTTATACATATACATATCTACAGTGGGTATTGAACCCGAGTCACATCATCGATAATGTAAGTGGCATCCTTGTCGGTAGACCATATTTTTGTAAATTATTTTTATTTTTATTTATTTATTTTTATTGTTATTATTATTTATCTATTTATTATATTTTATTATTATTATTATTATTATTATTATTATTTTTATTATTATGTTATAATATTTTAAAGGTACGAATATTTTAAAAGTTATTTTTGCAAACAATCACAGATCCCTATATGCGACTATATATATGCACTTATGTGAACCATTGCGCAGGTGTATTGCTAATAGGGCCTTTTGCCCTATAATCGCAAATACCTTGTTGCTCATCATATGTTCCCAAATTAACTCTTACCTTTACCCTTTTTTAATCATCAGGAGGAGGTGATCTGGTTTACTTACTTGATCCTTCCATAGGTTCTACCTATACCTGCATCCACCGAACAATCAGCAATACCATATTCTTGCGGGTAAAGAAAGAAAACTAATTGGTGCATTTGGGAGTGATGTTCCATACTCCCCCACTAGAATTAAACACAGTCTCTGTGTTTTGATTTAACAATCAAAATATCATGATAATACTTACCAGCACAAAGTCAAAATATTTATCTTTCTATACATGAGTAAAATCTTAGTATGTATTACCAATCAAAACATGATTCATAGTAATTGTAAACATGCATATGGTGTATAGTATTAAGTAATATCACATTAGATAGGTATTATGGAACCCAAAAAAGTATATAGAAAACTGTTTCCTAATGTCCACATAATAGTTTTTAAACAAATAAAATATCCATTGTTCTTTAGTAGCCACATCTTCTCATGTGGCTTGATTCTTGTCAAAATATAAGGTTTTTTAACTTGAGTATACTTCAATATATAGGAGGTCCAGCACTGGTTGCTACATATATTTTATGTTTGGTCTCCTTAGTGGGTTATTGCTTGTCTGCCCTCTATGGACATTGACTAGCATAATGAGCTTCACCACAAACATTGCACTTCAAAGGGGTTTATCCCTTCTATTTTCTTCATTCCTAATTTGGGATGTTTTTTCCTTTATTTGCACCTTATAATCATCCCTATAGTTTCTTCTATCAGGATGATCCATGTTCTGGTATATATTTTGATACCTATCATTTCAAGGTGAATGACTACTGCAGATAGTCCCTTAAACGTTCAATATTGGCCAAGTCTCTCATAAACTGCCATCATGTGAACACGTTCATCTCATTTTCCAGAGGTCTATGTTCATGGTATGGGGTTGTTCTTTCATATCCCTTTTCATCTAAAAGTGTGGACGCATGGTTCCCGACCCATAGCATGCTATGTTTGGAATATCCCTGTTATTATTTGTGCTTGACACATGTAATGGTTTAGCATATGAATACCTAGTGCTTATCTGATGATCCACCTTCCCAAGTTCCAAACAAGGTCCACCACTTCTCTAGTTTTGAGACTAGGTAACTCAGACCTAACTACAAGTGATGAAGTGTTGTCCCATTCCAAAACCTGCTAGAACTTTTAGCTTTGGGGTTAAAATTCTCTTGAACTTATCAAATGATTACTAATGATTCCCCACTTATGTCAGGATCCTATTAAACCCTCACGTACCACTCATATTTCAATCTAGAGGATGTGTCCCATTCCACCCTCATCACATATTCAATGCATTAGGACCTATAATTTTTTGAGTTGAGTAGCCTGAAAATGATTGATTGCGACTCACGATGGTTGCCTTCCCGCAAGCATCAGTGTTGGGTATATTTTAAAGTTTGAGGATTGCACATGTTCTTATTTAGATTAGTTTCTACATGTGTAACTTCAATATATACCCTTAAATAGTTTCTATCCACCTTTGGTTGGGTACATATAAATAAATATTCTACTAAGCTGAATTTTATCCCCTTTTGGCATTTATAAAAGAAAATACTAAACTATAGTTTAATGTTACAAGGTACAACAAGTTATGATATGGCATGCTTATCTCTTTAAGTTTTATTTGTATTCTCTATTATATTTCATAAGCTCTAATTATAATCTATTTCTAAATTATATCATATGTTAGGAACTTTTATATAAATCTTAATGACTTAATAAAAGTTATTTTAAAACAATTGAATTTCCTAATAAAATGATTATTCAAAGTTTTTTGACTCCTTTAGAATAGCAATCAAGATAATTCCACTACGTTACTTGAAATCACATGTGGTTCTAAGAGAGCGAACACTAGTGATAATTATCTAAATTTTCATATAATCAAAGTTTTCTATATCCTACTTTTAGTACTTTTTAGCTCTTCAAGTCAAGGCAGCTATACTAGCAAACAACGTGGGTTCACTTCTTAAGTTGACGACAAAGCAAGAGATATTATTATTTCCTACCCTACAAACCTTAAAATTTATTTTAACTTCATGGGTTCCTACGACTATCAGTTGGTTTCTACAACTTATACACTGCGTAAGAAATTATAGTGAATTTTATTGCTAACCTCATCTTCTTCAAAAGTTTATTAAATAGCCCCAAAGATTACAACATATATACACTATATGTCATACCGATTATATTATGCGTGTGGTTAACCATCCAATAGTTGTTACCATTGAGGTGGGTGAAAGAAAAGAATTACAATAATTGATATACAAAATCAAGATTTGTTTCTCTATTAGACATACCATGCTACCATGGCTATAGGTGGTTTTCATTTTTTTGAATAAATGGTTTTAATTTAAACTAACAAATGTAGTCCATAAATTGACCATGTATTAACATACAAATATTTTATAGAAATTTTCATATTACAAGATCATATTAGTGTCCAAAAGTCCCTACAAAATACTTTTATATTATAGAAAATCGAACTCAGAAATTTATATTTTTCCCTCTATACAAGAAAGGTATTAAATTTTTATTTTCAGCACTCCAAGAGTCTATAGTTAAGTTTAGCTTCCAAAAACTTAAGCTTACGATGAGTTTAAACTATACTTATATGTAATAAATGGCACATATATCGAGCACCTTAGATTGTTTTTGCTTGTTTTGAATGTCGTATAAACAAGTTGTTTTGACTTTGCTTAACAAATAGAAATAAAGAACATATACACAAAGCTACTATCGACTTCTTTCCTTTGGAAAAATATATTTTTGATTCTAATGTTTTTATAATTTTTCTAAGTTTATCTCTTAAGAATTAGTGCATCTATTTTTCCATCATGAGCAATGTCACTTCACCTATGCCTCTTACTAATGGCTTTCCTCGATCTTAACCTACTTTATTTTTATATCCATATGACAGTGAGTTTAATTGTTTCACAAATATTTGATTCGCCCCCTCAATAACTTGCTAGGGATATAAACCTATCGACACACACAAGTTTTGAGCTCATTTCACGGTGTAAAGCTTATCAACATCGTCTTTAGACTTTTTCATTAAATTTGTCAAGCTACATCTATAGACACCTAAAACATGTCATGTTCAGGGAGACTACTCACATAGGCACACTCATAGGTCATGTGACTAAACCTTGGGACCTTCCAAGTGTCAAAAGTGGTTTTTACCACTCATTTGGGGAATTTTCAGCCCATCCAAGCCTGGCCGCTATGGACCAGAGCGGCTGGATTCTGGCCACTGTAGCTCAGAGCGGCCAAACCTTAGCCACTGCAGATGACAGTGGCTAAAACTTAAATGCATTTTTCCACCCATCCAGCCTAATATCGGGTGGAAGTGGCAGTCTGCATGCAATAAGGATGAGCGGGGACAACTTTGCATTCCTCCTCATAGCCAGTCTACATGAAAGACTCAAGTCCAGATTTAGACATCAGTTAACTACCCCTCAAGGGTAGACAAAAGCTTAAATTCTCATGCTAACATCAAGTGCGCATGAGGGATTCAGTCCTAGGGTTTGAACATTGACCTAGGGCTTCAAAAACTTTATAAGGAGTAAACCTAAAAGCACTAGGGGACCTTCTTTTATCAATCAGAGAGAGAGAGAGAGAACATCACATATCAGAATTTTGAATAGGTTGGATCATTGAGGAGAGCTTCTAGAGACTTGGAGAGCTTCCCTTGGAGATCAATTTTGTGGTGAAGCCCTATCATATTGGAGGGCAAATATGAACATATACGGTAATCATTTTAACATTAGTAGTAGACTTGAGCCCATAGCCTTTGGATCAATAGAGATAGATTTCACCTTAGCGGCCATTGTCCTAGATAGTGGCCCGCAACCTAGTCTAGGGTTTAGGTGATAGTTTCTTTTATTCTGCTTCCTCCATGTTTTCATTTCATTAGCATAAGCTTTATTTTAGTTATTTGCGTTCATAGTACTAGTTTCATTGCATTTGTTTCCATTGAGCATATTCATTTCTAACAACCTCATCCGGGGAGGCAATCTCGGACATCTAAGCGTGTGTTGTTGTTTCATTGATTTCAGGGCTACAGGTTCATCGGATAAATCCACAACATACGAAAGCAAGAGGATCCCTCTAGGAATCAGACCTAGAGAAGGAGGCATCTGTAAGCCCTCATACAGTTTTGTGTGCATCATCGGGAAGCTTGTAAAGGTGCATCACCCCTTGCTAGGGGATATTTTATACATCTGCTACCCTCTTTGTGTAAAATCATGTATCAAATGAAGGGTATCCCGTAGAGGGATTTATATGTAACCGGATCTTGGAAATATCAATACAAAGCATTCATTCATTTATTTCTTCGCACTTTGGTTATGCCTTTATTTTATGCTTTTTCATTTAATGCATGTTAGACGTTAAAATATTTAATAATAATCACAAATAGAGTGAGTGGATGGTGCAGCCGCTTCCCCGGGGTCGCTACAGATGGTGATCATGGTGGGACCCCCACCTAGTTTTTATTTTCTGCCACTTTACTGATCCATGTTTTTGTGTGCAGGTCTAGCCACTCTGATCTACAGTGGCCAAGAATCAACCGCTCTAGTCTACAATGGCCAAGAGTCAACCGCTCTGGTCTACAATGGCTAGGAATCATCCGCTCTGGTCAATAGCGGCCAGAGCTTGAGTGCAGCAGAAATCAAAATATTGGTTCTCTGAGCTGGATTTGAGGTTGGTATAGCTTCTCTGATGATTTATGTTCTTTTATCTGCTTCTATTTTCCTAAAAATAGTGAACATTAAACCACATTTTAATTTGGAAAATTAAGGAACGAAAGGAAAGAATTTGCATCTGGTGCATCTTAGAGTTTTTTTAGATTTTCACTAGGCGTTGCTAGGAACAACGACTTATGCTTGTAAATTCCACCCTAGAATCCAGCGTGCTAGGAATTGTGTGTTGGTTTGCTTGCCTTGAGGCCCTGCTAGAGGCCATATTTGCACAAAGTAGAATACATTCATGAATCTCATACTAGTTATGCATCTTTTCTAAAAAGTGAAACGTCATTCATATCAGGCATATAGGAAAGAGACATTACTGTTGTATGATGCATTTTACTTTATGCAAACTTAAAATGAACCACACACACATACGCATGTTTTAAACATTGGAGAGTTGGATTTCATCACCAACCTTCAATTCAGTCCGGTGACGTTGGCATTCATCTCCTTCCACCGGCTTGCCCCCTAGATCTTCTTAGAATGGAATTGGGAACTTCTTCATAGTGGTACTAAGTTACTCATGTTCAAACTGTCTCCCACTATTGGAACAATTGGTTCAGAGTGGAAGAGCTAGGCGAACCCCCCACTGGGACTTCAGCGGTGTACCCTAGTCTCTTTTTGAGAAAATCATGTTTGGCATGGGTGTTCTTGATTCCCACTATGGATGAGTCTCCTTATTCTAAATCCAAAACAAGAGCAAGAAACAAGAGCAACAACATATCAAAGACACATCAAATAGTTTAGGGCACACATAAATTGGTAATCAAGATAAACACTTGCTTGATATTGTTTGGCCACATCTAAATTGCAATCCAAAAAACTAATTCACAAGCACAATGGTCAAAACCAGAAGTAAACATCCTCGGTCCAATACCGAGGGAGAATCTGAAGCAACACATACCCATAGGTGAAGTTGTAGTAACATTGAACCACATGCTCATAAGACCGTGAGACGTAGTTCCATGAGTCTATGGGGTGATAATTCAACCCTTGGGGGCTCTCCTCGAGAAACCCCAAATAGAGAGTCAAATCATGGAACTAAATCACAAAAACACAAAGAGGCCTCATGGCCATCATCATCAAGGAGACACGAGGAAGCCTCAAGGCCTTCCTCTAAACACACAAAAACTTCTCAAAGACATGAGGAGGCTTCAAGAGCTTCCTCCCCACATGGACATAAGGAGGGTTCTAGACCCCATTCTTCACATAGGGATGATGAGGTTTCCCCATATCCATCCTCATGGAGGGTAGATAGGGCCACAAAGCCCTCATCACCAAAAATACACACAAGAGTCACAACATCTCAAACTTCACATGAGACATTGAGAATAGGTCTACCCACTGAAGGGCAAGAAACTAGAGCTACATCCAGTCATAGGCATCAAACAGAAGATACCCTTCACACAAGAGGAAGGATTCCAATAGATTATGACCTCATTGGATAAAATGGCACCCCAAGGGATCAGCCATGGAAAACAAGATAGTTAGATGAGTTGGATCGGTTGCATCCGAGGCCACCTCCCAGAACCGTAGTCACAAAAAATTTTGCATCTGGAAGTTCATGAACTGTTACTTCTAAATGCACCTCTCAACCTAGGGATGCTTCAGAATGACTCCACAAGTCTCATGTAGAGTCTGACCATAGAGACACTTATCAACATACAAAATAGATTACAGTAGCAAGCAAAAGCCAAGAAACAATAGAGACCTCTTCGAGGAATCTATGAATCAAAACCACAAGAGCAAAATCAGATAAACCTGAGTCCTCTTCAATAGTGCAATCTGACCACATGCGATGGTTAGAAAATACATTGTGTAAAGAGTGAGAGCTAGTGGAAGCTCTCGAGCATGACAAACAAAGAGAAAGGCTTTTGCACCAACATGAGCAGCGTCTTAGAGAACAAGCTGAGCAACTAGCTCGCATCAATTTACAAGCCAATAGAAAATGATCATCAAAGAGATAAATGTACCGACTCACCAAGAGAGGGGTGCAATAGACAACAAGAAAGCCCACAACAAAACCACCACTCAAATTATGAACAACATCAAACTGGTGGAGAAAGGGTAGATATGATAAATCAGGATCAAGCACATCCTGAATCCCCTCGTAGGAGGGAAGAAAATAGAACAAGTCAAAGGCACATAGAGTTACCTCCATTACCACCATGAGGGGGCCTACAAGAAGAGGAACTCCTCGCCTCAAAGGCATTCCAGGAACTCACTAAAAATATGAAGTCCTTTGAGAAACAAGAAATGATAGGCAACCAACCGACATTGAGAAAAATACACAACCAACCATTATGCCCATCAGTCCCTAGCCCTGCATATCCTAAGCATTTTGAGATGCCTAGGTTAGAAAATTTTAAGGGTGAAGAGGATGCACAAGAGCATATTACCAATTTTATCAATGCATGTTTTCATCTTGAAGACAATGATGCTCTTATGCTAAGGACTTTCATTATGACATTTTTGGGCGTTGCCACTCAATGGTTCAACCAACTGCCCAAGCACAACATATCCAGTTTTGAACAACTAGCAAATGCATTCCTGAAGCGTTTCTCCTTTGGTTCTAAAATAAAGGTGAACCTTTCGAACCTGGCCAACCTAAAACATTATGATGATGAGCCAGTAATGGAATATGGGGATAGGTGGAGAAAAGTCATGGTAAAGTTATCATTCTCCATCCCCATAGAAGAAATTGTCCGCATGTTCACCAAGAGTTGTTCTAAACATATTTCCCTCTTGCTACAACTTCAATAATATCCTTCATTTGAGGAAGCCTTGGCATAGGCCAAACTCATTGAAGACATAAAAGTAGATGAGGGAACCATCAAGCTCCGAAACAAGGAGTGGAACAAGAATGGCAAAAATGACAAATACAAGCAGAAGTAGGCAAGCCCTGCTCCAGTTAATCAAGTAGTATTGGTTGCACCTAAGGATGGGGCTGCGTAGCAACCCTAGAATTATCAAGCACAGCCCCCACCAACCAATTATGATCAAAAGAACAATCAGGGGTGAAATAGAGAACGCAAGCCACCTCGCTATTTTACACCTCTATCAGAGTCAATGCAATCAATTTTCAACCAATTGAGCGAGGTTGGGAAGATCAGATTTCTAGATGTACCTCTTATAGATCCCAACCATCCTAAGCCAAAAGGATATAGGGAAGATCAATTTTACCCTTATCACAGGATACCAGGGCATAATATTGAAGTTTGTGTTGGTTTCAAACATCAGGTGCAAAACATGATTGAGGCAGGAGAACTTAAAGTTGACAACCCATTGGCTCTCGATAATAGAGATATGGGCATATACAAGAACTCGCTTCCCAACCATGAGGTCCCTAGAGGGCAAGGTGCCCAAGTCAATCAGGTCCGAATTGATACACCTACCCATGGGTGCATTGGGATGGTTGAAATTGTCAATATAGCTACCAGGACTAGATGATATGGTCAACCACAACCTCCTGCAGCTCCTATTAATGTCCCGACTGCACCTAGGCAGAGGTAGGGGTAGAACAACCTTCCAGGTCCACCAACTCGACCTGTGGTAACTGTTTGGAGTAGACTAGAGCAAAATTTACAAATGACTCTGACTAAGCTATCTATCTATGAGCTCATACAACAGTCCCCAAAGCATAGGGAGACTTTGATGGAGATTTTGAGATCAATTGAGCTCCAACCACAAGATCCAAATGCATTCACTTGTTTTATCGGACAAGTACAAGAATGTCAAGAACCTGTAATCCGATTTTATGATCATGAAATTAAGATAGTGTCTACTGCCTTACCAGACCCTCCATTGCACATTGTTGCATCAGTCAATGATTTACCTTTTAAGCGGGTCTTGGTCGATACGGGTTCTTCAATCAACATCATCACAACAATAGCAATAGAACACCTTAAGATCCCCAAGTCAAATATCATTCTGGGAGCCTACACATTAAGAGCTTTTAATGATGCTTTATGCAATACTATGGGAATGATAGTCCTACCCATCAAGGTAGGGCATAAGACCATCCCTGTGATGTGTCATGTCTTGGAAGGGGCCATGCAATACAACATCCTCCTAGGGCACCCTTGGATAAGAGATATGAAGTGTGTTCCTTCGATTTTACACCAATGTGTCAAGTACGTGCATGATGACAAAGTCTATGTGGTGTTGGCTGATGAAGAGCCATTCAAATATGTCCATCAAGTGGATTTTCTAGGAGAATTTGTAATTCCCTCTACCCACTTGTATGTAGGACCTTCATCTCCAACTACACAACTAGATAACAAAGGCAAAGGGGTACATAAAAACCCAGACACATCAACACCTCATCTTGCACCCAAAATGACTAATGCTTCTAATAGACCATCAACGTCTAAACCAAAAGACAATCAAAAGCTAAAGGTACCCATAGTTGAGGAAAGAAATCCCAAGGAAGTGCTAACCATAGACATTGAGAAAAGTCCAAGTCCCATGGAGGAAGAAGATCTCCAAGATCAAGCTGAGGAGATACTAGAACCCGCTTCGCCAGTGTCATCTGTAGGATCATCCACATCACATGCGACAATACACTTGGAAAGTATGGGGATAGGAGAGTATCTTGTGTAGAACATAACATTTACGCCCATCATAGAGTCTACACAGGACATGGGATGGCCAAAAGACCTAAGACCACCAGTGGGAACAGTGGTTCCGCTTGGAATCCCTCCCAACCAGACAAATTTTATCTACGTTGGCCTAGACTGCACCCATAAGTCTATAGACATAGAAGAGGACAATGATGAACTATTCATGGTTAATGTTCATTACCTCTCTAATCCTGAGTTTGCTCTAACCTATTTTGAATGTTACCATTGGCATGGTTACGGTCTTGGTATATATGAGCAGGGGCGTAGGCGGCCATTCGAGCCGCAATACCAGCTTCCATCTGACAGGTTTGGGTTAGGCTATCACATCAGAGGTCGAGATGACTCTCTAGCAGTAGCCTTGGATAGATTAAGCTTGGGGTTAGGAGAAGACATCGATTTTATTCCCTATCACCCACCAAGTGCAAGATATCTGAGCAATAGACAAGTGGTTGTGGTAAACATACCACCTCCCGAGACTTATCATCCAAGCTCCACAATTGAGGCCATCCCAACAGGTTGCAACTTGTGGGATGAGGAACGAGAAGGAAATGGATATGAGGCAAATGATGATGAAGCACAGACAAGCTTAGCCTATCATGGGCCTCGCTATTTACAAAGCCTTGCCTGGTCCAGCCACAATGAGAGTGGGTACATATCGGATGAAAGTGGCTATGAGTCAGAGGACTCAATAGAGAGAGCCTACCTAGGGGCAAGGCAATGGCCCCATGACTTGGGGCAACATACTAATGCAAATGGCATCTTCATAAGTGATGAAGAATATGAGGATGAGATAGAGATGGCCTACTTAGGGCCAAGAGACGTACCCCTTACCTTGGGGCCACATACCAATGCTAATGGTTTTTGGATAAGTGATGATGACTTTGATGATGAGACTGAGATGGCTTATCTTGGACCTCACCACTTATGGCAGGTCAACATACTGGTAGAAAGAGAAGTGGTACTTCGTGCCATAGACCCTGGCTTGTGGTTTTTGGGGAGACCTATCGACTTAAATGTCATTCATCGTATGGTCAATCCCCCTCTGCCTACGTTCAGGGAGCTCTTAGAACCCAATGATCCTATTATCCGGCTTGCTCATGGGCTAGATCCAGAGATTCCTTTTCCTCCAGAGCCTCATCGTGAGAATGGAGGAGAAACCTCTAAGACAAGATTTCACCCATGTGGTCCTGGAGATTTCATTCCATCCATCAATATGATCTCCATTGATTTGACCACTCCACTTCATAACCCAACGCATCCTACTAAACCACTGTGTCTTGATACAGAGGCTATTGATTGGGACCACGTTGATTCACCCATAGATCCTGAAGACCTTTTCTCTAGCGAAGAGGTGTGGCAACCATTTCATTTTGCATCAGGATGTGCATATGACGTATTCCATGTCGGCTTGGATTCTGAGTCAGTAGGACCTATAAATCCCACCGATGACATTCATTTGATACCCATGCCTCACCAGCTGGAGGATGGGTCACATATGGCTATAGAAGTAACTTTCGAGATGGACATCAGTGATGATCCTACTCAACCAAAGAAAGTCAAGTTCGGAGAAAGTCTGTCTCCAGAGGAACAAGCCATCATAATTCCTCTCCTTAAAGAGAGGCCAAATATTTTTTCTTGGACTTACAAAGACATGCCAAGGATTGATCCAAAGTTAGTTGTTCACAACCTTTCATTGGATCCCATGAAGAAGCCGATCAAGCAAAAGTTGAGGAAAATGCATCCAACCATCGCTTTGATGGTGAAGAACGAGTTACAAAAACTATTGGATGTGATTTTCATAGTTCCCATCGATTATCCCGAGTGGGTTTCGAACATGGTGCCCATGGGAAAACCAGATGGAAGAGTCCACATTTGCATAGATTTCAGAGACTTGAATAGGGCAACTCCAAAGGATTCATTCCCATTTCCAAACATAGATGCTCTTGTTGATGCCACTACAGGTCATGAGATGCTCTCCCTAATGGATGGGTTTTCTGGATACAATCAAATCCGAATCAAACCCGAAGACCAACATAAGACTACTTTCATTACTCCATGGGGAACATTCTGTTACAAGGTGATGCCATTTGGCCTAAATAATGTTGGTGCCACGTATCAATGGGCCATGACATACATATTTCATGACTACATGCACACAATATTAGAAGACTACATGGATGACTTGCTGGCCAAATATTTAGTACGACAAGAGCACGCTGAGATCCTTACAAAAGTCTTTGATCACCTCATTGAGCACAACGTCAGATTGAACCCTAAGAAGTGTGTGTTTGGCGTGACTTCTGGTAAGCTCTTAGGTTTCATCATTTCTAAGAGAGGCATTGAAGTCGACCCTACAAAGGTAGAAGCTATAATGGAAATGGCCGCCCCTACCAACATTAGGGAGTTAAGAAGCCTACAAGGCAAGGTAGCATCCATCAAATGGTTCATTGCACAATTATCAAACAAGTGTCGACCCATGAACCGGTTGCTATGCAAAGATGTCCTATTTCATTGGGATGAAGAGTGCCAACAAGCCTTTGCAGAGATCAAAATGTACCTGGAAACACCACCAGTATTGGCTCCACCAAGGCCAGACGTGCCATTTTTACTATACATATCGGCTACTGATTTCACTTTGGGCACCATGTTGGCCCAAAAGAATGCACAAGATAAAGAGCAAGTCGTATATTACATCAGTCGCACCTTGGTAAGTTATGAGCTAGGATATGCGTATGTAGAAAAGTTGTGCTTAGCAATGGTCTTTGCAACTAGAAAATTGTGACACTACATGTTGAGCCATACGACTTACGTTATATCAAAACAAAATCCTTTGCAGTATATGATGAACAAGACCTATCATAATACACGTACTGCAAAGTGGATCATGCTATTGATAGAATTTGATCTAGAGTTCATAAGCCAAAATTCCATCAAGGGCCAAGTCATAGCAGATCAATTAGCAGAGGCACCTCTTCAGGATAGCAAGCCTCTCACCATAGAATTGCCTCGATGATGCGGTCTTCACATTATCAGATCTGCTCGAACCCAAAGAGCCTAAAAAGGAAAGAGACATGGCATTGTTCTTCGATGGTTCAAAGTGCGAGCAAGGGGGTGGAGTAGGGATAGTCTTTATCACACCACAGGGTGCTCCATTGCCCTTATCATTCAAGTTAGACTTCCCATGCACAAACAATAACATAGAGTATGAGGCCCTGATCTTGGGACTCCAAAAAGCCATTGCAATGGGTATTAAAAGATTGAATATCTTTGGTGACTCTTTGCTCATAGTTAATCAAGTCAAAGGATTGTTCCAATGTAGGTGCCCACTCCTGAAAGCTTACAAGGAGCTTGTTGACACTTACCTAGCCCGACTAGAATGGTATGACATCGAGGCAATCCCTCGTACGTCAAACATATTTGCAGACACCATGGCATATTTGGGATCCTTAATCCCTCAGAATCTATCTACTGATTTCATGACCATTCATGTCAAAGTGCTCGCATATTCAGCAATACAACGTGAGGCTATTGACAACCTAGAGTCAGTCAACATGATCCAGACCGAACCAAATCAGGATTGGTCCTTCAGAGCTAGAGCTTTCTTGCAAACGACACCTTGGGAATATTTGATCTCTCAAGGTCCTACGGAGTGTGGTACAACCATCCACCATAGGGTGATTTCTCAATCTGTGTTCACAACTTCTGGATCACAAGAGGAGCATGCCATTTTATCCATAGAAGTCATGGCTTATCAGGATTGGCTTTCCCAATTACGGGACTTCCTGAAACTTGGAATAGTACCGCAAGGCCTATCGCATGTCGAAAGATGAGCATTTAAATAGAAGGCGATGAGGTATATCTTGCTAGGAGAGATCCTTTATAGACGAGGCTATGATGGAATGCTCCTTCATTGTCTTGAGCCCCAGGAAGCATCCTGGGCATCTTGAGAATGGGTTACTATTGGCCCACTATGGAAAAAAGACTATTGCAAGTATGTCAAGAAATGCATTAAGTGTCAGCATCATGCAAACCTCACTCACTTGCCATCACAAGCCTTACAACCCATCCAGGAAGCATGGCCCTTCTCGTAGTGGGGACTAGACTTAGTGGGGAATATTTCACCCCCATCCTCAAGCTGACACACATTCATCATAACGACCACTGAGTATTTCGCCAAATGGGTCGAAGTAATCCCCTTGAAATCAAAAATTGGACCAAGGATTTTGGAGTTTATACTCCACAATATCATAAGTCATTTTGGGGTCCCTTCAAAGATAATATCGGATAATGGGCCATCTTTCGAAAAAAAAATGCATGTGCTTTAATGAAGAAATACCACATTCAGCATAGTTTTTCAACACCCTATTATTTGTAAGCAAATGGATAAGCATAAGCCTCGAACAAAACAAAAGTCTCCATCTTGAGGAAAACAGTGAAAGATAATCATAAGGATTGGCATCTATAATTACCTTTGGTATTATGGGTATACAGGTTTAGTGTGCGGACGCCCACTATGGCAACACCGTTTTCACTTGTATATGGCATTGAGGCCATCATGCCCCTAGAGTTGGAGATTCCAAATTTACGCATAGCATTGAAGGACTTCATAGATGATGACACCACATGGCAAGGTCGCATTGATCAATTAACACTTCTTGATGAACATTGAGTCAATGCCTTGGAGCATCTCCGCGTTTATTAGGATCACCTTGCACGAGCTTACAATAGTAAAGTCCACTTGAGAGAATTCAAATTTGGGGATCTTGTGCTCAAATAAAACCAACAAAACTCAAATCTACCGCCGCACCTACGAGACAAATTTACGATAAACTAGATAGGCCCCTACATGATTTCAGAAAGGGTTGGGCCTGGGGCATATCACCTCACATCATTGGATGGTGTTGAAGAGCTTGAGCCTCTCAATATCATTCATTTGAAGATATTTTACATATAAAACTACAAAAATATTCAAATATGTCATAAAATACAAAAACATTCAAATATGTCATAAAATACAAAAACATTCAAAAATACATAAAAACAAGAAATGCAAACAAATTCGAAAAACATAAAAAGTTCAAAATTCAAAAAGCTCCAAGGGTATCTTCACATCGCTTGGTCAAAATTCAATTCAAAAAGCTCCAAGGGTATCTTCACACCGCTTGGTCAAAATTCAATTCAAAATGCTCCAAGGGTATCTTCACACCGCTTGGTCAAAATTCAATTCAAAAAACTCCAAGGGTATATTCACACCGCTTGATCAAAATTCAATTCAAAAAGCTCCAAGGGTATATTCACACCGCTTGGTCAAAATTCAATCAAAAATGCTCCAAGGGTATCTTCACACCGCTTGGTCAAATTTCAATAAAAATGCTCCAAATATGGCTTCACACCGCTTGGTCAAGCTCTAAAAGCCCCAAATGCACAATAAGCCCTTTGGTCAAAATACAATAAAATAAAAATTAAAAAACATTCAAAAATACATAAAAACAAGAAATGCAAACAAATTCAAAAAACATAAAAAGTTCAAAATTCAAAAAGCTCCAAGGGTATCTTCACACCACTTGGTCAAAATTCAATTCAAAATTCTCCAAGGGTATCTTCACACCGCTTGGTCAAAATTCAATTCAAAAAGCTCCAAGGGTATATTCACACCACTTGGTCAAAATTCAATTCAAAAAGCTCCAAGGGTATCTTCACACCGCTTGGTCGAAAGTTTAAAATCCAAAAAGCTCCAAGGGTATCTTCACATCGCTTGGTCAAAATTCAATTCAAAAAGCTCCAAGGGTATCTTCACACTACTTGGTCAAAATTCAATTCAAAAAGCTCCAAGGGTATATTCACACCGCTTGGTCAAAATTCAATTCAAAAATCTCCAAGGGTATATTCACACCACTTGGTCAAAATTCAATCAAAAATGCTCCAAGGGTATCTTCACACCGCTTGGTCAAACTCTAAAAGCCCCAAAGGCACAATAAGCCCTTTGGTCAAAATACAATCAAAAAATACAAAAACAATGCAAAAATCAAAAATACAAAAATAGTTGCATCTCACATATGCATCCATATAGTTGCATTACATCAAGCATGCATATCCATTGCATTCGCATATGTTATGATCACATTCTTACAAACGATGCCACAATTTGTATCACAATTGCAAATACACAAGTCCACCTTCATCCATGCATCCATGTGTGTAACTGTGTTTTTCAACACAACCATGTCATGTTGCTATAAGGAATAGGCTAATATTTTCTGGTCATTCAACCATATCTAGTGGTCTTGTTAATTTTTGTGAAAAGCCATCTTGATTAGTAGAGAGTAAGGTCTAGTCATGAATTCCTTAGATATTTATAATCCTATCACTAATTAAAAACACTAAAATCCTAGTTGGTACAAGGGAAAGATGAAAGCTGCATAAAGTGGTCTATGTTACCTTAAGCGAAAAGGACCTTCCTTGCTTATCTCCTTGTGCGACCGGTTCAAAGGTGCTGAGAATTGACAAAAGGACAAGTTTTGCCCTACGTAGAAATAATTAATTATCATAACTACGTAAATCCCTTACTTTCATAAAAAATTAAAAATATTGAAACAAAGCACAAATCCAAAATCCCAGTTTCCAAAGTCATAATTCAAAATCCCAAAATCAAGCAATAGTCAAAGTCAAAACAAACAAGTGAATTTCATCCTTACATAAATCCCTTGCTCAAGAGAAAAACAAGAAAAAAATCAGTCAAAAATAAACAGTGATTTTTGTCACTAAGTATGAGCAAGTATCCCAAATGAAATGAAGAAAAAAGGGAATGGAACTTGAATCCCTGGAATTCTCAGCATTACACAAAACCGGAAGGTGATCCCTATTACAATTTTGGTGTACAACCATGCCTGGCAATGGTGGTATCCTTACGCATGATGATATGTCTATCACAATAGCATTTTGCATTTGTGTAGACCAATTTTTGCATGTGGATGAGCTAGCTTTAGGTAACCCAAGGCCACCTAGTGGTATAATCCAACTAAGTCCAACACAGGATAAGATGAACAATTGAGGATCCGCGATCTTAGCAATGGGCTGAAAGAATCCCGCCTAACATCGAAGGAAATGCTTGAGTTATATATAAATATATTAATTTACACACACTGGGATAATGAATCCATAGGTCCATGATGAAATCCTTCATTCTTCAAAATTTTAGTGTGGTTAGTACGCAACTATTGATAGAATAACTAGAGTGTTTGAGTCCCAGGAAAAGCCTCAAAATTCCTACATAGCAACAAGTCATATCATTCATCACATCATCAGTTTTCTTTCTGAAAGTTTCAAATTAAGGGGTATAAACAAGATAAGCTAGATACCAGATAGATGTTAGAAGTAATATCTACATGGCCACTAACTATTTTGAACCTTTTAAATAACATAAGCTTTATCAAGAAATTACATACATACACACCAATCCATTTCACATATGAATGCCCAAATAAATTAGTTCTTGTGATAAGAATGGTTATTTACATTCATGATTGTTATACTTTTTGTGGTATCACCCATTTATATTGTTGAAATCATATCATATGCATTCCTTATGTTTTAAGTGATTAAAGAATACATGTTCATTCACATCAGATTGATCATCATGTAAACAGTGCATGACACATTGCATTTACAATATCATAGCATAAGTTAGATACATACAATTAAATCAAAATTAAACATGTATCTAATGAAAATATTGCATCCATAAAAACACAATATCATAAATCATCCATCCATATATAAGATCACATCATTGCATTCACCCATACATAGAATCATAAATCCATCATCAAATCAAATCATGATACATCACATCATGTCACAAATATCAAATCATATAAGCATCTACATAAGCATCCATATCAAATCCATATCATCATAAATATCACCTATCATCTAAAACATATATCAACTCATTACAATGCCATCATCAAAGCACATAAGAAAAATAAAAACATAAGCAATAAATGTCACACATAATGAAGCATAATGCAAAGTCTCATATAAATATGTGTGTCTCAAAAGATGTCTCAGGATGTGTATCTCAAAGTGCATGGATATACAAAATTACCTAAAGGCTATAGTCATAATAGGTTAGCTGACCTCAAAAATAAAAGCCTACAACATCATCAATCAAACATTGGGTCGGTGCCCCCTACAACACCACCCCCCGTGGATGGATCTTAGATGGAACGGTGTGAGCCTACTGGCCTCTCTGTGAAAGTCTGAGTCCTCTGGCTAGGCCGAACGAAAGACTGCCCTAAGGAAGAGTGCCTGCTAGCCTGTGATCCACCTACACCTATCCTCTCCCTAGGAGTAGCTCATATCCTCCTGGTCTGCATATTAAGAGAAGCAATATGGCCTACATGACCATCAATCGTCATCTCATACTCATCTAGAAAACCCTGCATCTACCTGATCTCTACCCCCAGATCTGTCCCTGTAGAGCCTTGAGGTGTGGAAGGATCAACAACCACCTGCATCTTGGAAGCACCACCCATGATAGAAGCCTATAGAGCCTGTATATGAGTAGTGAGCTACTCTATAGTAGCATCCCATTGTACTATAGTAGCATCCTATTGGGCAATAATAGCATCACACTACTGTACCTAGATCTTGGTCGACTAGAGCTCAGCCTTTATGTCATGCAACTATGCTCTCAAAGGATAATATCTCTCCTTGACATCCAGCTCCTCATCCTCCTCTTTAGGAGCCTAATGCTCCTCCACTGCCACTTGTTCTATCGACTGGCCCCTTACCTCAGTCCTAGCTCAGACTTTGCATCCTACTGGATCTACCCCATCTCCTCCATCATCCTCATGGCCCATATTGCCATCACCATGCCTCATCTAATCACCCCACCACTACACAAATGTATTTGTAACTCCCCCAGCAACTCATGGGTTTACTGCTGGGGTATCCTCCTCATCGATCAACTCTGTGATATGTGGGGAGGGAGGTCTCTCTTGGCTTTGATGCACCTATACAATAATGGGACAAGTGGCACATCCTACTGTAAATTGTACTGACAAAGAACTTGGGAGTAGAAAAAATACTCCCTGATATCGACCTTGCGGCCAATGAGCCACCACTCACACCGCATCCTAGTTGTAAAGCTGGGTAGATCATCCCAAGCTGGGCACTCGTAATATGGGTGCCACATGACAGATTCAGCCTACAACCCAATGAAAATAGAAGTATAGTGGGGGAGCTCCCCCACATGAGGGTGGCTCTTGCACTCCTCGTGCTCTTGAGCCCACCTAGAAGCATAGTACTACATCCTAGCATTAATAATCATGATCTTAGCGAGGAGTCCTCTGGGACGATCCATGCTGATATGCTCCCATCCCTAGACCTGGAGGAGTAAGTTGCAACCAATGCTGACGTGGCTCCACCGGAGGATATGATATAGCTTGTCATAACATTGTGCTAGCAGAGATCTGCCCCATGCGTAGATAATGAGCCACTCGCTATCCATCAAATCCTAAACCATCACAAGGAGGTTCCATGGGAATCAAACATGAGCAGTCTGGAATGAGGATGTTGTTGATGACCATTAATAATACCACGTGCCTCTCCGAGAAGATGTGCTCCCTATACGAATGTATAACAGAAACACCACCAAACTTGGTGTCCTCAAAGGTAGCCGATGCATGATCGCTAAACACCTTGGAAAAAACTATAGCACAATCATTAGTGGTCAAAGAGGCGATGGCCACTTCATCAAAGGGGATTCAAAAAATCCTGTATACATCCTCCGATGTGATAGTCATCTCATTGGTAGGAATATAGAAAGTATTTGTCCTAGGGTCCCATCGATGAACCAAGGCAATAAGGTAGGCCTTGTCCGACATGATTTATGGTAGCCAAACGACATAGTGGAGGCTACGAGCCTTAAACCAGGCCCAGTTTGTATCATCCAGGAGTGGGATAAGGTCATTAAGGAGTTTTGGATCCCGAGCCCGAGCAGTGAGAATATAAGAGCAAAAATCAAAGGTATAACTACAATGCATCTAAGGCATGAATCACAAATAAAGCATGAAAAATGGTGCACATAATGATAAACTATCCTAAGTATAAGTAAAAGAAGAATAAATGCACCTAATCATGTAGCACAGTGCAAGAAAGCAGCTCAAAATTTCAAAACAAATCAGCATAATCACCTTGCAAAATCCAAAAAATTACAAAATTTAACTAAGGCATTTGGCCGCTATCACCTACAACGGCTAGAAAATGGCCGCTGAGGACAGTAGTGGTCAAACTCCAATGGTCAAATTTTTGACAGTTGGGATTCAAATCTAGTCGCTTTGAGCGACAAAGACCAAACTATAGGCCAAACGTTCTGAGCAGTAGCGGCTAACAGGCAATGCGACAAACATGTACGCCCTAGGCTGAAAATGAAAAAAAAAAAACTAAAAAATGGGGTCAAGCCCACCAAAAAAAAAAACTAAGCTGAACCTATCTACGGATTTTTTGAGAAAGGTGTAGCAACAGTATTGTCATTGTTGTCAACACAGTCAGATAGATCTGTTGATGCAGTGGACAGGAAGTTCAAAAGCTATTCAGATGCAAAAGACAGGAGTTCAAAGGTTATTTAGAGTATGTACAGTGATTTTCCAAGAAGACCGAATTGGCCCATATGCAAAAGATCAAAGAAAAAGATAAGTAAGAAAAGTGTTGCGATACCATGACATATACAGTAGGTAGGAAAAACTATCGTGATTTCGCGACATGTTGGAAGAGATAGAGAAAGCAGGTTAAACTATCGCAATTTCATGACATGTCGAAGAGAAAAAGGCAAGTGAAAAACTATCGTGATTTCGCGACATGTTGGAAGAGAAAAAGGCAAGTGGAAAAACTATCGTGATTTCGCGACATGTTGGAAGAGAAAGAGAAAGCAAGAAAAAGTGTCACAATTTTGCGACAAGTTCGAAGAAAGAGAGCAAGTACGAAAGTGTCGCGATTTCACGACATGTCACATTTTCGCGACTAAAATAGGAGAGAGAAAGTAAGTTTGAAAAGTGTCGCGATATCGTGACATGTCACATTTTTGCTACAAAAGAAAGAGAGCAAGCATATGGAAGCAGAACTGTCGCGATTTTGCGACAAAAGCAGAAAGCAAGACTTCGGAAGCAGAAGTGTCACGATTTCGTGACAAAAGCAAAGAAGTAAAGTACGGAAGCAGAAATGTCACGATTTCACGACAAAAGTAGAGAAGAAGACTTCGAAGGCAGAAGTGTCACGATTTCATGACAAAAGCAAAGAAGTAAAGTACGGAAGTAGAAGTGTCACGATTTCGCGACAAAAGCAAAGAAGAAGACTTCGAAGGCAAAAGTGTCATGATTTTGCGACAAAAGCAAAGAAGCTAAGTACGGAAGCAGAAGTGTCGTGATTTCGCGACAAAAGCTAAGTTGAAGACTACGAAGACAGAAGTGTCACAATATCGTGACAAAAGCAAAGTCGAAGTCTATGGAAGCATAAATGTTGCGATATCACGACAAAAGAAAAGACAGTCTACGGAGGCAAAAATGTCGCAATATCGTGACAAAAGAATAGAGAAAGTGTACAGAGGTGAAAATGTCACGATATCGCGACATGTATTTTCGCGACAACAGCAACAAAAGAAGCTACAGAGGGCAGAAATTTTGAGATTTCATGACAGGTCATAAATGCGCAAGTCAAGAAGGAGAACCCGACTGAAATGAGAAGTATGATAGTGGACCGACATCACTGCGACATTTACAGGGGCAGTTACAGAGTGATTTCATACTTTTGAAATACAAAGAGTGATCAAAAGTCAGTATGGCGGTTACAGGGTCTGTCCAGAATGAAATCATCAAGCGATGGATAAATCGAATATCTTCTTGAGTTGAAGTCGACGAAGACCGATGACAGCCGACTAAAATTAGGGTTTACAGTTATTATGAAAGCTGACTAATATTAGGATTTACAGCTGACTAAGATTAGGATTTTCATCATAAAAAATATTGTTATAAAAGGAGGGCTGTTTGGAGAATTGAGAATGTGTGGAATGTGTGTGAAATACGATCGTTGTGCGCAGAGAGCAAGTCGTGTCCAATCGTGCTAAGTGTAAAATTCGCAAAGAGAGCAGAG
This sequence comes from Wollemia nobilis, assembly GCA_028583015.1. Classification (NCBI taxonomy): domain Eukaryota; kingdom Viridiplantae; phylum Streptophyta; class Pinopsida; order Araucariales; family Araucariaceae; genus Wollemia; species Wollemia nobilis. The sequence goes on along the minus strand of JAQPPZ010005416.1, from coordinate 106,222 downwards.
TGCGCAAAAGGGAGAAGACGATCATGAAGTTTGATTGTAACGAAGTAGAGTGTGCGAAGTGATTGTGCAAAGAGAGCAGAGTGCGCAAAAGGGAGAAGACGATCGTGAAGTTCGACTGTAACGAAGTAGAGTGTGCGAAGTGATTACGCAGAGAGAGCAGAGTGCGTAGAGAACGCAAAGGTGAAAAAGACCAGTCAGGGTCTTGCAAAAGCAAAGGTATCTCACTATCAAACTTATAGATTCAAATTGAATTCCAAGTTGCAGCTTGGCATCAGGGGTTGGTTCTCCTTCCTGTTGGTGCTAGTAAATCAGGGGTTGGTGCTCCTTTCTGTTGGTTCAGATAAATCAGGGGTTGGTGCTCCTTTCTGTTGGTGCAGATAAATCGGGGGTTGGTGCTCCTTCCAGCTTGGTGTCTGGTAAATTGATTGTAAAGTTGGTGCTTTGCAAAGGTCGGATTTGGATGGTAGTCCAAGCAGTCAATTTTTTGAGGAGTAGCCACATTGGTGAACCTCGTTAAATCTTGTGTTGTGTGATGCTCTTTTGTTATACTTGTTGTATCTAGTAATAAGTTTTAATTGTTAGTTTTAATTGTTGCAGTATTAAGAGCTGTAATTTCAAGTTTAAAGAGCTACACTGATTCACCCCCCCCTCTCAGTGTCATTGTAAGACTAACAGGATTTGGTCCGTTGCCAACAGGTTTAGTAAGGTTCATTTACCAGTTAATTAATGAGGTTCAATTTACCCAAAAAATAAAAAGCAGGGTTAAGGTTTCATAGAATATATGAGAAGCTTCGGCTCCTCTGCTTACAGATTTCTCTCCCTGCACAGCCATGGTCTCCAACACAGCAGCACTTCAAGTCACAAATGTCACTTTCTCGTCAGAGTTCTGGAAAGAAAAATGTTAGTTGGAAAAAAATAAAAATTCAAAACCCTAGATTCCTTTTGTACTCCTCAATTCGTGCTTTCGCCACTATTGAAATCAGTGGCCCAAACTTCATGGCTACTCAGGGTGAGAGCCGCCACAAGCAGGGACTTAGTGGTCGTCGAACCTGACAGCGGTCGGAGGCACAGGGAAGATCAGGCAGATTCCTTCCATGAGGAATAGTAAAAAATAAAATACACTTTTTGATGGTCCCTAATCATCATAATGATAAAAATAACAAAAAAATCACATAAAAACAAATCCTGGATATGCTTCGTATTTAGTTACTTACTCTATTAACTCGACAGCTGCAACGATTTGCACTCCATGCAAATTGGTGAGATGAGTAAGTTACCATAGAGCTACTCAGGGCAAATTATTTATTTTGGAATTATGATGCATCATATCAACCCCAAAGAAGACCAATATGGTCGGACTATTCCATGAGTACGAGGGAATCATCTTAATTCTCCTATGACACCAAAAACGTTAAGCCAAGTGATTTAATGTAAGCATAAATAGAATCACTCATCCTGACTTCCTAAGAAGGCTATTTGTGGTCAGACCGCTCCTTAGGATAGGGATGAGTGGTCATCATAAAAAATTGAAATCATACTTGGATGTGGGGGGGTTTGCCCATTAAAATAACAAACACTAGAAATGAACCAAACCTAGTCAAAATGGTCAAGCGACTTGTCACTTCGTTCATCGTATTTCCCTCACCAATTCATTTGTGTGATGGGGTAGTTCAAATATTCAAATAATCATAATAAAATTCAACCAAATATAATATCACTCGATCATATCAAAATTGCATTCGTCCTACGAATAATTACATACAACTCTTACAAAAATTTCCCCCGTTTTTTGGGTTCATAAGCAAATATGACATCTTCAATTTGTAGCTCTCCTCTAGTTGATTCTATTGTAGTAGCATAAGCTACCCGAATGCATTTTAGGAATGAGTGCAAGTGGACATGTGCAATCCTTGTGCTAAATTAAGCCTTCAATTGGGTTGAAGCAATGATTCAAGGATGCATGTCGTCTTGCATGATTGGGCCATCTAGCGTTGATCAAATCAATTAGCATCATACACCCTACAAACATAGCAGTCTACATTTTTGCTCCGCGTTGTGTTCTTCACTCAGCGCATCACAAAAATGGGCATCTATAGACACCTAAAACATGTCATGTTCAAGGATACTACTGACATAGGCGCACTCATAGGTCATGTGATTAAACATTAGGACCTTCCAAGTGTCAAAAGTGGTTTTCACCACTCATTTGGGGCATTTTCAGCCCATCCAATCCTTGCCGCTATAGACAAGAGTGGCTAGATTTTTGCCGCTATAACTGAGAGCGGCTAAACCTTAGCCACTGCAGACGATAGTGGCTAAACCTCAAATGTATTTTACTGCAAATCTAGCCTAATCTCAGGCGGAAGTAGCAGTATACATGCAATAAGGCTGAGCAGGGATAACTTTGCATTCGTCCTCATAGTCAGTCTACATGAAAGACTCAAGTCCGAATTTAGACATCATTTAACTACCCCTTAAGGGTGGACAAAAGCTTAAATTCTCATGCTAACATCAAGTGCGCATGAGGGATTCAGTCCTAGGGTTCAAACATTGACCTAGGGCTTCAAACACTTTATAAGGAGTAAACCTAAAAGCACTGGGGGACCTTCTTTTATCAATCAGAGAGAGAGAGAACATCATAGATTGGAATTTTGAACAGGTTGGATCATTAAGGAGAACTTCTAGATCTTGGAGAGCTTACCTTGGAGATCAATTTTATGGCGAAGCCCTATCATATTGGAGGGTATATCTAAACACATACGGTAATCATTTTAACATTAGTAGCAGACTTGAGCCCATAGCCTTTGGACCAATAGATATGGATTTCACCCTAGCAGCCGTTGTCCTAGACAATGGCCCACAACTTAGTCTAGGTTTTAGGTGATAGTTTATGTTATTATGCTTCCTCCATATTTTCATGTCATTAGCATAAGCTTTATTTCATTTATTTGCATTCATAGTATTAATTTCATTGCATTTGTTCCCATTGATATTATTCATTGCTAATAGCCTCATCCAAGGAGGCAATCTCGTAAATCTAAGTGTGTGTTGTTGTTTCATTGATTTCAGGGCCACAGGTTCATCGGATAAATCCACAACATACAAAAGCAAGAGGATTCCTCTAGGAATCATACCTGGAGAAGGAGGCATCTTTAAGCCCTCATACAGTTCCATGTGCGTCACCGGGAATCTTGTAAAGGCGCATCACCCCTTGCTAGGGGATATTTTATACACATATTATCCTCTTTGTGTAAAATCATGTATCAAATGAAGGGTATCCCGTAGAGGGATTTATATGTAACCGGATCTTGAAAATATCAATACAAAGCATTCATTCGTTTATTTCTTCGCACTTAGGTTATGCCTTTATTTTATGTTTTTTCATTTAATGCATGTTAGACGTTAACATATTTAATAATAATCACAAATAGAGTGAGCGAACGGTGCAACTGCTTCCCCGGGGTCGCTACAACATCTATCTATTGGGCTTATTTTTCTTTAATTAAACTGCTGAAATATTCAAGACAAAACTGTATTAAAGCATTGTATGGACAACAACAAACCCAAGTATTTTTTTATTAAATTAGGTCCACATGTATACATATTTGTATATTCTGGTTTGACAATACTGAAGCTTGAAAAACCATTCATTCCATACAATACCCTGCCCAATTATAATTTTTATTTTCTAGAAGCTTACCATTCTTTGCTCATGAATTCGGAGTCTGACGCATGAGTTAGCACATATTCCAAGAGAGCAACGTTGTAGAATTATCTTAATTAGATGATTTCTACATACCTTGGCTTCCCTAATCAAATAGAAAAAGTATTTTCAGAACTTTGTTAGTTTTATGGGATAATTGTTATTCAGGACTGTGTATACTCTATGCTCTATATTCTAGTTTTAAAATAAGAAAAAGACTTTCAAAGTCATACTCTTAATATTATCTATTGGGTGGTCTCCTAGTCAGGTTTGTCTTTTGTAGTACATAAAACATAGCAACTACATTATGTGCAATTACAGAATAGCTTAAGAGTTATACATAAACAAATCAATAATGAAATTTCAAACCAGCTTTGTAATTTTTAACTAATTATTTTATTTAAAGATCTATAATGAATTTTAACATCTATTCACACCACCGTTATAAATTGACTACACAGGTCGAAGGTAATTTTTGTGAAACAATACATTACACTTTCACTATATTGATATACTTCTTTCATTCTCTCCTAACGATTAATCTCTTTTTTGAAGACTGAATATTATATTTAAGTAACCCTACAGCTATGGTTTCACCGACCAACGGAAACGTTTTTGAATGTCATGAAAACCATCTCATTTTCCTCCTCTGATGCTAATATTTTTTACGGTTTATTTAACCAAGCTCAAGCTCTAGTAAATAAATCTTCCAGCAAAGTCACAAAAGAGTTCATTCTCAGCTTTTGACAATGTGGCAACTACAAGGCTTTGGCTTTGCTATATGGTACTTAGAGCGGTCTTTAACCGAATGAATGCATACTAAACTAACATGCATACATATAATGCAAGACATCCAATTTTTGCTCTTTCCACTTTTATTCAGATTAAACCTTATCAACTATATCTAGCTATTATATGACGTTTAAATATTTAAAGTAATTAAACAAAATGAAGTTCACTTCAGATAAAGAACTACTCATTATTTTTAGAGTTATTCTATTTAGTGTAGCAACATATCAATAAGAAACATTTACGAAAACAAGACCTGATGTATTATGAAAAACCTCTCACTAAATTTCTATTCAACAAACTAGCCGAGTTTCCCGAAAGAGGGAGGTAGAAATCATATACAAACAATGAAATGAACTATCACACCATGATCCCCACCATCAGATTTCTTATGCAGTTTAATATATGGAGAGAGTAAGCCTACGTTTGACATCTATAGAAATGCATGCAATCGTCTCAGTTTCCATTTAGCCAAGTGGTCCATAAATGCATGGATGGAATGCTACAGATTGCACTTATTTTATATATATATATATATATATATATATATATATATATATATATATATATATATATATATATATATATATTTACACTAATTACCATATTTATATTTTTTTTTAAGCAAAAAACCCCTTGTGGGGCCGCCTTGGTCTGAGAGACCATAAATAGGGGGTTCTACACCATCAAAGTCACCCGGGAGTCGCACCCGACCCTGCCCACACCAACATTATCAATTGGATTTTAGATACCCAATTCAGTTTTTTGGTAGGGAGGAGATTTGAACCTGGGACCTCTCTTGGAGGATTGCCCTCTCCTCTCCAACTCACCTACAACACTTGGGTCATATTTATATTTTGTTATTTATATTTATTTATTTATTTTATTTTATTTTATTTTTTTAGTGAAAAACCTCTTGCGGAGCCGCCTTGGTCTAAGAGACCACGAATAGGGGATTCTACACCGTCAAAGTCACCCGGGGGTCGCACCCGACCCTGCCCACACCAACATTATCAATTGGATTTTGGGTACCCAATTCAACTTTTTGGTAGGGTGGAGATTTGAACCTGGGACCTCCCTTGGAGGATTGCCCTCTCCTCTCCAACTCACCTACAACACCTGGGTACTTTTCCAAAGTGAAAAACCCCTTGTGGGGGTGCCTTGGTCTAAGAGACCACGAACAGGGGGTTCTACACCATCAAAGTCACTAAGGGGGGGGTCGCACCCAACACTGCCCGCACCAACATTATCAATTGGATTTTGGGTACCCAATTCAACTTTTTGGTAGGGTGGAGATTCGAACCTGGGACCTCCCTTGGAGGATTGCCCTCTCCTCTCCAACTCACCTACAACACCTGGGTTTATTTATTTATTTTTATTGTTATTATTATTTATCTATTTATTATATTATTATTATTATTATTATTATTATTATGTTATAATATTTTAAAGGTATAAATATTTAAAGAGTTATTTTTGCAAACAATCACATATCCCTATATGCAACTACATGTATGCACCTATATAAACCGTTTGCCAGGTGTATTGCTAATAGGGTCTTTTGCCCTATAACTATAAATACCTTGTCGCTTATCATATGTCCTCAACTCACCTCTTACCTCTACCATTTTCTTGCCATAAGGAGGAGGTAATATGATTTACTTGCTTGATCCTTCCATAGGGTCTACCTGTACCTGCATCCATCGAACAATCAACTGTAACAACCCAGGTCTAGCTCTCCTAGTTATCAAAAATACAAATTCAAAATTTCATCAATTTACAAAAACAAATGAGAACAAAGTCACAAACTGACTATTATACACCCAACTTTATATTAGTACATCGATATAAGGTTCCACACTCCAAGATAAAATACTGCTATAGACGAAATCACGAGTGCTAGGGACTAGCCAATTTCCTGCAATAGACTACCATATTTTGAGACCTACCTTCTCATTATCAAGTTCTAGGTTCTCGAAAAGGGGTTATCCTTCCAAGGCATTGAGGACTTAGATATACGATCTCATTCTTGTCCTAATGTCCATTGACCCAATTTTAATTCATGATTTAACCTTTAGGCCCATGCTATAGTTAGCGTAGTTATATCACTGCCTGATTATTGATCTTCAACTAAAATGTTATCAGGGTCTACAAATACTCTGGCTTTCAGACCAGGTATCTCAGACCATACTCCATTTGACAGTAGTGTTGCCCATATCATCTATCGCTGGACCTTCCAACCCCAAGGACCATCTCTCTAGTCTTGAGTTTTGTTGGCAATTTCATAACTGGTTTATGAATCATGAGAACCCTCATATACTACTTTGTATGATAACCTAGAACGATATCCCATTCCATCATTTGTTAATCTTGATAGCATGGGATCCACTAATCCTTTTGATAATGTTAGAGAACAATTGTCCCTGATTCACAACAGTCACCTCTGTGAACTGCCAGAGTTTGGTGGATGCTACCCTCCTCGATAAGTATCATAATATGACATCCTTCTCGATGGTTTTGAGGTATATACTCAAGTGGTTTCTTATTCCAAGCCTCAAAGGTAGGTTACCATGTTCTCCCTATTTTAAGAAGTTTTATCTGACTTCCAAATAAGTCTTTTAAGCTATTCCATAATGTATAACACAAATCTTATTTGAGTATTCTAAAGTCGGAAGTAGCTTTGTGTATATGTTATTTATTTCTATTTTTTAAGCAAATTCAAAACAACTTTTTTATACGACATTCAAAACGAGTAAAAACAATCTTAAGGTGCTCGATAGATGTGTCATTTATTACATCAAATTATAGTTTAAACTTGTCGCAAGCTAAATTTTTTAGAAGCTAAACTTAACTATAGACTCTTGGAGTGCTGAAAATAAAACTTTAATATTTTTCTTGTATAAAGGGAAAAATATGAAATTCATAGTTCGGTTTTCTATAATATAAAAGTACTGTGTAGGGACTTTTGCACTCTAATATGAGCTTGTAATAAGAAAAGTCTTATAAAATATTAGTATGTTAATATATGGTCAATATATGGACTTCATTTGTTAGTTTAAATTAAAACCATTTATTCAAAACAAAATGAAAGCCACCTGTAGCCATGGTAGCATGGTATGTCTAATAGAGAAATGAATCTTGATTGTGTATATCAATTGTCATAATTATTTTCTTGCGCCCACCTCAAAGGTAACAACTATTGTATGCTTAACCATGCGTGCAATACAATCGGTATGACATATAATGTATAGATGTTGTAAGCTTTGGGGCTATTTAGTATACTTTTGAAGAAGATGAGGTTAGCAATATACTTCACTAAAATTCCTTACGCAATGTATAATTTGTAGAAACCAACTGATAGTCGTAGGAATTCATGAAGTCAAAATAAATTTTAAGGTTTGTAGGGTAGGAAAATAATAATATCTCTTACTTCATCGTCAACTTAAGAAGCGAACGCATATCGTTTGCTAGTATAGCCACCTTGACTTGAAGACCTAAAAAGTACTAAAAGTAGGATATAGAAAACTTTGATTATATGAAAAGTTAGATAATTATCACTAGTGTCCACTCTCTTGGAACCACATGTGATTTCAAGTAACATAGTGGAATTATCTTGGTTGTTATTCTAAAGGAGTCAAACAGCTTTGAATAATCATTTTATTAGGAAATTCAATTGTTTTAAGACAACTTTTATTAATTCATTAAGATCTTTATGGAAGTTCCTAACATATGATATAATTTAGAAATATATTATAATTAGAGCTTATGAAATAGAATAGAGAATACAAATAAAACTTAAAGAGATAAGCAGGCCATATCATAACCTGTTGTACCTTATAACATTAAACTATAGTTTAGTATTTTCTTTTATAAATACCAAAGGAGGATAAAATTTAGCTTAGTAGAATATTTGTTTATATGTACCCAACCAAAGGTGGATAGAAAATATGTAAGGGTATATATTGAAGTTACACATGTAGAATATAATCTAAATCAGAACATGTGCAATCCTCAAACTTTAAAAGATACCCAACATTGATGCTTGTTAGAAGGCAACCATCGTGAGTCGCAATCAATAATTTTCAGGCTACTCAACTTGGTCAAGTATAGGTCCTAATACCTTGAATATGTGATGACGGATGGAATGGGACACATCCTCTAGACTAAAATGTGAGTGGTACATGAGGGTTTCTCAAGATCCTGACACAGGTGGAGAATCGTTAGCAATCATTCAGTAAGTTCAAGAGAAACTGAACCCCAAATCTAAAAGGTCAAGTGGGTGTTGGAATGGGACAACATTTCATCACTTGTAGTTAGGTATGAGTTACCTGGTCCCAATACTAGAGAAGTGGTGGACCTTATCTGGAACTCGAGAAGGTGGATCATCATATAAGTACTCATATGCTAAACCATAGCATGTGTCAAGCATAGATAATGAAAGAGATATTCCAAACATAGCATGCTATGTGAGGGGAACTATGCATCCACTCTTTCAGATGAAATGGGCTCTGAAAAGACAAACTCATATCATGAACATAGACCTTTGGAAAAGGATACAAACGTGTTCACATGATGCCACTTTATCCGGGACTTGGCCAGTCTTAAACATTTAAGGGACTTTCTACAGTAGTCATTCACCTTGAAACTGATAATCAATGCCTATGTACCAATTAAATATTGGGTTGTTGACTTGATTTGTTTAAAATTTAAAATTGTGATTTGGACAACTAGGTGAGAAGAGGTTGTTACAGGTTTGCAGTTTCCAAACCCATGAACGCTCGTAGGTGTTCGCGCATCACCAAATCGAGTCATCAAGAGCATAGATATAACAACTCAAGCATATTTACATAAGGTATTATGTTTTATTGACTTACTTTCATTTTCTATATTTTTGCACTTCATTTTGCAAGTATTTTAGCTAGGGTTAGTATTTTACACTTTCATGTTTTAGTGGGCCTCACACTATGGAGGCCCCGTAGGTGTTACTAACTTTATTTTGATCTATTTGTGTGTAAGTTACAGGAGGTTTTTTTATATTTATAAATATTGCAGCTTCAAGTGGCCCCGTAGGGACACACAAGCCCATTCACACTTGTTTGGAGTGAAGATGACCCAAAGACACCAACATTCATTTGAATGAGGGTTTTAAACCCTCTAATTGTAATAACTGCATCAGAGCAAAAATATTGTATTGTAACCCCTGATTTGGTGGATACCTTTGTATAAATTAAATATCTAGGCTCCCCAAGTTTATAATAAATGAGATCTTTAATTTTATGTGTACATTGTTATATGCTTTGATTTACTACTTTTATCGGTGTTGGTCGATTTTGCATTACAATTATGTAAAGGTTGAGAGAAGGAATAAAATTGGATAGTTATAAAGTTAAAACTTTATCCTCTATGTTGATAACCTCATAGAAAGATATTTTGAAGTTTTAAAGTAATTGTAAATAACTTAAAGCATTTTTTTAAAGTTGGGATGCAAAACTAAAATTATTTTCTATACCAATAGAGTGCAAAAGCAAGCATATATTTTGTTCAAAAGAAATCCTTTGGAGGTGGTAATAGAATAGAAATATATTTAGTTAGCTTTTCAAAGAAAATTCAATCAGGGCATATAAAAGATGAAACAAATACAAACATAATGGAAGGCACTTTAACCATTCAAAATAGAGGGGAAAAAACAAAACAAAATTATGATTTCGAAAACCATCAACTTTTTTCATGAGTTACTAATTACCCCATTGGATTAAAACACCATCGAGGTCTACAAGTAGGTTTTATATGGGTGTGAAATGTGGGCTACTATTACATCAAATTTCTAATGGATAGGGCTATTAAAGCATGAATTCTCTATGAGATTCTACTTGTTTGTTAAAACAAGACTTTTCTACCAAAAGCTGGGGTACCAAAATAAAATGAACAAAATAAGCATTCCAAGTAACACTTTGTAGAAGGGAAAAAAAAACTTCCAATGAAAAAACACTTCATAGGGAGAAATCTAGACTTCTCATATGGATAAAATAAGCAATCAAAACCATAGCTTATTCAAAAAATAAAATAAAATAAGTAATCAAAGGAACTCTAAATAAACAATTTATAGCGAGAAATCTAGAATTTTTGCCTAGCCAACATAAGTAATCAAAGGAACTTCGAATAAAAGGAAAAATAATAAATGAAACACTAAACTTCACAAGGGCACAAACTCCAATGAAGAAACCCTTCAATATATGACATACAAAATTAGACATGTCATGTAGAAAATAATATATAAATGATATGATATTTACATATCCAATTCAAACTTTTAACACAATCAAAAGTACATATGCAAAAGTCAAATAGAACATAAAATTGCTTATAGCCCAATAAAATCCAATTCACATTGACTTAGATACAAAACTAGGGAATGGACAACACATCAAGAGGATTGGATATAAAAAATATGTATTTTGAATAAGAAGGGCAATTGTTTATAGCCCAATAAAATCCAATTCACATTGACTTAGATACAAAACTAGGGAATGGACAACACTTCAAGAGGATTGGATATAACAAATATGTATTTTGAATAATAAGGGCAATGAAGTATCGTTGATTGATTTAGCAAGGGTTTGTGCATAGCAAGGGTTCAATCCACCAATGTCATGTTGATTTTAAACATTGTAAATTGATTTTTAATAATTATTAGAGGTGCAATATCTCATAAACTTGGTTTAAAATGTGTGGTATTTATGTTTTTGTGGGTGGAATAGTATTATTTAGATTTCTCATAAATAAAAATAAAATTTATGCAAAGCAAGGGTTTGTTCTTGCATGGTTGGGGGGTAGGGGTTTGTTTTGTACAATTGGTAAAGCAAGGGTTTATGCAGAGCGAGGGTTTGTTCTTACATGGTTGTAAAAGTGAGGATTTGTGTAGAGCGAGGGTTTGTTCTTGTATGGTTGTTAAAGCAAGGGTTTGTTCTTGTATGGTTGGCAGAGCAAGGGTTTATTCTTGCATGGTTAGCAAAGCGAGGGTTTGTGCAAAGCGAGGATTTGTGCAAAGCAAGGGTTTATTCTTGCATGGTTTATAAAGTAAGGTTTTGTGTAGAGCAAGGGCTTATTCTTTGCTTGGTTGGAAAAGTGGTGGCTTGTTCTTGCATGATTGGTAAAGTGATGGTTTGTTCTTGCATGGTTGGAAAAGCGATGGTTTGTTCTTGAATGGTTGGAAAAGTGATGGTTTGTTCTTGCTTGGTTGGCAAAGCGATATTTTATGTAGAGCAAGGGTTCGATCCATAAATGTCATGCTGGTTTCAAACATTGTAGGTTGATTTATTATAATTATTAAAGGGTTTTAAGATCTACAACAAAATTCCTACCATGAACGAGTTACATAATGATGTAGATGGGAAGGCAAACAAATCTAGAGGATCATAAGATCGTGGGCCTATTCGTGAGATCAATGAGGGGGTGTGGGAGGTGTGGGAAAGGAAGATGTAGAGGTATATGTTTCTCTAAGAATGGCAAGAACTTGGTAAGGGCAGGAGGGAAAGAGAACGTAAGTTGGGCAGATTGCACTTGAGGTAAGAAGAAAGTAGTGGAAGGGAAAGAGCAACGTCTAGTTACACCATCTGAAGAAAGTAGTGGAAGGGAAAGAGCAACATCTAGTTACACCATCTAAGTCCAACTTTGAGGGATTTTTCTCAAATATTTAGGATAAGATATTCAAAAGGGTAAAATAAAAGATTCATAATAGCTTGATAAGAAATTTATAAGTTTTTTTCCAGATCTAGAATACATCAAAAAATGGGTGTCTACCTATTGAAAAATCAAAGGACATGTTGATTTTTCCTTTATGCCAAAAGGATTTTTCTTGGCTTCTTTCACAACAAAAGAAGATTATCAAAAGGTTTTATTAGAAGCTCATCGGTTCATGGGTCAAGTGGCATTGTTTTTGAAGAAATGGATCCCAAGATTCAACCCTATAATAGAGAAAATATGTGTAACCATTTTAAAGGTTAAGCTTCTTCATTTACCCTTGAATTTTGGAAATTGGAGGTATTTGAAAGTATAGTCAACACTTTGAAAACATTACTGGCTATTGATTATGTTATGAAGGAAATAAATAGTTTATTTTCCATAATGTGTGTATTAGTTGAGTTGAGGAGGGAGCTCCTCAATCACATAAAACTGAATTCTAAGTGGGGAACTTGGTCTGAGGTCCTTATTTTTTAAAATGATCCCTTTAGCTGCAAAATTTGTGCTAAAATAGGCCATATAGCAAAGAAGTGTCCAAATAAAGCAAAGAGAAAACCAAAGGAAATATAGAAAGTTAATTCCAGATTTGAAGAGTAATCATCTTGAAGCAAATATCCTTATAAATATTATCGAACATAGATAGGATGAAGTGTCTGATCTGGAGGTAGATCATGTTATTGATAAAGAAAATGAGTTTCCTTATATCCATGATGGTAAGAAGCATATGAAAGTAGCGATATGCAAAATGAAATAGTAGAGAATAAAATTTGGTAAATATAGTCAAATCCTATGTTGGAAATTAGAACTTTACAAAGGAGCATCTTGGAAGGAGGTGTTTAAAAAAAAATGAATGCAAGGATTTGGACGAACAAAGCCAACAGAGATATGTCATATGCAAGTTGCAGCAAAAAATTAGTCTTTGATAGGCTTTAGATAATAAGGAAGAGTTGTGTAAGGGCACTAAGCTTCAAGGACTTTAGGTCAATCAGCCTTTGTAATGTCATTTACAAAATCATTTCAAAGGTAATTGTATTAAAATTGAATATTATCCTTCCAAAGATAATAATGAAGCAACAAGGAGGTTTTATAAAGGGGGTACATAAATTATATGGGATTATAAGATTGCACAAAATATTGTATTTTATGGAAAAAGGTGAAAGAGAAGGTATGGTTCTCAAGATATATATGATTAAGACTTATGACAAGGTTTCTTAAAGATTCCTGGATAGAGTGCTCAATAAATTTAGCTTTTGTAGAAGATCAAGAAGGTGGGTTGGTAATTGTTACTCTTGTTCAATATTTTCAATTGCCCTGAATAACACTCTAATGGGATTATTTGAACATAACAAAGGATTGAGGCAAGGGGATCCCTTATCACCTTACCTTTTTATTCTTATGGTGAAATCTTTGGGAAGATGTATTGAAGTGGCCCAAAATATAGATAAGATAAATGGATTGAAACCTTCTACATCTATCATATCCATTACCCACCAACAAGTTTTTGATGGTATGAATCTCCTTGTTAAATCCTCTATAGCAGAATTTAGAGGGTTTGTAGGGATTCTCAACCTTTATGAAGAAGCATCTCACCAAATGATTAACTTGGAAAAAATGTAAAGTGATTTTTTGTGAACATGCTTGAGGACAAAAAAAGGACAATAGCTAGAGTGTTGGGATGCAATATTTTAGTTTTTGCTTCAATTTATCTTCGTATGCCAATGTTTAACAATATATGTAAGGATAATATTTGGGACCCATTGTTAAAAAAAATTGAATGGATGTTGGTAGGATGGAAGGGTAATCTTCTAACTCAAACAAGGAAACTTTGGCTATTGAAAAGCACTCTTCAAGCCATCCCTGTGTATCTTAGTGTATAATTCTTGGGAAGATTGCAAACATAGTGGAGAGTATTCAAAAAAGGTTCCTATGGTTGGGATTAGAAGAGGACAAAACTACTTCTTGTGGCATGAGGTAAAGTATGTAGGCCTAAACCAAGTAGGGGATTAGGTCTAAGGAACATCCAAAATTTGAATAAGGTCTTGGCTACAAAAATAGAATGGAGGATCATCAAGGAAGGGGATTTATTGTGGGTAAGAATTCTAAACAAGTATTTGGACAATCAAGATGCAAAAAGGTTTTTGACTACCTCAGACCCTTGCACAGGCTAATCTTTATGGAATAAATATGTAAGAAGTAGAGATGTGCTTTAGAAGGGTGATGTGCTTTGGAAGGGTGTCATATGGAAAGTAGGTAAAGGAACAAAAGTTCACTTTTGGGAGGATGCTTGGTTGGAAAACCATCCACTTTGTAAGGATAGCAAAATATCCAAAATCAAGAATGAATTGGAGAACGAATATGGTAGTTTGGTTTGTGATTACATAGAAAGGAAGGAAGGAGGGGTAGGATGGAAGAAATTAATAGAAAATGTACAAAATGTAGAGGCTCTCGATAAACCCAATTATAAATTGAGAGTGTATCATATTTGCTCATCCTCAAAGGAATATTCTATCATCTAGGGTCATACCCTTGAGGGTGTTTTTAGTATCAAATTAGCATATGATTTAATCTTGGAAAAATCGAATGGAGGATTTTCGTGGAAGAAATTATGGGGTAAGAAAAATAATCTGAAGATAGCTATTTCCCTTTGTTTAGAATCTCAAAATAAAATTTTACCTTACAATTTAAATAGAAAAAAAAAAGGTTTTTACTTCCCTAATAGATGTTACTTATGTGAGGCTAATGAAGAATCTATGAAACACATTATGTTAGAATGTAAATACTCATTGAAGGTTCTTAATGATTTAATTTTAGAAATGGGAATAAGTTGGGTCCTCCCGAATGGCATGTTAGATTGGCTACAACAATGGGAAAGGCCATTCAGGAGTAGTAGATTAAACATGATATGGGATCTCATTCCATTTCACTATGTTTAGGGCATTTTGTTAGAGAGAAATAGAAGGGTATTAATGGAGGATAAAATACCTACAACCAAAAATATTCAAACCATTAAAAAATTCATTTTAGATAATTCATTTATTATGAAACTAAAGGAGAAACGTGAATTTGGTGAGCAAGCATGTATGATCTTGAAGTGGAATCTTAAACCTTTAGAAAAAGAGAGTATTTTCCTGATAAATTTAAAAGGTCAAGTCTATTGGCATCCCCCTAAAAAGGAATGGATGAAACTAATTTTTGATGGGGCTTCCAAAGGTAACCCAAGTAAATCTAGTGGAGGACGAAGAGCAAAAATGTTATGGTGTGGTGGGAGCAAGTATTAAATATCTAGGTACTATGACTAGCCACCAAGTTGGGGTTAGAACAACCCTTGATGGAGTAAAGCTAGATAGAAACATAGGAGTGAAAAATTTAGTGGTAGAGAGAGACTCTATATATTATTAATTACTTGAAAGAGAAAGCTAGCATAAGCTAGCAAGTGTCAAGTATCATTGAGGACATGCTACATTTGTTAAAATCTCTAGAGCAAGTAATCTTGTCGTTTTGAAAACTTTTGAGTTCCACAAAAAATATGGTAGTGTCTTACAAGTGATTTTTGTAATACTTGAATAACTTTATTTTGTATTTGTAGAGGGTACGAACCCTTTCAAAAACATATTTTTATCTTATTGAAAAAATTGAAAAAAATAAACAATAAAGACCAAAAATATATTTTATCATAGAAAGAACCTATAGACATTAAAAATATATGTAAAAACACTTTAAAAATTAAATTCATGTAAAAAAATTAACTAAGCAAAACAACACTAAACATAAAATAGCCCTTATTTTCTTGTGTAAATATTTTATCATTACCTTTGCTTCAAAAGATCATTTCAATTAAAGCAACATTTGTTTTTTAAGCAAAGATGATTTAAAGAATAAACTCATGCACATTTTTAATTATAGTGATGGGCAAGGACCTTATGTAAAATCTACAAAGAAGAATTAATGAATAAGTAGTATGTATTTTTAATTATGGTGATGGATATGGAATATTTGTGAACTCTTCTCTTGTATTGACCTAGCTTCTCTTGTATTTCTTGCACCGTCGGGAGTGAATGCAACCGGAAGCAAGTGGAAAATCCTTGATTTGACCTAGCTTCTCTTTGTATTTCTTGCACCATAGGATTTCAATAGCAATATAGTAAAGAAAATATTATGGAGGATATCCAAGGAAAATTAGGCTTTCGAGGCCAACATAATAAAGTAATGACTATGGAAAATTAGATATCAAATACAAGACTGGTTGAGAACAGGATGGCGACAGGAGCAGGAGTGACCTCAACAACCTTGGTGTCTTCTAGCGGGATTTCCCAAACCCTTGCAGGGGTTTTTGAACTAGAGCAAGGAGAGATTCCCCCTATGGATGAAGTTGCCAAGGCAAACGATCCCAAGGGCCCTGACCCTGATCCTGGCGGGCAGGAAAGCCTGAGTTGTGATTGGCCATGGGAAAACTACCAAGGGTTTGCTCCCCCCTCCCTAGCAGTAACTCCAATTTGTAGCATGGAGTCCCTCAAATGTACCTCACGAAGGTAATGGGCACTCCTAATCCCAGCTCCTCTAGGATTATGACCCATCCCCCATTGACCATGTCGGGTGAAAATATGGTGATCCTAGAATCAGTCATGGCACCAAAACTATCCATTGAATCTCTCTCCCTAGTGGGAAAATTTGTCGGAGGTAGGCCCGACATGGAGTCCATAAGAAAATGGGTGGGTTTCAAATGGCGAACAGTATGAAGCTTCCAGTTAGTGGCCCTATCCAAAGCATTTTTTTTATCTAGCTAAATAACCAGAACAACTTTGCCCGCATCCTCACTGGGGGTCATGGTTTTATGGTAGGGAGAGCCTATTTCTCAGAAAGTGGAGAGAATATTTTAACCCTTGTACTCAAGACATCAACTTCGCACTCATATGGGTTCGCCTCCCAAATATTCCCATCCAATTCTGTCATGAGGATATCCTACACAGGATTGGAGGATACATTGGAAACTTTGTTGCTATTGATCATGCAACCGAGGCCAGAACTCGCATGGCTCATGCTAGAATCTACATCAATACCAACTTGGCCTCCCAGCTTCCCACTCGCATCAACCTCATCTATGGAACCTTCAAGTGGTGCCAAGCAATCGAGTACGAGAACAAGCCAACATTCTACATCGAATGCCAATCCCAAGGACATATCAAGTCTCAATGTCCATCTCTCAAATAGTAGGAGGCACAAAGCTCCAAGCTCCCCTCAAAACCAGAGCATCCAAGCGAGACTCAACAACAAAAGACCCAAAGCCTCTATCAGCTTCAGACAGGAAAAGGAGTTCAAAGGGAAGCATATGGATGTCCAGGCGCCTCTCATCAACCATCCTTCTGCATATTCGAGCTAGGTATGCTCCATGTTTGCTCTCCCCAATAGGTTTGGACCTTTATCTACTTCCAATGACAAAGTCCTTTTCCCTGAATCTGCACCCCCTCCCACTCCATCCCCCAACCCCCATCCCCATCCCTCCCCTTCTAGATATGGTCCATCCCTTCCCCCCTATCGCTCTGTTGTCCCCCACTAGATCCACCTTTGAATCCTTGGCTATTAACCCCTCCCTTCTTGAGGTTGATCCCCCCTCCTCCTTTGGAGGTGCCCATATCCCCTCCTAGATCCTCTATCGAATCCTTGAAGGAAGTTGATAGCCCAACCCACCATAGAATGGACCTCAGTCCCATCATCACTAGAAGCAAAAAAGGCCCAGTTGACACATGAAGTGAGAAGAAAAGAGGTAGATCTACTATTTTTGAACAAATCAAAAAGGACACCGAGAATCAAGTATCCAATGGGGTGCAGTCAACTTTGTTTCCAGATCTATTCAACCAGGAATAGGATGAATCCAAAAATCCCAAACCTCCCCCCTACTGGGTAAGGAAGGGAAAAAACTTGCCAAATTTTCTAGATGAAGATTCTCTCTTGAAATATCAGAGGTCTCAACAACATGAGAAAAAAGATATTAGCTCAAACCATTAGGAAGGACTACAAACCTACCATCCTCTTTATGCAAGAAACGAAGGTTGATGCATCCAAAACTAATAACATATCCCAATCAGTATGGAAGAACTACCAATGAGATTACTCCCCTGCTAAAGGTTCATCTGGAGGCCTCCTGTACCTATGGGATCTAGACAAATTTGAAGGCAGGGTTATATCCTCCTCTGACAGAACGTTGAACCTGGTTTTCTACTCCAAAGAAAACCTATTCACCTAGGTTTTATCCACCATTTATGTCACAAACAATCCTCTTGAAATATGTATGCTCTGGAAATCCCTGTCCCACATGAAGGATACCTTTTCCAACCTCCTTTTGATGGTAGCAGGGGATTTCAACTCCCATTTCTTTCCCTCTGACAAGATGGGTGACATCTCCACTCCCTCAAAAAGCATCCAAGATTTCCATAACTTTTTCATAGAAAATGAACTCATGAATATTTAGATTAAAGGTTGCAAATTCACCTGGAGCAACAAAATAGCAGGTCTCAAGCACACCTAGGTCAAGCTTAACATATTTTTTCTTTCCCATCAAGCCATTCCCATATTTGGAGAGATCTCTCTCATCTCTCTTCCCAAAATAGGCTCTGACCATTGTCCCCTTCTTCTGGAATCCAACAGAGCTCTATCTTTCAAAACCTCATTCAGATTTGATAACATGTGGATCCAGCATACCGATTTGAGGCAATGGATCACTGAGTGGTGGGGGATCCCTTTCTCTAGGACTGTTATTTCTTGGGTATCTCAGAAACTGAAGGTGATAAAGGAGAATATCAAAATCTGGAATAAGGAAGTATTTGGAAATATCTTTGAGAGCAAAGAACAAATCTTGAGCAACATTAAAACCTTAGAACAACAAATTCAACATGACCACTAGACTCCTCAGCTAAGATAAGAAGAGAGAAAGCTCCTATCATAATACCACGTCTTAGCCAAAGAAGATACCTACTAGCAGTAAAAATCTCGTATCGTATGGTTGAAATATAGGGACACCAACACGAAGTTCATCCATGCTTCTACTCTGTGAAATCGAAGTATAAACAAGATCAAGGAGCTCACCCTATTCGATGGTAGATTCTCAAGAGATATCTTCAAAATTAGAGAGGAAGCAGCCTCCTACTTAAGCGACATGACGGGAACCAATCCCCCTAAACATCTTGAAACCCAAGAGGCTCTCCTCCAAAAAATTCCCTCTCTGGTCACTCCTGCAATGAACTCCTCCCTCATCCAACCCCTCAAAAAAAAATAAATCAAATTTGCCTTGTTCTCCATGCAAGCTGACAAAGACCCCGAACCAGATGGGTTTCCCCCTCGCTTCTTTCAAAATTTCTAGGATATCCTAGAGGAAGACATATGTAATGCCATCATAGAACTCCAACAAACCAAAACCATTCCCGAAGGAATGAACTCCACTTTCATTGCCCTGGTTCCCAAAACCCCTCAATGCAGATCTATGATGGATTTTAGACCGATCATCTTATGCAACATCATCTACAAGATTCTAACTAAAATCTAGCATGAAGGCTCAAAAATATCCTCTCTGCGATCATAGATCCCTGTCAAGAAAGTTTAGTGGAAGGCAGATCCATTACTGACAGTATCATCTCTCTCCATGAAACACTCCACTCAACTCTGTGCAACAAGAAGACGGTCATGTTCTTGAAGTTGTACATCTCCAAATATTTTGACAGGGTAAATAGAGATTTCCTCCTAAAAGTCCTTTCCAGGTTTGGGTTTCACCAAGAATGGATTGACCTCATCAAAGGTTGCATTACTTCCCCTTGGTTCTCGATGTTCGTGAATGGTTTTATTGTAGGTTTTTTCCCTAGCTCTATAGGCTTTAGATAGGGAGATCCCATATCCCCCTTTCTCTTCATCATTCTTGTTGAATCCCTCAAGACAATCTTCAAATATTCCTGTGCTTCAAGGAGATTATTCGGGATCAAAGCCTTTTCTAAGGGAGAAATATTGAAGAATCTCCACTACTTCCAAAGCTATTGCTTACACTGCTGAAAGTTACCAAATTCTCCCATGCTCCCTTCCCATAAGCAGCCTCGAAGTGGAGATTCTTCAATCTTTGAACATCCCCATCCCTCCCAAATTTCTCCCTCCCATGGCCCACCCAAGAAATAAGGCTCATTGGAGACCCCCTTCGAAAGGTTGGTTGAAGCTCAAATTTTATGGTGCTTCCAAAGGGAACCCGAGTTTAGCAGGAGTAGGAGGTATTTTTAGAAACCACTCAGGTGAAGTTGTCATAGCTTTCTTTGAGAACTTGGATCACCAAACCAACAACGTGGTTGAAGCATGGGTGCTATGGTGTAGCTTACACCTCATCAGGGACCAAAGAATCAGCCTCCAAGTCAAATGGAATTCCCTCAACATCATCTGGTACATTAACAGTGACAACATCCCACCATGGAATATCCGATCCCTGATAGAAAAAACTAGAATTCTCATTGGTCAGCAAAGATAGGTTGTTATTGCCCACGTGTATCGTGAAGCCAACAAGATTTTTGACGGTCTTGCCAACATGGGCACCACCCAATTTGTGTGTGGCATAGCTCTCTACCACAAAGCATCATCCACTTAGAGACCATGTATTGGCCAAGGCAGACCAGTTGCCTTTAATTTTTCCATGCTAATCTATGATTTTTTTTATCAAGGTTTTGCATGTCTCGTGGTGCACAATCCCTTAGGTGTCTTCTCTGTGGTGTGCGTCTCATATCCACCACATTATTGGTTGACCACTTGGCCCCCATTATGGTGATGCTCGATCTCATGTGCACATTTCAAATATCACCGATTTTCAAAGAAAGTTGCACATTCTCGACCTTGAGCAAATTTTTGGTTTGTTGCCAAATCTCCCATTGAGCTTAGCTATCACCAAGTCCCAGTGGTGTTTTGTTTCCACCTGTGTGGTTCTTAGTTTGTGGACCCTTTCGAATCCCCATTCACCCCATCCTTTCCTCCACCTCTCCACATCTCATCCTCTCAGGACCAGTGGCATTACCGATGTCTGGCCTCATACCTATTAGTTCTATTCGAGCTCCCATCCAGACCTACGTCCTTCATCTCTGCCACCTCAGCCCATGCCCTAACTCCTTTGCCACCTTCCATCTTCCTCTATATTCCACCACCATGGCCTTCCTCGAGCCCAGAATCTTACAACTCGATGCTCTGTCAGCCTCCTATCTGCAAGGTTGCAGCCTTATCCCTTTTCTGTCGAAATTCAAAGGTGTTAAGGCTGATATCACAGCAGATTTTGTTCAAACCTGGTCAAATGGCCATGTTATTGTTAGACACATCCATTTCAAAGTTATCTCTGAGCTTATTTTTGAGGTGTCTGGCCTTCCCCTCTTAGGCCACCTGGTTCGATGTGACAAACACAACTGGGACAAGGCGCTCAAAGGATCCTTGAATTTCCAATAATTCAAGTGGATTGGAGTTGCCCTGGACCGTGAGTTCCTTCCTATCCCTTGGCCCATTGTCACCATCCCTCTGCTTCAATATCTATCTTGTGATGATCCATCCAAGCCACTCTTTAGGTTCCACCTCACCCTGGTGAACCATTTTCGGGGATACAAGGCCATGAACATCCCTGCTTTCCTCCACTGGTTCATTAGGCTCTTTTTGGCCAACGCTCACAAGGAACACTCAGCTCCCATTCATCAAGGGTTGATGGTTTTTATCTTCCACCATGTTGCCACCTCCACCCTACCACCCATTCTGGCCAAACCCATTCAATCTAACCCCTCCTATCTCTTGCTCGCAGTCCTACCCATTCGTTGTACAGCGAGCCTCTGATCAACGAGGATACCCTTGAAGTTCACACTCCCATATCCAAGAAAGGAACTCCGTCTAATGCTACTCCCTCCAAGCCCCTCGATGCGAGTGGTAACAAATCGATGTCTGCTAAGTGCAAAGCCAAGGTCGAGGACAACTCTTCCCATGTTTGAAGGTCATCTAGAGTGAAGAAGGTGAAGGCAAAGTCGAGCCAGAATTCCCCTGTCCATATTTTCGAGGACATCAGTGGGGACTCGATTCCTGGATCTATGATTTCCAGCAAAATTTCCAAGATGTTCATCAAAAGCTTCATTGTTGCTTTTGAGAGTACCAATATAGCCATGAAACAGTACCTCCAATAGAATACACCCAAAACCAAGGAGGACTCCCTGGAGACTCATCCCCTGTAAGACAACTTTTGCATATATGGTTTGTTGAGTTTTTTATTTATGTGATGGTCTGGGTTTCTCTCTATGTCTAGCTTTTTCTGATTTTTAGGATAGTCCCTGTGTGGCTTTTGGCTTTCTTCCTACTGATGTTTAGCTACTGTAAGTGTTCGCCCCTGCGTGGGCATTTTTGCTCCTGGGATAGTACCACCCTCCCCTGCATGGGAAATTTTGATTTTGTCCTCCCTTGCATGGGAATGATAGCCGCAATGATGTCTACCTTCCTCGGTATGGGATTTTCCAGCAGTATGCTCTCTCTATCTGTCAAGATCTTATGTAAATATGGGATTGGGACCCAACCAAAACCCACTTAATAGAACCACCAAATTACCAAAAAAAAAGTAATGACTATGGAGGATAATCTATGTAGTTTGGAGTTTTAGAGAAAATGGAAGAAGGAGAGTAAGGCCATCAAAGAAAGAACAAAGAGAAAAAGAAACTCAAAAGTATATACATATGGGAAGCCAAACGAAAATATCATAAGTGTTAACAAGAAGTGGGGCGAAGTGGGGCTAAGCCTACTAAAAAAAATAAAATGTGTTAATAATGAAAATGATATCATGGAATATTAGGGTTATGAATAAAACCTCTAAAAAAAGAGTTATTAAGGAATTAATAGGTTGTTATAGCCCTGAGTTTAATTTAATACAAGCAATAAAATTAAGCAGTGAGAAATGTAAGGATATTTTTAAGAAAAATTGGAATACAGGTGACTGTTTAGCAGTTTCTTTTATAGGAGCTTCAAAGTATTGTAATAATATGGGACAAATACAAATGGGATGGACAACTATTAGAAACAAAAAGTAATTGGGTTGTTGGATTATTTTGTAGGAAATAGAAAAGCATCAAATTCGGGGTTATAACTGTATATGTTCCAACTATAGTTACTCCTCGTGAAAGATGTGGGGAGGACCTTAGCATATTTTTGTCAAATACTAGGATGATTCATTGTGATCTATGGATTCTTGGGGGTGATTTTAATGTTGTTCTATATCCTTTGGAAAAGAATGGTGGCATTCTAGGATGGTCTAAATCAATGAAATATTTTTCTTCATTTATCAATTCAAATGTCCTTTGGGATGTTAGTCCCTCAAGCATTAAATATACATGGGAAAATAGACATATTGGAGAAAATCACATAGCAAAAAGACTAGATAGATTTTTGTTATTTAATAAATGGTTGTAAAAAAAGTATACAATCTTTTCAAATATTTTATTACGAGCAGGATCAAATCATAAACCCATTCTTTTGACTTGTGAGTTACGTAATAATGATCATCCAAAGCCATTTCACTTCCAGCCTATGTGGCTTCAAGACCCTATTTTTTTCTAGATGGTAATGTTATGGTGGAATGAATCAAAATTTGAAGGATTATGGTTATGTTACGGTGGGATGACTCAAAATTTCAAGGATCATGTTTGTAGAGGTTTGTTCAAAAGCTGAACTATTTAAAGGAGCAAATGAAGATATTGAATGCCAAATCTTTTGGTAACATTTTTAAAGAAAATAAATAAATTGAATCAATTTACAAGAGAGTAGAAATTAATGGAATGGATAACGATTCTTATATGAAATAAAAATAATTACTTTCTTATTATCATAATGCATTGAAAAAGGAGTCATATTGGTTCCAAAAATATAAAGAGATATGGCTCAAGGAAGGAGATAGAAATACAAAAAAAAACATGTTACAGAAAAAATAATTTTTTTTTCATCATATCAAAAATATTATAACTCTATATGGAATAAATATTGAGGAAGAAGGTATAAGTAAGGAAGCAACTAATTATTTCAAAAATATTTTATCATATTCTAAGCAAGATAAGGAGGAACAAGAAAAACTTCTACAACATATTCCATCAATTATCACTCAAGGACAAAATGAAAGCTTTATGAAGAAAATATCTATGGAGGAGCTCCATGAAGTAGCTTTATCTTTCCATCCGAACAAGGCACCTTTTCTCTTTTCATCCTAACAAGGCACCTTTTCTCTTTTCATCCTAACAAGGCACCTTGTCATGATGGATTTCTTGCAATTTTCTTTTAAAAAATTTAGGATTTATTTAAGAGTAATATGTTAGTTGTCGTTGAAGAGGCCTAAAAAATGAAGGCTATAATAAGTGAGATCAATGCTACTTTTATTACCTTGGTTCCCAAGAAAGGTGACACAAAATATTTTGATAATTTTTGTCCAATAAGCCTTTGTACTAAGATCATTTCAAAAAAAATGGCAAATAGGTTGAAGGGCACTCTAGTATGTCTTATCTCAAAGGAACAAGGTGGCTTTGTTTATGGTAAACAAATTCTTGATGGTATAATTATTGCACAAGAGGCCATACATTCTCTTCATTCCATGAAAAACCAAGTATGCTTTTGAAATTAGATATGAACAATGCATATGATAGGGTTTCCTAGAAATTTATCATGTTATTCATAGAAAGTTTAGATTTGATTGTAGTTGGTGTGAGTGGATTAAATGATGTTATAGCACATTCATATAAAGTTTGACTTTGATTACAGTTGGTGTGAGTGGATTTAATGATGTTATAGCACTGCAAAATTTTCTATTTTCTTTTTAAGCGAAAACCCCTTGCGGGGTCTCCTTGGTCTGAGAGACCACGACGAAGGGGTTCTACACCGTCAAAGTCACCCAGGAGTTGCGCCCAACCCTGCCAGCACCAACATTATCAATTGGATTTTTAGGTACCCAATTCAACTTTTTGGTAGGGTGGAGATTCGAACCTAGGACCTTCCTTGGAGGATTGCCCTCTCCTCTCCAACTCACCTACAACACCTACGTACAAAATTTTCTATTTTGATCAATGGTTCTTGGTTAATTCAAGTCATTTTGTGGACTTTGTCAAGGTAAATCACTTTCTCCTTATCTATTCATTATTCTAGAGAGAGAAGAATTAGCGGGAGTCTTTTCAAAGGCAAAAATGGAAGGAAATATCAAGGGTATTCAAGTTGCAAAAAATGGTCCCTCCAAATCTCATCTTCAATTTGTTGATGATATTTTTCTTTTGAGCCACACCTCAATCAGTGAGGCCATGGAGTATCAACATTATTATGCTATGAGAAGGCTACTAGACGATAAATAGTACAAAATATAGAATTTTTCATTAATACTACACTAGATTTTTTGTGAATATTTTAGGGCTTATAATTGAAAATTTTCCATCAACCTACTTGGGTATTCCTTTGTCTGATAAAGGAAATAAAAATGAGCTTTGGATCTCTTTTTTGGATAGAATGAAATCTTTCTTGGTAGGTTGGAAAGGTAAGTTCTTAACCATGGCAAGAAGGCTACAACTCATAAAGACTACATTGCAATCCATTCTTATTTATATGATGTCACTTTCAAGACTGCCAATAGGAATTGTAGCAAAATTTAATAAAATTCAAAGACTTTCTATGGAAAGGTTTTAAGGTTAAATTTAGGTTTTCTATTTGTAAGTGGAATAGGGTTTGCAAAGGAAATAATATTGAATGAGTAGGCTTGCATAATTGTAAATAGGAATTTGGCATTAGGAGCAAGGCTTGGATGGAGATTATTCAGAGATCAAGGAATGAATTGGGTAAAAATATTACTTCAAAAATATATAGGTTCTCTTCATGCAATGAAATTATTTAGGAAAATAACTCCACCCAAAGGATCATCAATTGTCAACATGGAACTTCATATGAGAGAGTTTACAATTAATAAAGAAATTTATTAGGTGGTCAATCAATCAGGGGAGTTATGCAAACTTTTGGTCTAATGCTTGGTTGAAGCCTTATCCTCTTACCTCTGACTCAAAATGGCAACCACTGGCTCAAGCATGCCTTGCATATAAAGGTCCAAAGATCAAAGACTATTATTATGAGCAAATATTCTGAATCATGGATTTCTTTTAGTAACCTAGATGAAGGAGAGAAACGTAAACAAATTGCAAATGAACTTCAAAATATGCTTCAAGATTTTTATTTGCCAATTTTTATATGAAAGGATGAGTCGGTTTGGAATTAATTAAAGGATGGTTTATACTCATTCAAGTTGGGATATATGGACTTAGAACAATCAAAATTTCCTTCTCCCAATTTTTTTTTGTGGAAGAACGTTTGTTCATTAGAGGCTCTCCCTAAGGCCTCAACATTTCTTTGGTTAGCAATTCAAAGTAAGATTCTTACATCAGAGAGTCCACATAGAAGAGGATATTATGGACCCCTTCACATGTGCCTTGTGTGAGAAGGATTTAGAAACATCGGATCATTTACTTCTTCATTGTCCATTTTCTCACACCATTTGGGGTGGTTTTTTTTAAATAGGAAATTATATTTTTTTTTTATTGGTTGAAAGAAGGGGTTTTGAAAGGGTCCTTAAACCTTTCACAATAGAGGAAGAGCCTCAAAAAGAGGATCGAAAATATCCTTAAAAAAGCTATAGAGAAAGGAGAAGTCAAGATCCAACTGTAAGAGGAGGATACTAAAAATAGAAAAAATAAATAAAAGAAGAAAATGAATCAAGAGAGCCAAAAAGTAAGGGAGAAGAGATCCTCCCAAGGTTAGTCTTGGTCAATATCTATTGTAGGGATATCCATCAAATCATTGGAACCCGAATCACCAAACTTCTTGTAATCCTCCAAGAGAGCTAAATATTTAAGGGTTGATGAGGTCGATCAGAGATTGGAGGTGGCCCTTATGACTTGAAAACGATACCGCAAGCCTCCTCAAGGAGGATTTCAAAGCCAAGGGAGTGTTGCACTACATGGCCTCCTTCAGGGAGAGAAAACATAGGAGAGCAATACTGCCATGCTTGTCATTCAAGAGAATGGGGATGGAGTCCCAAGAGTCCTCTGAAATATGCTCCAAAGTGACCTAGATGGGAGAGTTGCTCCTTTACTCCACTTGAAATTTCAAATATTTTGACCGTCTCTAGGGATCGATTATTTCTATGGATATCGCAGTAACTCCACCATACAAGTTCATGCCTTTTTTTATTTTGATGTTGCCCTTGTGCAATGTAGAAGTGTCCTCAATAACAATATCATATTTACCATATGAAGGAAATCTATCAGAGATCACTCTAGGATTGACTCCAGCTTGATGGGTCGCTCCTCAAGATCTTTCCTTGCTAATATCAAGGGAGAGTCATGTCTCATCCTTCTAGAAGGGCTTCCAAGGCTTGGTCCCAGGCTCATCAGGTCTTTTTGACCCTCCTTTTCTCTATGCAATAACAGTAACTTGAGGAGCCCTTGAAGAAGCAAAAAAAGAATAATTGTCTTTTTGCACTTGCTTCATCAATTTTTAATGGATTTGAAGAGGAATGTTGAGCAGTTCATATTTTTTCTTCCTATGGATGTGGTTTAGGAAGGCGAAATGGAAGCTACTAACTATAAAGGTATGCCCATATAGCGTAAAGTAATGCATAATTGGGATGATAAATTTTTCTCAAGGCTTAGGAAGGGACTCCCTGAGTATGTCATTTTGGTACTTGTTCAAACTTTCCCCTTAGTCTCAAAATATTATTAGCTCATTCATGAGGGAATGTTTTTCTTTATTAATGCCTTCACCAACAACAATGAGACCCAAGACTTTGACAATGAGAGCCGAGTTGATAGTAAAATCAAGGCCCCTGGATTTTACTAGCATTGAAATAATAGATTCAATACATTGTCATCTCATAATTGAGTCTTGCCAAGGTGGGTCATAACACCCATGGCTTGGGAAGATATTCCCTAAAAATTCCTCCTTTGTCCTTGCTAAGGTTCTCTCCCTTGTATTTTAAGAGCAACAACACATTGACCAAATTCTTTTCTCTATTAATAATTTCTCCAAAGTTAGGGAAGACCAAAATTTCCACTATTAGCTCAGTATTAATGGTGAAGTTTAACCCTCTAACAGTCCCCTTACCCTCATTTTAACTATGGGTCATCTCCTTAAAGAGATCCATGTCTTGACTGCCAAATTTTCTTAGGTAGGGCATGAATCTAGCGTCATCCATAATCCCCTCCACTAGCTTTTTTAGGCTCAGCACCTCTGGTTCAAATTTAGATTTGTTCTCATTCATGTTCAAGGGAGCTTGGAAATATGGCTAAGAACGACTCCAAAATTGAACGAGAGGTGTTGAGCCTAGAAAATCTAGTGGAAGAGATTATGGATGACGTTGGATTCATTCCCTACCTAAGAAAATTTAGTAGTCAATACATGGATCCCTCTAAGGAGATGGTTCGTAGCTACAACGAGGGCAATGTGACTATTAGAGGTTTAAGCTTCACCATTAATACCGAGCTAATAGAGAAAAATTTTGGCTTCCCTGACACTAGATAAATTGTCAATAGAGAAAAGCATTTTTGGCCAATGAGCTACTACTCTTCAAAGATAAGGGAGAGAACCTCAACAAGGATAAAGGTGGAATTGTTAGGGAATCTCTTCCTCAGTCGTGGGACAAGGTGGTTGTCCCCATAATCCAATATTTTACATTGGATGTGCATACCAACATCATAAGGGGCTCCCACTTTACTTTTCTTAACCATTCATGGAAAGAAAAGCATTAATATACTCAATTTTCTATAAAGGTCCATGGAAAAGACCATGATTTTTTGTCCATAAAGGGTTCTCTTCATTTCCTATTCACCAAGGCTTGCATATGATTATTTTTCAGCATATTAAACAAACGAAAGCTCAAAATCCTCCTTTGAGCATCATTTCGAGCAAGGAGGTCTTGTCTAGTGCTCCAAAGCACGATTCCCCTCAACCTTCTAGGAGGAACATCTCTAAGGAGCCTACCTAGTTGGATGATCTTCAGCCTAAACAACCTTTGAGAGCCCCTAGGGATGATATATTCGAGCAAAATCCCATGTCTAACCCCCTAAAGAGTTTTGGATTCTGAGCAAAGAGGTAAAATGACCTCTCCCAAAGTTAATTTGGAATCTCAACGTTGGTCTGTCTGGCTCAAATCACAAGCTATAAAGAAGAGAAGGTCCCCAATCCATGTCACGTCTGACCATATTTTGGAGGATGCAGCAAAGTCTTTCCATGTTGTGGAGAAACTCAAGAGTGGAAATCCAACTCTACAAACCTCCCTCGAAAGCCTGTTGTTCAAAATAGTTCTCCCCTTACTCTAAAACCCCTCTCCAAAGAATGAGTGTCCCCTTTCCCAACATAAAGGGTTATATGCAAGGGTTTAATGATCTTCTAGGAGCTATGTTCAGAGCTATGAAAATGAGCATTTCTTATGCTTAAGAGGTTGCCACTCTACTAGAGGATACAAAATTAAGTATGGGAATGATGAACCTAATGAGTTTATGGACACCCTTGGTGTTGTTGGTGCTGATTAAGTCCCTCTTTCGAAACCCTGCCCTCTCTTTTCTCTTTCTCTGCTTCTCCTTTTCTTGTTACAGTAGCGATTAATATTATTAATCTTGTATAAAAATTGTTGGTGCTGATTAAGTCCCTCTTTTAGCCCCTTGCCCTCTCTTTTCTCCTTCTCTACTTCTCCTTTTCTTGTTATAGTAGCAATTAATATTATTAATCTTGGATAAAAGTTGTTGGTGCTGATTAAGTCACTCTTTCGTCCCTCTATCCTCTCTTTTCTCCTTCTCTGCTTCTCCTTTTCTTGTTATAGTAGCAATTAATATTATTAATCTTGGATAAAAAGTAATATTATTGGCAGTGTGAACAGTGTGAGCATATTTATAGATAAGAAAATAAGATAGCAATTAAAATTTTATGTATTAATCAAAATGATGTAATTGTGGAAACATAGCAATTTGAGGAAGTTGAAGTTTAAGATAAAATAGAAATGAAAAAGTTGTGATAAAAATGTATATTGTAGCAAATGTAATATTTTTGAAGAATATATTTAAGAGAAAAAAAAAATGAAAAAGTTGTGATAAAAATGTATATTGTAGAATATATTGTAGCAAATGTAATATTTTAGTATTTTGATGGGAGCCACATATAACTTATTATTTGACTTTTGTATTTTTTTAAAATAAAGGGTGAGACAGATGACAAAGCTATAATTGTAGAAAATATTTGCAGTGAGCATATTTATAGAAAAGAAAATAAGATAGCAAATAAAAAATTTATGTATTAATCAAAATGATGTAATTGTGGAAACATAGCAATTCGAGGAAGTTGAAGAATATATTTAAGAGAAAATAATAAATGAAAAAGATGATAAAAATGTATGTTGCAACAAATGTAATATTTTAGTATTTTGACCCAACAAAAACCACAACTTTTTAAACAAAAAAAATACATTATTTTTAATTGGTAAAAGGGGTTTTGAAAGGACCCATAACCTTTTACAAAATGGAGACTATTAGGAGAAGCTCTCCTTAACAAAAAGACAACAGAACCAACAGCCCTCTACGGGTCATCACAGAAGAAAAAAAACATCAAAAAGGAACTAAGAGGCCCACGCAGGGGCAAAAGAGGGAACCCAAAACCGACACAGAAGGAACCCTCTTAGAGGAAGACTGGGAAACATGAGATAAAACGTAAGATATGGAATCACCAGAAAGAAAGGACCACTAGATGTTAAAGTGACCGGAGTCACAACCACCAATAGATCGATCTGTGCCCACCAGACTCTTAAACTCCTCCAGTATTTCATACTGGTCCTTATACTCATCTAGGAGAGCCTTCGCCTAAGAGAGGAAGGAAGTGGTCATCGTGGCTGCTCTCTCGAGGGTTTTCATGATGTCATGGAGGTCCTGGAGATGACCTCGATCAAAGAGGTTTGACCAGCAAGAAACCCGAGAGGCCAACATAGGAGGTTAAGCGAAAGTCCCTTCCAAAGGATGAATCTTCTTGGACATATTCTCTGGTTTGACCTGGAAGGACAGAGAATCATGGTACATTGAGGTTCAAATTTATGCGTGCCTAGGGTTCCTTCCATCTTCATATCGTAGTCCAACGCACAGTTGGTTTTAGGAGACACAAAAGTATATCCAACAAAACCGCCAGCGTCATCCACAGGTCCCATAGTAGAAACCACAACTCTCATAGCTCTAGGAGTCTATCTTTCCAAAACATTTCTATAAATGACCAAGTGAAGACCTTGGTGGAGGGGGAAGGAGGAGACTCCCCTCTTGACGTTCAACATAGACCGCTCAATTGACCAGAAGAGGTATTCCAGGATATTGGACTTTTTTCCTCGCAGGTGGTTGAGGAACACCAAATGGAAGCTCCTCAAAACTGCACACGGTTGTCCAAAGTGAAAACTGTAACACAGTCACCATTACTATGTCCCAAGTTTTAGGGAGTGTTTCTCTTAGGATGTCGCCTTTGTCTCTGCCCAAGGTCCCTCCTTGATCCTTGAACAGTGCTAGCTCACCTTAAAGGAAGTGCTTCTCCCTGTTAATGATCTCATTATCATTCGGTAGCCCAATAATTTTAGCAAGGAGATTAGTTGTAACTATGAAGCTCATCCCATGGATGACAATGTGCCCTCTGTCCCACATCCAAATGAATTCTAAAGACAGATCAAAATCATTACCATTGAACAGCTGCAAAAAGTGGAGTAAGCCATGGTCCCTGAAAATATCCTCAAATAAGGTAGTTAGGTGGAGAACCGAAGGCTCAACTTCAACCATGGATGTAGGGCTTGACAGCATAAGGGAAGCAAAAAATAAATGCAACAACTTTAACAAAATATAAGGGAGGGAGCGTGAATCTGTTAGACATTTTGAGCTTATTTAGTTGTCATTGATGTCAAGGTGAAAAGTCGTCATTAATGTCATGGAGCACACCATAAATAGCATGAGGAACAATGCAAGAGTTGAAGAATAAGTTGGCAAAATATTGTTTTATGAAGGTTTATGGCAAACTCATGGTGGAAGATTAAATGGTTTTATTAAATTCATTATGAGGATATAAAAGTCTCCTCACATATTGAGATGGCAATTAAGATTTTAAAAAGACCCACGATGGAAGAATTATTTACAAATTTAAAGGTTTACGTTTAAACCCAAAAAAGGCTTTAATCTCCTTGAAGCTAAAGTTTAAAAATATAATTTATAAAATTTAAATTCCTTAGAATTTAAATAATTTCTAAATTATAAAGGTTGGAAAGCATAAACATCATCAAAAAAGTGGGAGGTTCAACGTCTAAACAAGAAAAGGATTTCGTGTATAAATTAATGCCAAAGAGGCATTCAAAACTTACCCCTCGACATTATTAATGCATGCGACAAGTTTGAAACGTTTTTGGTGAAATCGTGATTGTTGAGGAAGAAGACAAGGATTCGCTTGTCTTTAGGGCTTAGGTAAAAGACAAAAGGGAAAGAGCTTTTTGGTTAAATCGCAAAGGACATGGTGGTCCATTGGCAGTGCATGTTTTGCAAAGGCGTTGGGAGTTGAGGGGTCCATGATCGATTTGTGTGGACGATTGGCATGGTTGACTTGAGCGCCAAGGAAAAGTTTTGAATGTATTCGGTTTTGAGTGCCAAGTGTGGTAGAAGGAGCACAAGGTGCTCGTGGAGTGTTAAGTGTGTGTCCAACACACGCGATGGCTAAGTTCGCGGCTAGAGCGCTCGCAGGGGCAGAGATTGTGGGTTCGAATCCCACTAAGTGGCAAAGGTAATTTTTGATTAAATTTTTATATTGCCCAAAGTTTTTGCTAAGGTGTTGTTAGTAGTTATAAGGGTTTGTGGATAATTATTTGTTTGTGTTGTTTGGAGTTATAAGGGTTTGGTGAAGAATTAATTTTGGTAATTAATTTGTGTTGCTAGGAGTTATAAGGGTTTGTGAAGAATTATTTTATGGAAAATTGTTTTGTGACATTTAGTGTTAAAAGGTTTTTGAAAGAGTATTTTATTGAGAAGTAATTTATGTTATTTTAAGGAAAAAGGATTTGATTCTTGCCAAAGTTATTTTTGCCATTAAAATTTATTAAAGATGTTTTGAGTTATTTTGATAGAAGTAGAAATTATTTTAGTTTGGATTTTATAATGTGTTATTAGATAAATATTTTATGTATGTTGGTTGTTTTTGAAAGGTGGAGTGATAAGGTGTAATTGAGTTTTTGCATTATATTGTGAGAAATATTTATCTTCTAATATCTTTAAGTTTGGCATAGAAGTGATTGT
Organism: Wollemia nobilis; assembly: GCA_028583015.1. Classification (NCBI taxonomy): domain Eukaryota; kingdom Viridiplantae; phylum Streptophyta; class Pinopsida; order Araucariales; family Araucariaceae; genus Wollemia; species Wollemia nobilis. Next base: position 72,661 of record JAQPPZ010005416.1, on the reverse strand, counting down.
GGTTGTGGCAGATTTACAAGATCCCTTCACCATCAAGAAAAAGGTATGAGCACATTCTTCCATAGTTGAGTTGATTGATGGTTTTTCTAGAAAATGAGTTTGGAGTGAAAAGGACTTGATTAGGGTTTCCTTTTCGAGAGTGTTTGAGTTAATGCTTCAAGGTTTTCTGGAATAAAGAGTTGTTGTTAAAACCTCGTTTTATAAGCATTGTTGTTGAAGCCATTGGTTGTGTGAAGAACTTGAGTTAGGGTTTTGAAAAGAATATGAGTATCATTGTTATGTGAAGATTGTTTATAAGCATTGTTGTTGAAGTGAGTTGTTGTGCAAAGAACTTGAACCAAGGTTTGAAAAGAACATGTGTATCATTGTTATGTGAGATTTTGTTGTTGAGCATTATTGGAAACATTTTGAGTTGATGGTTATATGCTTGGACTAGGGTTTGTGAGCAAGGGTTGTTTCATTAAGTGATTGATTGAGTAGAGTTGGTTGAGCCTAGTCAAGTGGATGTGTGAAGTGATTGTTCAAGTTCCATTAAACAAACTATTCTATATTCTGAATTGAGTTTAGAAAGTGATTGAGCATTGAGTTGAATTGGAAGCATATTGAGTCTCTAACAATTCTCCTTATGTTTCTAAGAGAGTGATTGAAAGTAATTGAGCATTGTGATGAATATAGAACATACTAAGTCTCTAAAAATTCTATTTATGTTTCTATGAGATTGGACAAGTTCTGTGTGGACTTGTTGAGCATATTTGAGCAAGTTCTATGTGGACTTATTGAGCAGATTGGACAAGTTATAAGTGGATTTGTTGAGAATATTTGGACAAGTTCTGGGTGGACTTGTTGAGCAGATTTGAGCAAGTTCTGTGTGGCCTTGTTGAGCATATTTGTACAAGTTCTGAGTGGACTTGTTGAGCATATTTGAGCAACTTCTGTGTGGACTAGTTGAGAAAATTTGAGCAAGTTCTGTGTGGACTTGTTGAGTAGATTTGAGCAAGTTCTGAGTGGACTTGTTGAGCATATTTGAGCAAGTTTTGAGTGGACTTGTTGAGCAAATTTGAGCAATTTTTGAGTGGACTTGTTGAGCATATTTGTGCTAGACCGAAGGACTAAGTTTAGTGCAGATTTGAGATAGATATTTGGAGGTGACAGAGCAGAGAGGACAGTAGTCTCCAGTGGATAGAGATCCATCAGCCAGGGTAGTGAGGATAGGCCTTTTGAGTGGGGACAAGTCTTCAGTGGAGAGAGATCCACAAGCCAATGCAATGGAGGTAGTAGACTTCTAGAGGATCACTAGCCATAGCAGAGGAGGAGTTCTCCTGTGGATAGATATCCATGAACTTGATTTAGGGGATCAGCATCTCCTTTGGACTAAGGTCCATAAACATTGTAATAAGGAAATGATTCCCAAGAGATTGATCGAGAAAATTTTAGTGAAATATTTTCTCCGTGGAGTAGCCCACATTGGGTGAACCACGTAAATTGTGGTGTCTATATTGTGTGTGATGTTTTTAACATTGCTTTCATTATTGTTGTTGATATTGCTATCTATGCATTGCATAATATTGATTGGGAAAGAAAAGTAAAAAGTGGTCTTATATTTTTCACCTCCCCTCTCAGTATAAGCTTGTGTTCTTTAGAATCAAAAGGCTGAAGGATATAAAGGCAGAGGAGGATTCCAAAATCCATCTCAAAACATGGTGGCACAAAACACATAATACCCATGCCAAAAAAACATGGGATGTGATGGAACTCGTGAGTGTATCACGCACGGGTGGATTGACATGGGCATGAAAATTCCAATGAGAAGGCAGGACCAAATTTCGTAGATCACATGCCGAGAAAATTTTAGCGATTGAGAAAATGGCATGAGACTCGAAAACAACTCTTGTCAACAATGGTAAGAAAGGGCTCCAGTGATGATTACAGGGATCTATCATGCAGACACTCAAGGTAATATGGTGGTGATTTTCAAAATTTATGGCATGATTAACAATGTCTTTGAAGATAGAAAATTTAGAAAGATTACCACTATAGGCAATGGTTAAAAACTACCAATCAAAGAAAAGGTTGAGCTTCACGGGGGTAGTCGCCTACAACTCCAAGTGAGGTTGGTGACTATAAGCGGAATGCCAAGTCGACTAAAGCTCCATGAAATATTGAAAACTAAAAGCGAAATGCCAATATGGAGGATCTAACTGGCGAGTTTTCCACTGAGGTTGCATCTACCAACATTGGCAAGAAGAAATGTTGATCTGGAGGTTGTGCAAATGGTTACATTTGACATGTGGGTCCCTTGAAGAGGTATTCCCATAATGACCAGAATTGGTGATAATGTGATTGATACAAGTATCGTTCTAAATTGACATTTGCCCCAAAGTAATGTTACTAAAATCTGAATGATAATATATCTTCGAAGTTTGAACTGTAGAGGACCCGCAAAGGGTGACATCGGTTGTTGAGTGTGAAAAACCATAAATGATATACCCATTGGGATGATGATTGAGATACCACCTATAGCATTCTTGTGATGATATGTCCTCCACCCATGACTTCCACGCAGCTGCAGGTTGAACAAAATACTTGAGACTCATTCCACGTGGGATACGAGGAGGCCACAGAAGAACCCCACCAAAAATCCCATCTCGGCACAAGGACCTTACAGGGAGGAAACAGCCAAAGTATTATCATCGAGATGGAAGGGAGGGAATTGGCCACTCCAAATGTTGAGATTGGGCTCAGAAATACGCATGTTTGCAAGAAAGTCAGCAGCACGGTTTCCTTCACGAAAGACATGTTGGAAAGTGACATTGGTAGAGGACCCCAACAAGCATTTGGCTTCATAAATCAAGTTGAAAATATTCCTGGAAATATACTAAGCCCATGAAATGCTCTAGATAATGTTTTTGGAATCCCCTTCAATAATTAAGTTAGAAAACCGAAGACTGTGTAAAAGAACAATACCTTGGAACAACACTTGAGCTTCAACAAAATGACTAGATTAGATCCACGAATTCTCAAAAAATGTCGAGAGGATCTTCCCTGTATGATATCTGACTAAGCTCCCAACACCAATAGGCCCAGGATTTCCTTTCGCCGCTCCATCTAGATTTAACTTGAGGTAACCTGGAGGAGGAGACCACTTGACCAACGATCAATCAGGCTTCGGAGGAGGGAGATTGCATAAGGGATGCTTAAGAGAAGAGTGCAAACGGTATTCAATAGGGGTTTTCAGTCTCTCCATCTCCCTGGATGACTGCGAGGTTCTCTACAACTGCATGAAGGATTCTAGAAAGCACAAACAGAATATCATGGTCGAAATCATTGAAAACGCAGGAATTATGCTCACACCAGATCTCCCAGAGAAAGTGAGGAAGACAAAAGTACCAGAAGGTCTTTAAATAGAAACCCTTGAAGGGATTGGGCCATTGAAAACACAGGTCGCTCAGAAAAGGAGGAGCCCAGGCAATACCAGTGACAGAAAAGATGGAAGACATGATGGTTTCAGAGAAATGACAAGATAAGAAGATGTGTTGGGTTGACTCAGTGTTGTTAAAACAGGTAACAATGTTTGGAGATTGGAATGCCACGATGTTAGAGGGTTTAGGATGGTGAGGATTTTATCTTGGACAGCAAGCCACAAGAAAAACTGATTTGGGGGATGAGATGTTTTACCAGATGATCTTGGAAGGTAACCAGGGAGGAAGCAGGCTTTTGATGAGGTAGTAAGCAGACTTGACCGTGAAAAGACCATTGGTATTAGGGCCCTAAAGGATCTTATCTTCAGAGAGACTACTAGGAATAACACAAAGGTGCAATAAATTGGAAAGCACAAAAGTAGCTTGTCTGTGTTCACTAGACAAGCCAGCAACGAGAATAGGTTTCCAACATTTTTGATTGGAATGAAAAAATGATAAACCTTTTATCCAAACAAGGAATTAGTGATAGGTTTCAGGCAGATGAGGTCCGCCTGGGTCTGAAGAGGATTGTCACCCAGCCAAACATTCTCCTAAAAATTAATCTTCTCACCATTCCCTAGTTTCCAACGAATACCCTTCCTGATAATCTCCTTTGACTCTAGGATGGAATTCCACATTGTCGAGCCTGGGATAGAAGGATCTTCCACGAAATTACTATGATGCCAAAGATATTTTGCTTTCATGATAGAGACCCACAAAGAATTTTCATTCTTTAGAACTCACCATCCTTGTTTAGCAATGAGTGCTAAATTCATATTTCGAACCTTCTTGAGCCTAATGCCATTGTACTCTTTTCTAGAAGAGACTTGATCCCAATCGACCAAATGAAAACGTTGCTTATGCTTGGATACATACCAAAGAAAATTCCTCTAGATTTGCTCAATTTTGTTACAAACGTCAATGGGAATCTAGAAAATGGAGAGGAAAAATATTAGGATGCCTTAAGAGTGTTGCTTTGACTAAGGTGGCCTTGTCTGCCTAGCTGAGGAACCCCCCCTTCCAACCAGCAAACTTTTATGGATTCTCTCAATGATTGAATTCCAAAGGGACTTTTTAGAAGGACCTTCAAAAAGAGGAAATATGAGATATGTTGTTGGGAGCTCAGCAATAGTACATTTGAGAATGGCAGCAATACGAGCTCGGCACCTAATAGGGGTGTTAAAGAAGTAAATCTTACTCTTAAATAAATCCATTTTTTCCCAACTATAGACTAGAAGGAGAGCAGGATAGATTTGATAAACATGGGCTTGGGGAACTGGAGCAAGAGTAGCAAGGATGGTGTCATCGACAAATTGCTGATGATAGATGGGCTAAAGGGAAGAGACAGGTTTGATACCAAAAATATCACCTTTGGAATAGGAAGATCTTACGGTTCTGCCTAAAGCTTCAGTGATAATGATGAAAAGAAACAGAGATAAAAGATCGCCCTGTCTTAATCCTTTGAAGCTTTGGAAGTAGACAACAAGAAAACCATTGACAAGGACAAAGAAATTAGCAATGGAGATGCATTCTTTGATTAGATCTATTCAGTCAGGATGGAACACAAACCTAGAAAGGATAGAAAAAAGAAAACTCTAAGACACTTTGTCAAAGGTCTTGTTCATGTTTAACTTGAGAAGGAGACCAGCCTTGCCACTTTTCGAGAGAGAATTGATAACTCCATGGATCGTGATGATATTGTCGATGATAAGCCTTCTCTGAATTCTACTGTCTTTGTTAGGATCGATGATGTGGGGAAGGATTGGTTTGAGTCTGTTGGCTAAAGCTTTCGTGAGAATTTTGTAAAATATGTTGCAGATTGATAGGACAAAAATCCGCAAGGGTTCGGACATTACTTGTTTTGGAGATGAGGGCCAGCAAGGTGGAGTTGATATCTTCAAGGATACTTCTTTGGCTTTGCATTTGTTGGATGCCAGAGACAACTTTTGGACCAACAATATTTCAAAAACGTTGGAAAAAGACAAGGAGAAAGCCATCAAGACCAGGGGCTTTCCCACATGCATTGAAAAACTGCAATATGAATTTCTTTAGCTAAGAAAGGTTTTAGCAATGTCTTATTTAAATCTTAAGTTACTAACCTTGGGATGTTCTGCAAGAGGGTCTTAGACGTTTGTTTATCACATTCAAGGCTAGGTCTGAGAAAAATTTTAAAGAAGTCAATTGCATCATTCCTGATCTCAGAGATATCCTTTGTGATTGTCCCATTCTCCTTTGTAAGCTCTTTCATTATATTACTTCCTCTATGTCTCATGGTGGTGGTGTGAAAAAATTTGGTATTTGAATCCCCCTCTTTTAACCATGTGACCCAAGATTTTTGTTTCCAAAAGACTTCCTCATTTTTAGTATATTATGGTATTCTGACAGGAGGATTTTCTCAGTGTCTCAAAAATTAGGATCAAAGTCGCCTTGTTGGGTTGAAAGCTCAATGCTGGAGAGTTGAGACTGGATTTGGTGCTTTTTGCAGAAAATATTACCGAAGACATCTTTGTACCACCTTTTGAGATTGGCTTTCAAAAACTAGAGTTTGTTACTAACTTGTAAGGCCATAGATCCAACAAATCTACGAGACCACCAAAGGGATATGAGTGATTTGAGGTTCATATCCTTAAGCCACATAACTTCAAACCTAAAAGGAGTTTTAAAATTAGAAATATGTAAAGCACAATCCATGAGGAGAGGATTGTGGTCAAATCCAATCCTGGGCAATGAGCGAAGGACAACGTTGTCGAGTCTGTAAATGGCATTGGTGGAGATGAGAAATATATCAAGTCGAAGCTGGATGAGTTGATCATCTTTTCTGCAATTACTCAACGTGAATTTGGACCCTCTCAGTTCAACATCAATGTGTTCGTTATCATCAACAAATGTTGCAAAATGCTCATAAGAATTGACAGTGATTTGTGATCTTCCTTTTTTGTCAATTGGGAACAAGGGAGAGTTGAAATCTCCAACCACCAACCAAGTCTTTGAAGAGAAAACCTCCTAAAGTTGACTAAGAGAGCTCCATAGGTGAAATCTCCCAAAAGGGGAGGTGGGCTCTCCCATCGCTCTCCACAATAGCCCCTTCTCCCCTAGCCCTTTGTTTACCCAAACCCAAAAAAAACTTTATGTCGATGTTGTATCTGACAAAAACAAAGATGCCCTTCTGCTCAGGATATCAAAAACAAAGAAATTTCAAAAGGGATTGTTAATGGCACCCAACTCACCCTTCGACCTTTTGAGACCACTATTGATAGCAAATCCAAATTTCCCTTTTCTCTAGGAAGAGAAAAAAGAACATCCTCAAAAAATAAATGAAAATCCTCTCATGGAATGTGAGAGGCCTCAATAGACAAAACAAGCAACACTTGGTCAAGTCAATGAGGAAAGATCTAAGGCCCACCATTTTATTATCATAAGAAACCAAATTGGACTCCGAGAATGCCACTTGCATATCCAAATATATATGGAAAGATTCAAATTTCCTTGTAAGTATGGTCAATGGTGCTTCTGATGGATTTTTTATGTTTGTGGAATCCAAAAGAAGTTGACGAGACCCTCCTGTCAATGGTTGAGAACTACATGAATGTTCTATTCTTTAGCAAAGATGGCAATCATCATTGAGTTGTGTCAAACATTTATGCACTAAACTCCCTTTCTAGGAGATCCCTGATATTCTCACAATGACACTAAGAGGGGGGGTGAATCAGTGTAGCTATTAAAATTCAAATCTACAGCATTTAAAATTGAAGCAAAGAGAACTTGAAAACAGATAAAGCAATTTTCACAAGAGAGCACACCACAACACACAATATAATGAGGTTCACCAATTTGGCTACTCCTCAAAAATGACTGCTTGGACTCCAATCCAAATCCAGCCTGTGCAAAACACCAATTTTACAAACACTTTACTAGCATCCACTAGAAGGAGCACCAACCCCTTAATTTTTTGCTGCAACATATAGGAGCACCAACCCCTAATACCAAGCACCAACTTGGACTACAATTCTAAGTTATTACAATGACATAAAAATGCCTTCATTGTTTACACGACCCTGACTGGTCTGCAATTAAACATACTCTGCACACTCTCACGGCTCTACTTATTTCTCTCTCGGCCCTCTTCTAACCCTCTTTATTCAGTAATTTCACACTTACAGCAGCAACCTTAATATCTATGCGACTGTCTTTTTATAACCCCTTTTTCTCATCGAGACTCCTCGTCTTCTATGACTTTTGGAATCCTGCATGCAATCGAATAACATTCTCTGACTGTTCGAATTATTTTCTATGCGTGCATGCATTTTTTATTCTTCTTATGCGACTGTTCGAATCTTTTTCTATCCGTGCATGCATTTTTCGATTCTTCTTATGAGACTGTTCGAATATTTTTCTATTCGTGCATGCATTTTTTTATTCTTCTTATGCGACTGTTCGAATGCATTTTTTGATTCTCTTTATGCGATTGTTCGAATGCATTTTCGATTCTTCTTATGCGATTGTTCGAATGCATTTTTCGATTCTCCTTATGCGACTGTTCGAATGCATTTTCTTCGACTGTTTTAAAAAAAGTCGCATGATTTCTAACTATTATTGCACTTGTAACCGTCGCACTGACTCAGCTTGACTTTTCTAATTTTGGCTCCTGCTTTTTCTCTACCACTGCTCCTTTAACTGTAGTTTTATTCCAGTTAACTGTCAGTTAGCGTGTTGTTGCCACCTGTCGCGAAATCACGACACTTCTGTCTCTTTGCACTCTTCTCGCCTTCTACCCGCGAAAACACGACCTGTCGCGATATCGCGACACTTTCTGCCTCTTGTTATGCTTCTCGGCTTCACCCAACGAAAACTCGACATGTCGCGAAATCGTAACAGTTTTTGCCTCTTTGTCCACTTCTTCGCTTGCAGCTGCGAAAACCAGACATGTCGTGAAATCGCGACACTTTTCGCTTCCGTACACTCTACTTGGCTTGCACTAGCGAAAATCAGACATGTCGCGAAATCACGACATATTCCGCTTCCTTGCACTCTGTTCTGATTACACTAGCGAAAACCTGACATGTCACAAAATCGCGACATTTTTCGCTTTCGTACACTCCTCTTGGCTTCAACCAACAAAAACGGAACATGTCGTGAAATTGCGACATCTTTCTCTGCCTTGTGCCTTTTCTGCATTCCGCCCGCGAAAACGGAACATGTCGCAAAATTGCGACATCTTTCTCATCCGTACACTCTTCTCCGCAAGCCCTAGCAAAAACCTGACATGTCACGAAATCGCGACACTTTTTCTCTTGACGCTTCTTCTTCGAACCTATCACGAAATCGCGACACTTTTTCTCCTTAGCGATTTCTCGTTGAACCTGTCGCGAAATCACGACACTTTTTCTTTCGTACCTTCCTTCTTGCAAATTATCACGACACTTTTCTTTGCGAGATCCTTCTCTCAAACATGTCACAAAATCGTGACAGTTTTTCCACTTGACTTCTTTTATGCCAACATTGCGCGAAATCGCGACAGTTTTCTTTTCTTTCTTCTTGACATGTCGCGAAATCGCGACATCTTCTTTTCTAGCTTTTCACCATGTCGCGTTATCGTGACAGTTTTCTTTTCTTTCTTCTTGACATGTCACGAAATCACATCTTCTTTTCTAGCTTTTCACCATGTCGCGATATCACAGCAGTTATCCTTGCGCTTTCTCTCTCTTTGGCCATGTCGCGAAATCACGACAATTTTGCTTGCGCCTTCTCTTTCCTTGGCCATGTCGCGAAATTGCAACAGTTTGGTATGCATTTTCTCTCTCCTTTGTTATGTCGCGAAATCACGACAGTTTGGCAAGTATATTCTCTCTCCTCCGAGATGTCGTGAAATCGCAAAAGAAAACATGTCGCGATATCGCGATAGTTTTCTTACTTGTCTTTTTCTTTGATTTTCTGAATCTGGGCCACTTCTGTCTTCTCAAAAATTCACTGTACATGATCTGACTGACCTCTGAACTCCTGTCCCATCGCATCAATCGATCTATCTGTCCGTGTTGACAACAATGACAATACCGTTGTCTGCACCTTGCTCAACAATCTCCCCCTTTGGAATTGTTGGCAACACTTATGCACTTTCCTCGTAATTCTTCTCCCCCTTTGACAATAATACCAAAGGGCCGCTGCAGACTCCCCCTGAGTCTATGCACAACATTCTCAGATACACATTGTTATAGTTAGCAAAAATCATGAATATGAGCAAAAATATAAACATAGGCATAAATACTCCCCCTGAGAATGTGATCTCAATCGATAGTCAGTTCTTGGGAAATGTGACCACTCCCAACTTACTCCGAAGGTACTCAAAAACTTCCTTGGGCAATGGTTTTGTGAATATACGACTACTCGCTCTGTAGTTGGAACAAAATCCAATTTGACCTCTCCTTTTGCAACTTTATCCTTTAAGAAGTGATACCGGATCGCAATATGTTTGGTTTGAGAATGCATAACCGGATTCTTGGATATGTTGATAGCACTAGTGTTATCACATTTAATTGGAATTGGCTCTTTGAAGTGAATACCAAGATCTTTCAATGTTTATCTCATCCATAATATCTGTGTATAGCATGTTGTTGCTGCAATGTATTCTGCCTCTACTGTGGATAGAGAGACTGATTCTTGTTTCTTGTTGTGCCATGCTACTAGCCTGTCTCCAAGATAAAATACTCCTCCATTAGTATTTTTTTTGTCATCAATACATCCTGCCCAATCTGCATCAGAATATGCAATCAGAATATGCAATCAGAGTGAAGTCTTTACCTTTTGGGTATCACAACCCATAATCCATAGTACCCTTGAGGTACCTGAAAATCCTCTTTATAGCTGTCACATGAGTTTCTTTGGGACTAGCTCTGAAATCTTGCAACCATGCATACTCGCCTGTAATATATCTCGGTCTAGTGGTCGTCAAATACAGCAGGCTTCCAATCATAGACCTGTACATTGTTTGATCTACATCTGGATATTTTTCATCCTTGCTCAATTTGCAACCTGTTGTCATGGGAGTGCTGATAGGTTTACTATCCTCCATTGTGAACTTTTTCAGCATTTCTTTCACATATTTTACTTGAGAGATAAAAATACCCTTTTCACTTTGATTGACTTGCAGTCCGAGAAAATAAGAAAGTTCACCAATCATTGACATCTCAAATTCTATCTTAATTTTATTTGCTATGTCTCTACAATATTCATCCATGCTATTGCCAAATATTATATCATCTACATAAACAACAAGTACAATAAGCTGGCCATGCTCTGTTTTGATATATAAATTGTTGTCCACCATACCTTTCTTGAACCCCTGTTTAATAAGATAATTATCCAGCCTTGCATACCATGCTCTGGGTGCCTGTTTCAGACCATACAACACTTTCTTTAACCTGCAAACAAAATCTAGATTGTCACCGAGTTGGCTGTACAATGTAAACCTTTTCTTCCAATTTTCCATTCAAAAATGCTGATTTTACGTCCATTTGATATACTTTGAAATTTTTATGGACTGCTAAAGCCAGAAACATTCTGATTGCCTCTAGTCTAGCTACTGGTGCAAAGGTTTCCTCAAAATCAATGCCAACCTGAGCATAGCCTTTACAGACCAATCTTGCCTTATTTTTGACAACCTGTTCGTCTTCATTTAATTTATTACGAAAAATCCATTTAGTGTCGATTATGTTTTTATTTGCTAGTCGTGGTACTAATTCTCAGGTTTTGTTTTTCTCAATCTGATTTAGTTCTTCATTAATTGCCTTCATCCAACTTTCATCTGTGCTTGCTTCAGCAACATTTTTAGGTTCAATGCTGGATAACAGAGAATAGTTTCGTACTCATCGCTCTTCTTGTCCGAATACCATCCGTGGGATCCCCAATAATCTGTTCTCTGGGATGATTTTTCTGCCAGCTGCCTGTTTTGAATTTCTTGTTTTCTTCTTCTTCTGAGTCAGTTTTTAAATCATCTGGGTCAATTTTTTGATTCTCTTATGTTTCCTTTTCTTCAACTCCTTCAATGACTTCTTCATAAATAGGGTAGTTTTCTTGATACGTAATTTCTCGTTCTCTACCTTCATCAACTTTAACATCAGCACTCTCAACAATTTTCTTTAGCCTCTTGTTGTAACATGTGTAGGCTTTGCTTTTTGTTGAGTAACTAAGAAAAATACCTTCGTCAGCTCTATCTTCAAGTTTACTGAGATTATCTTCAGTCCGTTTGATGTAGCACTTACTGTTGAACACTTTGAAATATCTTGTTGTTGCCTTTCTGCCGAACCACAGCTCATAAGGTGTTTTGCTTTCATGTGGCCTTAGCATGCACCTGTTTTGAATGTAAACTACAGTATGGACTGCCTCTTTCCAAAATCTGTCAACTATTTTGTTCTCAGCCAACATTGTCCGTGCCATTTCCTACACTGTCTTGTTCTTCCTTTCTACAACACCATTCTGCTGAGGTGTCCTTGCTACTGAAAACTGTCTTCTGATCCCATATTTTTGACAGTACTCTGCAAACTCTTCTGAAATAAACTCTCCTCCTTTGTCTGATCTTAGGCATTTAATTTTTTTTCCAGTTTGATTTTCAACCTATTTTTTTTAAATCTTGAACATCTCAAAGGCATCTGATTTAAGCTTTAAAAATAATACCCATGTCATCCTAGAGTAATCATTTATGAACAGCATAAAGTATTTATCACCGTTTATGCTTTGTGTTCTCATGGGTCCACACAAATCAGTATGAATTATCTCCAAGGGTTTGTTGGTGAAGTATTCCTTTGATTTAAATGTGGATCTGGTTTGCTTTCATTTTTGGCATGAAGCACAGATGTTGTTTACTGGTTTGCCAATGGTTGGTATATCTCTTACTGCCTTTTTTAACTTATTTTTACCGGATTGTCAAAGCTAATATGACCGAGCCTCTTGTGCCACAGCCAATTTTCATCTTCTTGTCCAATCAAGCATGTTCCTTCTGCAGTTTCTAAGAGAGTATATAGATTTCTAGAAGTCCTCGATCCAGTAGCTATCAGCTTTCCACTGTGTGCTTTTCTGAATTCACAGCCCTACTTCTTAAAAATGACTTCATGACCTCTATCACAGATTTGACTTACACTCAGTAAGTTGTGCTTTAAACCAATCACAATTAGAACTTCCTTGGAATTGATCTTTCCATCACTTATCTTGACTGATCCTTTGCCAACTATCTTGGCTCCATCATTATTTCCAAACTTCACCGAGCCTCCTTCATATTTCTGTAAATTTTCAAATTTATGTTTATCTCCTGTCATGTGACTGGAACATCCACTATCCAATATCCATAGTGCTGATTTGTTATGTGCTTTGAATGTTTTTTGTACAATCAATGATTCCTTTTCTTCCTTGAGTTGCTCCTTTTCTTTCCATTCTGATTTGACTACAGTTTTGGTCACTTGTTTAGATTTTTCTTTGTCGATGGCTTTGTGCATGTTTTTCTCGGGAATTTTCTGTTTTGCTTTAAACTGTTTGGTTGAGTTCTTCCCTAAAATTTATTTGCTGCATATGTGCTTCTACAGTTTCTTGCAATGTGTCCAAAGTTATGACAGTTATAGCATTCTACAGCATACTCCATCAAGGGTGAGAATGCATTTCTACTTGTGAAATTTCTTTGTCCTATATTATAAATGCAGTCTGAAATCTTATGACCGTAAGTATTGCATTTAAAACAATAACCAGAAAAGAAATGATTAAACCTGGGAGTTGGTCTTTGCCAATTTGTAGTAGGCGTCACAAATTTTCTTCTCCTTTGATGTGTGACTTTTGTGAATCCCTCATTGTCAGCACTCTTCTCGTGCCTAGCATTGTTGCTTTATTTAGCATGATTCGATTTTCTTTGGTCAATATTGATCTTATCTTCTTTCTTTGCTGGTTCTGCAGTTATGGCTTTTGATCCACTTGAAGATTCTCCTTCGACAAACCCCAAGCCGAATTTGATGCCTGTGGTCCTCTGACTATTTATGATTTTTTCAAGCTGTGTAGAACTTCCTTCAAGTTTGTGATAGCAACTCAATTTTTGATTCTGTTCTTCTAGCCGTATTCTTAAACCATCAATTTCTTCTTCCAGTTTGCTGCACTCATCTATTTTCATGGTTAATTTTACTTCAAGTTCTTCAAACATTTTCTTAAATTCTTGTCTGTATTTTCAAACTGTTTATTATGTCATTGGCATCCTCTAGTTTTCTTGAAAAAAATTTATTCTTTTTCCTTTCTACACTCAACTCTTCAAGTGCAGCAACCAACTCTCCTTCCAGATATACTTCAGCCTCATCCTTAAAGTTTTCATCACCTTCCTGATTTTCTTATGTTCTTTCTTCTTCAAGTGCCATGAACAGAGCTTCACATGTTTCTTCTTCAAAATCCTCACCTGAGCTTTCTTCAAAAGAGCTGACATTCTTGGATATGAAGCTTTTCTTCTTGAAGTTGTTCTTTCTAAAATTTTGTTTCTTCTTCCAGTCACATTTTTCTTGGTGTGACCCTTCACCATTTTTGGTTTTCTCATGCATTGGAAATTTAGTTGCAAAGTGACCGACTCCTCCACAATTGAAGCACTTAAATGGTAACTTTCCTCTATACTTTCTTTTTCCCTTTGTAAGTTTTTGAACAAAGTTAGCTTCTGTTTCATCTTGTGTCTCTTCATCCTTAGATTCTTGTTCAGCTTTTATATTTTTGTGTGCTTTAAAAGTAGCTTCTCTGTCTATGGGCTTAGATTGTCCTATTCTCATTTCATATGTAGTCAAGGAACCATGCATCTCATCTAGGCTAAAATTGTTTAGATCTTTCGCCTCTTCTATTACAGAAACTTTAGAGTTAAATCTTTTGTGAAGAGTTCTGAGAACCTTTTTCACGACAACTGCATCTTCGATTTCTTCACCGAGTCCTCTGATTGCATTAATGATTCCATTGACTCTCAGGATATAGGCCTCTATGTTCTCATCTTCATTCATTTGTAATGCTTCGAACTGAGCTCGATGAGTTTGCAGCTTGGCTTCCTTGATCTTGTTGTCTCCTTCATGGATGCTCTTCAGTTTATCCCACATGTCTTTTGCCGATTTACAGCTCATGACTCTTATCAGTTCATTGTCTACTAGCCCACACATTATGGCATTCTTTGCTTTGGAGTTATTCTCAAATTTTTTCTTCTCAACAGTATCTGTTGGAGGAGTAGTGGGTGTTGTGTATCCACTTTCTACTGACTCCCAAATGTCGTATCCCAACGCACTTAGATATGTCTGCATCCTGAGTTTCTAGAATGAGTAATTAGTTCCATCAAACAAGGGAGCTTTGTTGGATGAGAATCCTTCACCACCTGCCATTGTGTTTCTTCCAAGATCACCTTAGTCGATTAAGCTTGTTCAAATATCTTGGCTCTGATACCAATTGATATTCTCACAATGACACTAAGAGGGGGGTGAATCAGTGTAGCTATTAAAATTCAAATCTACAGCATTTAAAATTGAAGCAAAGAGAACTTGAAAATAGATAAAGAAATTTTCACAAGAGAGCACACCACAACACACAATATAACGAGGTTCACCAATTTGGCTACTCCTCAAAAATAACTGCTTGGACTCCAATCCAAATCCAGCCTATGCAAAACACCAATTTTACAAACACTTTACCAGCATCCACTAGAAGGAGCACCAACCCCTAATACCAAGCACCAACTTGGACTGCAATTCTAAGTTATTATAATGACATAAAAATGCCTTCACTGTTTACATGACCCTAACTGGTCTGCAATTAAACAAACTCTACACACTCTCACGGCTCTGCTTATTTCTCTCTCAGCCCTCTTCTAACCCTCTTTACACAGTAATTTCACACTTATAGCAACAACCTTATTCTCTGTGTGACTGTCTTTTTATAACCCCTTTTTCTCATTGAGACTCCTCATCTTCTATGACTTTTGGAATCCCGCATGCAGTTGAATAACATTCTCTGACTATTCGAATTCTTTTCTATGCGTGCATGCATTTTTTATTCTTCTTATGCGACTGTTCAAATCTTTTTCTATCTGTGCATGCATTTTTCGATTATTCTTATGCGATTGTTCGAATGCATTTTTCGATTCTCCTTATGCGACTGTTCGAATATTTTTCTATCCGTGCATGCATTTTTTTATTCTTCTTATGCGACTGTTCGAATGCATTTTTCGATTCTCTTTATGCGACTGTTCGAATGCATTTTCGATTCTTCTTATGCGACTATTCGAATGCATTTTTCGATTCTCCTTATGCGACTTTTCGAATGCATTTTCTTCGACTGTTTTAAAAAAGCTATATGATTTCTAACTGTTACTGCACTTGTAACCATCGCACTGACTCCAGTTGACTTTTCTAATTTTGGCTCCCTGCTTTTTCTCTACCACTGCTCCTTTAACTGTAGTTATGTTCCAGTTAACTATCAGTTAGCGTGTTGTTGCCACCTGTCACAAAATCGCGACACTTTTGTCTCTTTGCACTCTTCTCGCCTTCTACCCGCGAAAACATGACCTATCGCGATATCGTGACACTTTCCACCTCTTGTTACGCTTTTCGGCTTCACCTAGCGAAAACTCGACATGTCGCGAAATCGCGATAGTTTTCGCCTCCTTGTCCACTTCTTCGCTTGCAGCCGCGAAAACCAGACATGTTGCGAAATAGTGACACTTTTTGCTTCTGTACACTCTACTTGGCTTGCACTAGCGAAAATCAGACATGTCGCGAAATTGTGACATCTTTCGCTTCCTTGCACTTTGTTCTGCTTGCACTAGCGAAAACCTGACATGTCACGAAATCGCGACATCTTTCGCTTTCGTACACTCCTCTTGGCTTCAACCAGCGAAAATAGAACATGTTGCAAAATCGCGACATCTTTCTCTGCCTTGTGCCTTTTCTGCCTTTCGCCCGTGAAAACGGAACATGTCACGAAATTGCGACATCTTTCTCATCCGTACACTCTTCTCTGCAAGCCCCAGCGAAAACCTGACATGTCGCGAAATCGCGACACTTTTTCTCCTGACACTTCTTCGAACCTGTCACGAAATCGCGACACTTTTTCTCCTTAGCGCTTTCTCGTCGAACCTATCGCGAAATCACGACACTTTTTCTTCCATACCTTCCTTCTTGCAAATTGTCGCAAAATCGCGACACTTTTCTTTGCAAGCTCCTTCTCTCAAACATGTCGCGAAATCGCGACAGTTTTTCCACTTGACTTCTTTTCTGCAAACATTGCGCGAAATCGCGACAGTTTTCTTTACTTTCTTCTTGACATGTCGCGAAATCCCGACATCTTCTTTTCTAGCTTTTCACCATGTCGCGTTATCGCGATAGTTTTCTTTTCTTTCTTCTTGACATGTCGCGAAATCGCAACATCTTCGTTTTTAGCTTTTCACCATGTCGCGATATCGCGACAGTTATCCTTACGATTTCTCTCTCTTCGGCCATGTCGTGAAATCGCGACAATTTTGCTTGCGCCTTCTCTTTCCTCAGCCATGTCGCAAAATTGCGATAGTTTGGTATGCATTTTCTCTCTCCTTCGTTATGTCACGAAATTGCGACAATTTGGCATGCATTTTCTCTCTCCTCCGAGATGTCGCAAAATCGTGACAGAAAACATGTCGCGATATCGCGATAGTTTTCTTACTTGTCTTTTTCTTTGATTTTCTGAATCTAAGCCACTTCTGTCTTCTTGAAAATTCACAGTACATGATCTGACTGACCTCTGAACTCCTGTCCACTGCATCAACCGATCTATCTGTCTGTGTTGACAATAATGACAATACTTTTGCTGCACCTTGCTCAACAATCCCACTTGTGAAGCTATCTCAATCAACTTCGAGAGGTCTTCTCTTCAAAGGCTTGGCTATTAGTTGGAGATTTCAACTCTTCCTTGTTCCCAACTGACTAGAGATTTCAACTCTCCCTTGTTCCCAATTGACAAAAAAAGAGGGCCCAAGTCACTATCAATTCTTATGAGCATTTCGCAGCATTTGTCAATGACAACGAACTCATGGATGTTGAACTGAGAGGGCCCAAATTCACATGGAGTAATCGCAAAAAAGGTGATCACCTCATCCAGCTTTGGCTTGACAGATTTCTCATCTCCACCAATACCATTTCCAGATTCGACGATGTCCTCCACTTGTTGCTCAAGATCAGATCTGACCACAATCCTCCCGTCATGGATCGCGCTTCACAATCCTCTCCTCATGGACTACGCTCACATATTTTTCGGTTCTATGGCTTCATAGGTCAATAACAAGCTCCGGTTTGTGAAAGTCAATCTCAAAAGGTGGAATAGAGATGTCTTCAATAATATTTTCCAATCTCAACTCTCTAGCATTGAGCTTTCAGCCCAGCAAGGCAACTTTGATCTTAATCTCCGAGACATGAGAAAACCCTCCTATCAAAATACCACATGGTTAAAAGAGGGAAATCTAAATACCAAAAAAATTCACGCCACCACCATGAGACACAAATGAAGTAATAGAATCAAAAAGCCTACCAAGAAGAACGGGACAATCACCCTTTAGTTTTGTATGTGATCAAAAAATAAAATACAAAACATTATTAATCCAAAGCCAAATGTAATATTTTAGTATTTTGATGGGAGTGGCCTCCAATAAAAGCCACATATAACTTATTAAAAATATATACAAAACATTATTAAATGATATTAATTTAACCGATTAAAATCTTTAATTTTCATAGAAAAATAAAAGTTTAAATCTTACCAAATAAATACTTTGTTTAAAAATACTTAGATCTTGGTTATTGAATATCATAAGGGAAAGGGAGTTGCTTAGTGAATATCATAATATTTTTTGTAAAGAAGAGAAAATTTAGAAATTAAAATCAAGATTGATTAAAAGAAAAACATAAAATACAAAGTTTTTTTTATAGGATGGTTATAGTAGAGAGTATTGAATATCATAAAATTTTGAGTAAGGAAGAGAAATTTTGGAAATTAAAATCAAGATTGATTAAAAGAAAAATAAAAAAATACAAAGTTTTTTTATATGATGGCTATAGTAGAGAGAGGTTCCAATTGAATATCATAGTGAAATTAAGAAATTAGCAATGGAGATGCATTCTTTGATTAGATCTATTCAGTCAGGATAGAACACAAACCTAGAAAGGACAGAAAAAAGAAAACTCTAGGACACTTTGTCAAAGGTCTTGTTCATGTTTAACTTGAGAAGGAGACCATCCTTGCCACTTTTTGAGAGAGAATGGATAACTCCATGGATCGTGATGATATTGTCGGTGATAAGCCTTCTCTAAACTGAACCGCCTTTGTTAGGATTGATGATGTGGGGAAGGATTGGTTTGAGTCTGTTGGCTAAAGCTTTTGTGAGAATTTTGTAAATGTTGCAGAGACTGATAGGATGGAAATCCGCAAGGGTTCGGACATTACTTGTTTTGGAGATGCGGTCCAGGAAGGTGGATTTGATATCTTCAATGATACTTCTTTGGCTTTGCATTTGTTGGATGGTAGAGACAACTTCTGGACCAACAATCTTTCAAAAACGTTGGAAAAAGACAAGGAGAAAGCCATCAAGACCAGGGGCTTTCCCACCTTGCATTGAAAAACTGCAATACGAATTTCTTTAGCTAAGAAAGGTTTTAGCAGTGTCTTATTGAACTCTTAAGTTACTAACCTTGGGATGTTCTGCAAGAGGGTCTCAGACGTTTTTTGATCACATTCAAGGCTAGGTCTGAGAAAAATTTTAAAGAAGTCAATTGCCTCATTCCTGATCTCAAAGATATCCTTTGTGATTGTCCCATTCTCCTTTGTAAGCTCTTTCATTCTATCACTTCCTCTATGTCTCATGGTGGTGGTGTGAAAAAATTTGGTATTTGAATCCCCCTCTTTTAACCATGTGATCAGAGATTTTTGTTTCCAAAAGACTTCCTCATTTTTAGTATATTATGGTATTCTGACAGGAGGATTTTCTCAGTGTCTCGAAAATTAGGATCAAAGTCGCCTTTGTTGGGTTGAAAGCTCAATGCTGGAGAGTTGAGACTAGATTTGGTGCTTTTTGCAAAAAATATTACTGAAGACATCTTTGTACCACCTTTTGATATTGGCTTTCAAAAACTGGAGTTTGTTACTAACCTGTACGGCCATAGATCCAAAAAATCTACAAGACCACCAAAGGGATATGAGTGACTTGAGGTTCGGATCCTTAAGCCACATAACTTCAAACCTAAAAGGAGTTTTCAAATGAGAAATATGTAAAGCACAATCCATGAGGAGAGGATTGTGGTCAAATCCGATCCTAGGCAATGAGCGGAGGACAATGTCATCAAATTTGTAAATGGCATTGGTGGAGATGAGAAATCTATCAAGCCGACGCTGGATGAGTTGATCATCTTTTCTGCAATTACTCCACGTGAATTTGAACCCTCTCAGTTCAACATCAATGTGTTCATTGTCATCGACAAATGTTGCAAAATGCTCATAAGAATTGACAATGATTTGTGACCTTCCTTTTTTGTCAATTGGGAACAGGGGAGAGTTGAAATCTCCAACCACCAGCTAAGTCTTTGAAGAGAAAAACTCCTGAAGTTGACTAAGAGAGCTCCACAGGTGGGATCTTCCAAAAGGGGAGTTTAGTGCATAAATGTTTGACAAAACCCAACGGTGATTGTCATATTTGCTAAAGAAAAATAGATTCATGTAGCTCTCGACCATTGACAAGAGTGTCCCGTCAAATTCTTTGGGATCCCACAAACATAACAATCTGCTAGAAGCACCACACAATCGGCGCTCCGTGAGCCTCATCGATTGGCGGTACCTTCTCAAAAGGGCCTTGATCTGAGGCATGATTTGGAACAGTAACCGATGAATTGGGTCGTTGTTAGGAGATCAGATGTTGACAATGCTCATCTTTGATATAACTCGAATGCATCTTCGACATTTTTGGGCATTGCGACCGAAGGTGGCCTTGTTTGGAGCATTCACCACAGAACGCATGTTTTTTTCATATTCAATGGTTTGAGAGAAAGTGTTGACCTCCAAGATGAGATTGATTGAAGTGGGGAGAGCAAAGTCAAGATTTGCGTTGACACACATGCGGGCATTGACAATGCGAGTCCCAGCTTTCGTTGCAGGATCAAATGCGATCAAGTCTCCAATGTTCCATGCAATTCCTCGGAGGATATCCTCATGCCAAAACTAGACAAGGAGGCTCGTAAAGCGTACCCATATAGGTACAAAGTTGATGTTTTGGGTAACTGGATTAAAATCAAAGCTCCATTTCCTTAGGAAAAGTCCCCTCCTTCCGAAAAACCAAGGTCCGCATTGAGAATTCAGCTTGAATCATTGGAGTTATTGAGTCGAATGAGGAAGAAGCCTCGAGGAAGAGCAATGAGCTCCCAAGATCCTAAGGGACATCAAGTGGATAGGGCCCACCTTCGGATCAATTCAATGTCAGGTCGCAACCCCAAGAATTTGCCAACCAAAGAGTGGGAGTTTCAAGCAACCATAGAGGACATGATCTCTGATGGGATTCTTAGAGATCCATCAAAAGGGTGCAAGTCAACCCTATATTCGAGTGGTGAACTAGGATTTGGAGGAGAGGTTTTTCTTCACCATGTTCGCAAAGGAAACAGTTGTATCGGAAACGCCTCGTCTTGATCTCGCTATTGTCGTCACTGTTGCTAAAGGAACTCTCTTTAGAGATTGACAAAGATTTTCTCCCTAGATCTGTTGAGGTGTTGACCGCCAATTTATTTTCTTCATGATTCATCGATCTGGCCACTAAGCCCAGACTCAATCCATCATACTCGTAAGGTCCCATCGAAGGGTTTGGTAAGTTTGTCATCAATATACCCAACAAAGCCCACCGTGGACCCTCGATAAAGTGGTCCACATTCCACAAACGTGATAGGTCTTTTATCATTTGATTCCGAGGAAAACTGCAGTGTTTTCCATCGAAACAACAATTTTTTCCACTAATCCACCTGTGGCTCCGAGATCGCCATGTTGAAATAAGATGTTCACTTTCGTACCGGATCTGCCATTGTCGACTTCGCTCATCTTATTTTCACATGGCGATCTCGAAGCCACAGGTGGATCAATGGAAAAAATTGTTGTTTCGATGGAAAACACTACATTTTTTCTGTGGACAATCAGATGATAATGGACTTGTCACGCTTGTGGAATGTGGACCACTCTACTGAGGGTCCATGGTGGGCTTCCTCAGGCATAACAAAGGCGAACCTACCAACCCTCCAGTGGGACCTCACAAGTATGATGGATTGAGATCTAGAACAACACTGACAATCTGGGCCCAACGAACAAATTGATGAATCTTGGAGAAAATAAATTGACGATCAACATCTCTGCAGATCTAAGAAGAAAATATGTATCAATCCCTAAAAAGTGTTTCTTTAGCAACGACGACGGCAATAGCGGGATCAAGAGGAGGCATTTCCAGTACAATTGTTTCCTTTGCGAACATGGTGAAGAAAACCTCTCCCCCAACCCTAGCTCACCCTTTTGATGGATCTTTAAGAATCCCATCAAATATCATGTCCTCTATGGTTTACTCGAAACTCCCACTCTCTGGTTGGCAAATTCTTGGAGTCATGACTTGACATGTAATTGATCTGGAGGTGGACCCTATCCACTTGGCATCCCTTAGGATCTTTGGAGCTAGTTGCTCTCCCCCGAGGCTTTTTTCTCATCCGGTTCAATAACTCTAATGATTCAAGTCAGATTCTCACAGGTAAACCTTGGTTTTTCTAAAGGAGTGAACTTTTCCTACGGAAATGGAACATTGATTTCAATCCAACTACCCAAAACATCAACTTTGCACCTATTTGGGTACGCCTTCCGGGCCTCCCTGTCCAAATTTGGCATGAGGATATCCTCAAAGGAATTGCACGAAACATTGGAGACTTGATCGCCTTTTATCAAGCTACAAAAGTTGGAACCTGCATAGTCCATGCCTGCATGTGTCAATGCAAATAGTGATATAGTATCATTGGGATATAGTGAAGGATTATGTATTTGTTAGTCTAATGTAAAACAATACGTACCTTGTAAAACAAATGCAACATATCTGACCCTAATAACAAAAATGAAGGATGTTGAATTGTTTGATTCTTTTAGACCTATAAGCCTATGTAATATGGCATATAAGATTATCTCCAAAGTGATGGTGAATCAATTAACAAATGTGATTATTTTCAAGGGAGCCAAAAATAAATTGATTTGAGAGTTAAATAGCAAGAGAATACACAAGAAATAGTGGATATAATGTAAAGCACCAACAAAATAGTAATATCACTAGAATATGAAAAGATATTTGGATAGCCCAAGCATTCGTAAAGTCAAAATGTTTGTTTGGCTAGTAGGTCATAGAAGAATTCTATATTGAGATAACCTTATGAAAAGTGATTTTCATTGCACCTATCAATGTGTTCTTTGTAAAAAGGAGGAGAGTATAGACCATCTCTTGGTACAATGCTCAATAGTCTTGAAACTATAGCAATGGATTCTTAAAATATTTGGTAAATGCATGGTGATGAATAGCAACATTGAAGATTGGCTAAAGTAATAGCAAAATTGAATATTGCCTAAAGTATAGCAAAATTGAATATTAGGAGGGGAGTATAGACCTTCTCTTAGCAAAATTGAAGAGTAGGAGGAGAGTATAGACCTTCTCTTGGTACATTGCTCAATAGTCTGGAAACAATAGCAATGGATTCTTAAAATGTTTGGTAAATGCATTTTGATGAATAAATGTTTGCTAAATGCATGGTGATGAATAGAAAAATTGAAGATTGGTTAAAGTAATAGCAAAATTGAAGATTGGCTAAAGTAATAGCAAAGCACTTATAAAAGTAAGGCTTTACTAACAATGTGGGATATATCAAAAGATACAATACTTTGGACTAAATGGCTAGAAAGAAATAGAAAAATATTTAAAGAAAAGAAAAGTACTTTAGAGGTAATGAAAAGAGAGATGTTTTTTCATACGAGGCTTTACAAATAAAATGGGATATATCAAAAGACACAATACTTTAGACTATATGGCTAGAAAGAAATAGAAAAATATTTAAAGGAAAGAAAAGCAATTTAGAAGTAATGAAAAAAATATATGTTTAGTCATACAGGAGTCTAAACCAACCCTATCAACTCATCTAATCCCTAATTTGGAAGCAAAGAGCCCAAGAAAGATGGAGTCAAATCATTAAATAGAATTATGATGTT
The DNA here is from genome assembly GCA_028583015.1 of Wollemia nobilis. Classification (NCBI taxonomy): domain Eukaryota; kingdom Viridiplantae; phylum Streptophyta; class Pinopsida; order Araucariales; family Araucariaceae; genus Wollemia; species Wollemia nobilis. Next base: position 48,944 of record JAQPPZ010005416.1, on the reverse strand, counting down.
GGGTACAAGAAAAGAAAAAGGAAGGCAAAGAATATAAAGTGTAAACCACAATATGTAGAATTGATTAAATTGAATTTTGATGGAGGAAACCCAAGACCACCAAGAGGAATAAATAAAAATAATGGAAGATAGATTATGTCTTATTACACTTTAATGTTGAAGCTTGGGCAACATTAGAAAGGTTAAAAATATGCAAACAAATGAAATGAAACAAGGTATGGAAGGAAAGTGATTCTCTCATAGTAATAAATGCAATTTTGAGGAAAGCAAAGACCCCATGGAACATATGAGATAATTGTGGAAATTCAAGATCTTGCTAAAGAGTTTAATAAAATCAGGTTTGCACATACATGAAGGGAAATAGGCTAGCCAATAAAGGTGTTTTGATTGAGGATTGTGAAGTTAAATTATCCTTACCATGGTTAGAGGAAGTAGTAAGTTTATCTAAAACTGACAAAAATCTGCCTAAATCAAATAATGATTAAGATTTACTTAAATATTTTCTATTGGTAATATATGCTTTATTTTATAACAATAATGTGTTTTCATATAAGCTATTTATTATAAATTTTGTAGTTGAACTTGTGATTCAAGAAGAAAACTAGCAATCCAAATTACTAGTTTAAAAAAATTACTCAAATAAAAAAACTAGCAATCCAAATTTGGTAAAGAGCTATGATAGTGCTATGTTTTGTTGAAAATAAGAGATGAAGTTCTGGTATTATGAAGGCTGCTATAGAAAAATATCAAGAAAATTTCTGAATTCTAACATATTTGTATTTATACATAAAAATTGAAAAGATCCAAAATATGAAAATCAAGAATTCAAACATTTTATGTAACATGTTATAGGTTTCTAACTATAACATCTCAATTGAGATCATAAGTGTATCTAATTGTAAACTCTTAAACTCTAAAGAAAAAATTTATAATTTATCAAGAATGTCAGATCCTTGAGTAAAAACCTTACTATCCAACCAAAAATAAAAAACTCTAAAGAAAAAAATTGTAATTTGTCAAGGGTGGTAGACCAAAGTACAACCTCCTATTATCCAAACAAAATATATAACATCTAGGGCAAAGTAGTTTTAAAATTCCAATGAGAAGGCAGGACCAAATTTCGTAGATCACATGCCGAGAAAATTTTAGCGATTGAGAAAATGGCACCAGACTCGAAAACAACTCCTGTCAACAACAGTAAGAAAGGGCTCCAGTGATGATTACAGGGATCTATCATGCAGACACTCAAGGTAATATGGTGGTGATTTTCAAAATTTATGGCATGATTAACAATGTCTTTGAATATAGAAAATTTAGAAAGATTACCACTGTGGGCAATGGTAAAAAACTGCCAATCAAAGAAAAGGTTGAGCTTCACGGGGGTAATCGCCTACAACTCCAAGTGAGGTTGGTGACTATAAGCGGAATGCCAAGTCGACTGAAGTTCCATGAAATATTGAAAACTAAAAGCGAAATGCCAAGATGGAGTATCTGACTGGCGAGTTTTCCACTGAGGTTGCATCTACCAACATTGGCAAGAAGAAATGTTGATCTAGAGGTTGTGCAAATGGTTACATTTGACATGTGGGTCCCTTGAAGAGGTATTCCTAGAATGACCAGAATTGGTGATAATGTGATTGATACAAGTATTGTTCTAAATTGACATTTGCCCCAAAGTAATGTTACTAAAATCTGAATGATAATATATCTTCGAAGTTTGAACTGTAGAGGACCCACAAAGGGTGACATCGGTTGTTGAGTGTGAAAAACCATAAATGATATACCCATTGGGATGATGATTGAGATACCACCTATAGCATTCTCGTGATGATATGTCCTCCACCCATGACTTCCACGCAGCTGCAGGTTGAACAAAATACTTGAGACTCACTCCACGTGGGATACGAGGAGGCCATAGGAGAACCCCACCAAAAATCCCATCTCGGCACAAGGACCTTACAGGGAGGAAACAACCAAAGTATTATCATCGAGATGGAAGGGAGGGAATTGGCCTCTCCAAATGTTGAGACTGGGCTCAGAAATACGCATGTTTGCAAGAAAGTCAGCACCACAGTTTCCTTCACGAAAGACATGTTCGAAAGTGACATTGGTAGAGGACCCCAGCAAGCATTTGGCTTCATAAATCAAGTTGAAATGCTCTGGATAATGTTTTTGGAATCCCCTTTAATAATTTAGTTAGAAAACCGAAGACTGTGTAAAAGAACAATACCTTGGAACAACAATTGAGCTTCAACAAAATGACTAGATTGGATCCACGAATTCTCAAAAAATGTTGAGAGGATCTTCCCTGTATGATCTCTGACTAAGCCCCCAGCACCAATAGGCCCAGGATTTCCTTTCGCCGCTCCATCTAGATTTAACTTGAGGTAACTTGGAGGAGGAGGAGACCACTTGACCAACGATCAATCAGGCTTCAGAGGAGGGAGATTGCATAAGGGATGCTTAAGAGAAGAGGGCAAACGATATTCAATAGGGGTTTTCAGGCTCTCCATCTCCCTGGATGACTGCGAGGTTCTCTACAACTGCATGAAGGATTCTAGAAAGCACAAACAGAATATCATGGTCGAAATCATTGAAAACGCAGGAATTATGCTCACACCAGATCTCCCAGAGAAAGTGAGGAAGACAAGAGGACCAGAAGGTCTTTAAACAGAAACCCTTGAAGGGATTGGGCCATTGAAAACACAGGTCGCTTAGAAAAGGAGCCCAGGCAATACCAGCGGCAGAAAAGATGGAAGACATGATGGTTTCAGAGAAATGACAAGATAAGAAGATGTGTTGGGTTGACTCAGTGTTGTTAAAACAGGTAACAACGTTTGGAGATTGGAATGCCACGATGTTAGAGGGTTTAGGATGGTGAGGATTTTATCTTGGACAGCAAGCCACAAGAAAAACTGATTTGGGGGATGAGATGTTTTTCCAAATGATCTTGGAAGGTAACCAGGGAGGAAGCATGCTTTTAATGAGGTAGTAAGCAGACTTGACCGTGAAAAGACCATTGGTATTAGGGCCCTAAAGGATCTTATCTTCAGAGAGACTACTAGGAATAACACAAAGGTGCAATAAATTGGAAAGCACAAAAGTAGCTTGTCTATGTTCACTAGACAATCCAGCAACGAGAATAGGTTTCCAAGATTTTTGATTGGAATGAAAAAATGATAAACCTTTTATCCAAACAAGGAATCAGTGATAGGTTTCAGGCAGATGAGGTCCGCCTGGGTCTGAAGAGGATTGTCACCCAGCCAAACATTCTCCCAAAAATTAATCTTCTCACCATTCCCTAGTTTCCAACGAATACCCTTCCTGATAATCTCCTTTGACTCTAGGATGGAATTCCACATTGTCGAGTCTGGGATAGAAGGATCATCCAAGAAATTACTGTGATGCCAAAGATATTTTGCTTTCATGATAGAGACCCACAAAGAATTTTCATTCTTTAGAACTTACCATCCTTGTTTAGCAATGAGTGCTAAATTCATATTTCGGACCTTCTTGAGTCTAATGCCATTGTACTCTTTTCTAGAAGAGACTTGATCCCAATCGACCAAATGAAAACGTTGCTTATGCTCGAATACATACCAAAGAAAATTCCTCTAGATTTGCTCAATTTTGTTACAAACGTCAACGGGAATCTAGAAAATGGAGAGGAAAAATATTAGGATGCCTTAAGAGTGTTGCTTTGACTAAGGTGGCCTTGTCCGCCTAGCTGAGGAGCCCCCCCTTCCAACCAGCAAACTTTTCTAGATTCTCTCAATGATGGAATTCCAAAGGGACTTTTTAGAAGGACCTTCAAAAAGAGGAAATATGAGATATGTTGTTGGGAGCTCAGCAATAGTACATTTGAGAATGGCAGCAATACGAGCTCAGCACCTAATAGGGGTGTTAAAGAAGTAAATCTTACTCTTAAAGAAATCCATTTTTTCCCAACTGTAGACTCGAAGGAGAGCATGATAGATTTGATAAACATGGGCTTGGGGAACTGGAGCAAGAGTAGCAAGGATGGTGTCATCGACAAATTGCTGATGATAGATGGGCTAAAGGGAAGAGACAGGTTTGATACCAAAAATATCACCTTTGGAATAGGAAGATCTTACGGTTCTGCCTAAAGCTTCAATGATAATGATGAAAAGAAACGGAGATAAAAGATCCCCCTGTCTTAATCCTTTGAAGCTTTGGAAGTAGACAACAGGAAAACCATTGACAAGGACAAAGAAATTAGCAATGGAGATGCATTCTTTGATTAGATCTATTCAGTCAGGATGGAACACAAACCTAGAAAGGATAGAAAAAAGAAAACTCTAAGACACTTTGTCAAAGGTCTTGTTCATGTTTAACTTGAGAAGGAGACCAGCCTTGCCACTTTTTGAGAGAGAATGGATAACTCCATGGATCGTGATGATATTGTCGGTGATAAGCCTTCTCTGAACTCTATTGCCTTTGTTAGGATCGATGATGTGGGGAAGGATTGGTTTGAGTCTGTTGGCTAAAGCTTTCGTGAGAATTTTGTAAAATATGTTGCAGACTGATAGGACGAAAATCCGCAAGGGTTCGGACATTACTTGTTTTGGAGATGAGGGCTAGCAAGGTAGAGTTGATATCTTCAAGGATACTTCTTTGGCTTTGCATTTTTTGGATGCCAGAGACAACATCTGGACCAACAATCTTTCAAAAACGTTGGAAAAAGACAAGGAGAAAGCCATCAAGACCAAGGGCTTTCCCACATGCATTGAAAAACTGCAATACAAATTTCTTTAGCTGAGAAAGGTTTTAGCAGTGTCTTATTGAACTCTTAAGTTACTAACCTTGGGATGTTCTGCAAGAGGGTCTCAGACGTTTGTTGATCACATTCAAGGCTAGGTCTGAGAAAATTTTTAAAGAAGTCAATTGCCTCATTCCTGATCTCAGAGATATCCTTTGTGATTGTCCCATTCTCCTTTGTAAGCTCTTTCATTCTATTACTTCCTCTATGTCTCATGGTGGTGGCATGAAAAAATTTGGTATTTGAATCCCCCTCTTTTAACCATGTGACCCAAGATTTTTGTTTCCAAAAGACTTCCTCATTTTTAGTATATTATGGTATTCTGACAGGAGGATTTTCTCAGTGTCTCGAAAATTAGGATCAAAGTCACCTTGTTGGGTTGAAAGCTCAATGCTGGAGAGTTGAGACTGGATTTGGTGCTTTTTGCAGAAAATATTACCGAAGACATCTTTGTACCACCTTTTGAGATTGGCTTTCAAAAACAAGAGTTTGTTACTAACTTGTAAGGCCATAGATCCAAAAAATCTATGAGACCACCAAAGGGATATGAGTGAGTTGAGGTTCGTATTCTTAAGCCACATAACTTCAAACCTAAAAGGAGTTTTCAAATGAGAAATATGTAAAGCACAATCCATGAGGAGAGGATTGTGGTCAAATCCAATCCTGGGCAATGAGCGGAGGACAACGTTGTCGAATCTGTAAATGGCATTGGTGGAGATGAGAAATCTATCAAGCCGAAGCTGGATGAGTTGATCATCTTTTCTGCAATTACTCAACGTGAATTTGGACCCTCTCAGTTCAACATCAATGTATTCGTTATCATCAACAAATGTTGCAAAATGCTCATAAGAATTGACAGTGATTTGTGATCTTCCTTTTTTGTCAATTGGGAACAAGGGAGAGTTGAAATCTCCAACCACCAACCAAGTCTTTGAAGAGAAAACCTCCTAAAGTTGACTAAGAGAGCTCCACAGATGGGATCTCCCAAAATGGGAGTTTAGTGCATAGATGTTTGACAAAACCCAATGGTGATTTTCATATTTGCTAAAGAAAAATAGATTCATGTAGTTATCAACCATTGACAAGAGAGTCCCGTCAACTTCTTTGGGATCCCACAAACATAACAATCTGCTAGAAGCACCACACAATCGACGCTCCGTGAGCCTCATCGGTTGGCGGTACCTTCTTAGAAGGGCCTTGATCCGAGGCATGATTTGGAACAGTAACCGATGAGTTGGGTCGTTGTTAGGAGATCAGATGTTGACAATGCCCATCTTTGATATAACTCGAATGCATCTTCAACATTTTTGGGCATTGCGACCGGAGGTGGCCCTGTTTGGAGTATTCACCACAGAACGCATGTTTTTTTCATATTCAATGGTTTGAGAGAAAATGTTGACCTCCAAGATGAGATTGATTGAAGTGGGGGGAGCAAAGTCAAGATTTGCATTGACACAAATGCGTGCATTGACCATGCGAGTCCCAGCTTTCGTTGCAGGATCAAATGCGATCAAGTCTCCAATGTTCCATACAATTCCTCAAAGGATATCCTCATGCCAAAACTAGGCAGGGAGGCTCGTACGGTGTACCCATATAGGTACAAAGTTGTTTTGGGTAGCTAGATTGAAATCAAAGCTCCATTTGCGCAAGAAAAGTCCTCTCCTTCCGAAAAACCAAGGTCTGCAGGTGAGAATTCGGCTTGAATCATTGGAGTCATTGAGTCGGATGAGGAAGAAGCCTCGAGGAAGAGCAATGAGCTCCAAAGATCCTAAGGGACGTCAAGTGGATAGGGCCCACCTTCGGATCAATTCTATGTCAGGTCGCAACCCCAAGAATTTGCCAACCAAAGAGTGGGAGTTTCAAGCAACCATAGAGGACATGATCTCTAATGGGATTCTTAGAGATCCATCAAAAGGGTGCAAGTCAACCCTAGATTCGGGTGGTGAACTAGGATTTGGAGGAGAGGTTTTCTTCACCATGTTCGCAAAGGAAACAGTTGTACTGGAAACGCCTCCTCTTGATCTCGCTATTGTGGTCGCTGCTGCTAAAGAAAGTCTCTTTAGGGATTGACAAAGATTTTTCTCCCTAGATCTGTTGAGGTATTGACCACCAATTTAATTTCTCCAAGATTCGTCGATCTAGCCACTAAGCCCAGACTCAATCCATCACACTTGTAAGGTCCCATCGAAGGGTTTGGTAGGTTCGTCATCAATATACCCAACAAAGCCCATCGTGGACCCTCGATAAAGTGGTCCACATTCCACAAACATGACAGGTCTGTTATCATTTGATTTTGAGGAAAACTACAGTGTTTTCCATCGAAACAACAGTTTTTTCCATTGATCCACCTATGGCGATCTCGAAGCCACAAGTGGATCAATGGAAAAAATTGTTGTTTCGATGGAAAACACTACATTTTTTCTGTGGACAATCAGATGATAATGGACTTGTCACGCTTGTGGAATGTGGACCACTCTACTGAGGGTCCATGGTGGGCTTCCTCAAGCAATAACAAAGGCAAACCTACGAACCCTCCAGTGGGACCTCACAAGTATGATCGATCGAGATTTAGGAACAACACTGACAATTTGGGCCTAGCGAACAAATTGATGAATCTTGGAGAAAATAAATTGGCGATCAACATCTCTACAGATCTAAGGAGAAAATATGTATCGATCCCTAAAAAGTGTTTCTTTAGCAACGACGACAACAATAGCGGGATCAAGAGGAGGCATTTCTGGTACAACTGTTTCCTTTGCAAATATGGTGAAGAAAACCTCTCCCCCAACCCTAGCTCACCACCCAAATCTAGGGTTAACCTGCACCCTTTTGATGGATCTTTAAGAATCCCATCAAATATCATGTCCTCTATGGTTGCTCGAAAGTTCCACTCTTTGGTTGGCAAATTCTTGGAGTCATGACCTAAAATGTAATGGATCCGAAGGTGGACCTTATCCACTTGGCGTCCCTTAGGATCTTTGGAGCTAGTTGCTCTCCCCCGAGGCTTCTTCCTCATCCGGCTCAATAACTCTAATGATTCAAGTCGGATTCTCACAAGCAAACCTTGGTTTTTCTAAAAGAGGGAACTTTTCCTACGGAAATGGAACATTGATTTCAATCCAGCTACCCAAAACATCAACTTTGCACCTATTTGGGTACGCCTTCCGAGCCTCCTTGTCCAAATTTGGCATGAAGATATCCTCAAAGGAATTGCACGAAACATTGGAGACTTGATCGCCTTTTATCAAGCAACAAAAGTTGGAACCTGCATAGTCAATGTCTGCATGTGTCAATGCAAATCTTGACTCTTCCCTCCCTACTTCAATCAATCTCATCTCGAAGGTCAAACACTTTCTCTCAAACCATTGAATATGAAGATAAGTTTGCGTTCGGTGGTGAATGCTCCAAACAAGGCCACCTCCGATCGTAATGCCCAAAAGTGTCAAATGCGCATCCGAGTTATCAAAGATGAGCAACGTAACATCCGATCTTCCAACAACAATCCAATTCATCGATAATTGTTCCAAATCATGCCCCATATCAAGGCCCTTCTGAGGAGGTATCGTCAACCGATGAGGCTCACATAGCACCCATCCTTCAGATTCAGTCTCAGGCTCTTGGAGATGTGCCTTCGATGCCTCCCTTGAACATCCATTAAAGTGCACAAACCTATCTTCTTTTTAGGTATGTCCTCCAATCCTTGTCTCAAACCACTTTTCTTCTCTTTCTACAAATTACCATATCTTGGCTTTTGAGCCCCCCTTATCTCTCATAAGCCCTATGGGCTCTCCCATCGCTCTCCGCAATAGCCCCTTCTGCCCTAGCCCTTTGTTTACCCAAACCCAAAAAAAACTTTATGTCAATGTTGGATCTGACAAAAACAAAGACGCCCTTCCGCTCAGGATATCAAAAACAAAGAAATTTCAAAAGGGATTGTTAATGGCACCCAACTCACCCTTCGACCTTTTGAGACCACTATTGATAGCAGATCCAAATTTCCCTTTTCTCTAGGAAGAGAAAAAAGAACATCCTCAAAAAATAAATGAAAATCCTCTCATGGAATGTGAGAGGCCTCAATAGACGAAACAAGCAACGCTTGGTCAAGTCAATGAGGAAATATCTAAGGCCCACCATTTTATTATCACAAGAAACCAAATTGGACTCCGAGAATGCCACTTGCATATCCAAATATATATGGAAAGATTCAGATTTCCTTGTCAGTATGGTCAATGGTGCTTCTGATGGATTTTTATGTTTGTGGAATCCAAAAGAAGTTGACGAGACCCTCCTGTCAATGGTCGAGAACTACATGAATGTTCTATTCTTTAGCAAATATGGCAATCATCGTTGGGTTGTGTCAAACATATATGCACTAAACTCCCCTTCTAGGAGATCCCACTTGTGGAGCTATCTCAATCAACTTCGAGAGGTCTTCTCTTCAAAGGCTTGGCTATTAGTTGGAGATTTCAACTCTTCCTTGTTCCCAACTGACTAGAGATTTCAACTCTCCCTTGTTCCCAACTGACAAAAAAAGAGGGCCCAAGTCACTATCAATTCTTATGAGCATTTCGCAGCATTTGTCAATGACAACGAACTCATGGATGTTGAACTGAGAGGGCCCAAATTCACATGGAGTAATCGCAAAAAAGGTGATCACCTCATCCAGCTTTGGCTTGACAGATTTCTCATCTCCACCAATACCATTTCCAGATTCGACGATGTCCTCCACTTGTTGCTCAAGATCAGATCTGACCACAATCCTCCCGTCATGGATCGCGCTTCACAATCCTCTCCTCATGGACTACGCTCACATATTTTTCGGTTCTATGGCTTCATAGGTCAATAACAAGCTCCGGTTTGTGAAAGTCAATCTCAAAAGGTGGAATAGAGATGTCTTCAATAATATTTTCCAATCTCAACTCTCTAGCATTGAGCTTTCAGCCCAGCAAGGCAACTTTGATCTTAATCTCCGAGACATGAGAAAACCCTCCTATCAAAATACCACATGGTTAAAAGAGGGAAATCTAAATACCAAAAAATTTCACGCCACCACCATGAGACACAAATGAAGTAATAGAATCAAAAAGCCTACCAAGAAGAATGGGACAATCACCCTTTAGTTTTGTATGTGATCAAAAAATAAAATACAAAACATTATTAATCCAAAGCCAAATGTAATATTTTAGTATTTTGATGGGAGTGGCCTCCAATAAAAGCCACATATAACTTATTAAAAATATATACAAAACATTATTAAATGATATTAATTTAACCGATTAAATTCTTTAATTTTCATAGAAAAATAAAAGTTTAAATCTTACCAAATAAATACTTTGTTTAAAAATACTTAGATCTTGGTTATTGAATATCATAAGGGAAAGGGAGTTGCTTAGTGAATATCATAATATTTTTTGTAAAGAAGAGAAATTTTGGAAATTAAAATCAAGATTGATTAAAAGAAAAACATAAAAATACAAAGTTTTTTTAATAGGATGGCTATAGTAGAGAGTAGTGAATATCATAAAATTTTGAGTAAGGAAGAGAAATTTTGGAAATTAAAATCAAGATTGATTAAAAGAAAAACATAAAAATACACAAAAATTTTTATAGGATGGCTATAGTAGAGAGAGGTTCCAATTGAAGATCATAGTGAAATTAAGAAATTAGCAATGGAGATGCATTCTTTGATTAGATCTATTCAGTCAGGATGGAACACAAACCTAGAAAGGACAGAAAAAAGAAAACTCTAGGACACTTTGTCAAAGGTCTTGTTCATGTTTAACTTGAGAAGGAGACCATCCTTGCCACTTTTCGAGAGAGAATGGATAACTCCATGGATCGTGATGATATTGTCGGTGATAAGCCTTCTCTGAACTGAACTGCCTTTGTTAGGATTGATGATGTGGGGAAGGATTGGTTTGAGTCTGTTGGCTAAAGCTTTTGTGAGAATTTTGTAAATGTTGCAGAGACTGATAGGACGGAAATCCGCAAGGGTTCGGACATTACTTGTTTTGGAGATGAGGGCCAGGAAGGTGGAGTTGATATCTTCAAGGATACTTCTTTGGCTTTGCATTTGTTGGATGGCAGAGACAACTTCTGGACCAACAATCTTTCAAAAACGTTGGAAAAAGACAGGGAGAAAGCCATCAAGACCAGGGGCTTTCCCACCTTGCATTGAAAAACTGCAATACGAATTTCTTTAGCTGAGAAAGGTTTTAGCAATGTCTTATTGAACTCTTAAGTTACTAACCTTGGGATGTTCTGCAAGAGGGTCTCAGACGTTTGTTGATCACATTCAAGGCTAGGTCTGAGAAAATTTTTAAAGAAGTCAATTGCCTCATTCCTGATCTCAAAGATATCCTTTGTGATTGTCCCATTCTCCTTTGTAAGCTCTTTCATTCTGTCACTTCCTCTATGTCTCATGGTAAAGAGTTGAACTTGTGATTCAAGAAGAAAACTAGCAATCCAAATTACTAGTTTAAAAAAATTACTCAAATAAAAAAACTAGCAATCCAAATTTGGTAAAGAGTTATGATAGTGCTATGTTTTGTTGAAAATAAGAGATGAAGTTCTGGTATTATGAAGGCTGCTATAGAAAAATATCAAGAAAATTTCTGAATTCTAACATATTTGTATTTATACATAAAAATTGAAAAGATCCAAAATATGAAAATCAAGAATTCAAACATTTTATGTAACATGTTATAGGTTTCTAACTATAACATCTCAATTGAGATCAGAAGTGTATCTAATTGTAAACTCTTAAACTCTAAAGAAAAAATTTATAATTTATCAAGAATGTTAGACCCTTGAGTACAAACCTTACTATCCAACCAAAAATAAAAAACTCTAAAGAAAAAAATTGTAATTTGTCAAGGGTGGTAGACCAAAGTACAACCTCCTATTATCCAAACAAAATATATAACATCTAGGGCAAAGTAGTTTTCTAGCTCTTTCTAGTCCAACCAAATCTACTATTATCTTCAAAATTTCAAATTAAGCAGATTGCCTATACAATGTAGACATTACCTTTATTCAAACTAAGTTAAATGTTGAATTTCACAACTTAAATGAGATAAAGGTTATCCGTCGCACTTTACGATTGAAATGAAATGATTTTAATTAAAGTTTAGAAGACCAAAAAAGTTTCTATTTTTAATTTTTAAAAAAACTCATTAACGAGTTTATTTTTAGAGTGTCTTCATATGAAGTCCTGATTTCCTTACTACACTTCATGTGCAAAAGGCACATATTCATATTAATGATTTTACTTTTATTTTAATTTTAAAATGTCTTCATGATTTTTCTATTTTCAATTCTTCAAAAAATTCATTAGTGAGTTTATTTTTAAAGTGTCTTCATATGAAGTCCTGATTTCAGACTGATTTCCTTACTACTCTTCCTGTGCGCAAAAGGCACATATTCATATTAATGAGTTTACTTTTAAAATGTCTTCATGACTGTTTTCTATTTTTATTTCTTCAAAAAATTCGTTAGTGAATTTATTTTTAGAGTGTCTTCATATGATGTTCTGATTTCCTTACTACTCTTTCTGTGCAAAAGGCACATATTCATATTAATGAGTTAAATTTTAAAATGTCTTCATAAGCAGTCATGATTTCCTTGAAGGCTTCACATTCTATAAGAAAATATTTTTTCCAACTACTACTGCTGTGGGAAAGGCACATACTTGTATCAGCAAATTTACTTATGAGTTTACTTTTAAATATTTTCATAAGCAATGATGATTTCCTTGAAGTCTTCACATTCCATAACAAAATGCTTTCACAACTGCTACCGTTGTGAGAAATGCACATATTTGTATTAGCAAGTTTACTCTTATAGTGTTTTCATATGCAATCATGATTTCCTTGAAAGCTTCACATTCCATAAAAAAATGTTTTTCAGTCTCCACTATTCCTGCTATGCAAAAGACACATATTTGTTCTGATCACTCCTCAGGAATTGTCTATTTCTCAATTCTGCATCTGAAATAGTGTGAACAAAATCTTAATTAAGCTATAAACATTTCTTCTTCTATTTAATCTTTGCATCTAAACACTTCTTTTAACTAACACAATTTAAATTGAACTAGTTAATATATAATTGTTTTTTCTTTCCAAATTTTTTTATCAAAATAACAAATATGAATTTTTTTCCCTCGCATACTCTTTAATTCTTGAATGTAGGTGGGATGAAAGCTACAAAAGACCTTAGACCATGGAGGTCAAACCATGGTGAAACCTACGTCTCTTTAGAGGGAAAGAGACTTTTCACCACTCTGCCAAAACGTCGGGTTCCATTGCTCCATTTATAAGGCCAACTAAGCCATTGAGTGCAATAGGAGGATCTAAAAACACCTTAAATGCTCTCTATATAGCATTTTCCATACAACTACCTAAAGAAATTCCCATAGAAATAATCAGATAGTAATAGTCATAATACTGGGTTGGGAGGCTTCCATATAAAATGGATACATCACCAAATATTAAAGAAGAAAAAAACACAGGTCCATTCAGGGATGTTCAGAGATCAATCAAACGTAGGCATGCCTAGTTTAGTTTTTATTTCATATTCAGTGATAAAAGGATATATTATGCTCTATCAAAACTAATTCGTATGTATGCTAGCCAAAGTACATTACCAACCTTCATAGAAAGGGCATTACAAAATAAAACACAGATCGTCCTTTCTGATGCAAATAGATCTACTATTAGATAAGTTAAATGTTTTTTACTTAAACTATGGCATACTTTTTCAGAAAGTTCAAACTTTAATACCGAAGGTTCAAACTTTATATTAAGTGAATGTAATGACATTATCCTTCACAAATAGGACATGCCCATACAAAGACAACAAGAACAATAAATTTGAAATGAAATTGCATCAAAATTAATTACACATTTACCTGAAATACCTTGCAATCGAGGCTGCACGACTGCACTTCCAACGTTTTTGTGTCACGGATATCATTATGTTATGCTAAGCAGCAACAATCCATGGAAATGCTATCAAACAGATCCGACAACAAAAACATTTAAGAATAAAAAGTATTAGATCAATTTATAAACAGTTTCAATCTTATATAATCTATAATCTATTAGCTAATAGAAGATGTGAAACAACAAAAACATTTAAGAATAAAAAGTTTCAGATCAATTTATAAACAGTTTCAATCTTATATAATCTATAATCTATTACCTAAAAGAAGATGTTTAGTTTTAGTATTGTGAAGTTTATTGTAGAAAAGTTTTTAAAAAAAGCTCAATTTTAAAATATTTGTAAGATACAAATTTAAATTCAAATTTTATTATAAAAAATATATAAATATCTACCTATAGCAAATTGAGATGAAAAAATAAAATTGTTTTATAAACTCTTACTAGATGAGAATAAAATTGTTTTGTAAACTCTTCAGCGCGATAGAAAAAAATTATATGGAAGAGTTAAAAAATAAAAAAAATATAATATATGAAAAGAAAGATAAAAATAGAAATATTTAATAACATAATGGAAAAGAGACCACCGCTCATAGATTAAATATCAAATAACCATGCATAGTAAATAATAAGCCGGTAACTCCAACGAACAGCCAACAGTAAGGTCATGGATTCAATATCAAACAACCATGCAGAGCAATCAATAAACCGGCAACCCCAAGAAACAGCCAACAGTAACACATACATGCAGCAACAGCTATCACTAAAAGAACAGCTTGAAACTCAAAGCACCCACACAAGAACTCACATGCTAGGAGGGTCTCAGAGATGTTGGTGATTGTCATCAGATGGAAATCCCATCAAGAGTAGCAAATATTTTCTCACATCATTGACCTCCTACATTTATAAATCGCATAATAATACCATTGTGTAGACATGGCTCAACTTCTTGTAACAATCTCAAATACATTTTTAAATGATTTAGAGCAAATGACTTAACTATTTGAAACTTTCTTGAAACGCCAATCCACCTAACAAGAAATGCCTTGCATCTCAGAAGTGGCATTGCGAACACAAAACCCTCAAATTTAAAACCAACACAGGCAGGGAAAAAACGCACAACCCCTTCGGAATTACAAAATTATGATCATCACAATGTAATAGGGCAAAAACTTGAATAAAAATCAAATGCAACTAACTGACAAAATTCAGGCAACATTGTTTCTAAACCTCACAAACGAAGCTGTTAACAGGTCCAAGATGTTTTTCTGAAGTTACTTCACGTCTTCTAAATATCATAGAAATTTGGAATTACAGAAAAAGGTCTATTAATGGATTTCTACAATTATTTTCTTGTTAAATTAAAATGTAACAGAGCAAAAAAAATCACATGCACAATTTTTAAGTTGCAAGATCATAAGCACCTGTAATAGAGACCTATGACAACACTTCTAATTTATCACATTTTTTAATTCAAGTAGGTATATCTAATTCCCTCGTTTTCCGATCATGGGGTTTCACAGGTCCTATGCAACATTTTGACATCTCAGAACCATTAAATTAATGGATTCCCTGTCCTCAAACAGTCAAAACCATGTAGCGATAAAAACAAGTTCGGCATTACGATTATTTATTAGTGGCGAATATAATAATTGCGGGCTTATAACCCCACTGAACTGTTCTAAGCTAGGGCACTTATGAGCATCAGAGCGCAAGTGAAATTTTATTGTAATTTTTTGATATCATCATTATCATGGCGATATGCAGTCAAACTCAACTCATCATATGCTCAAACCCATAAAGCCCTCCACTTGCAGAATTGCCACGAAGCCTTACACAAAAGCTAATTTGAAAAGGGAGTAGCCCCTTAATGCATTCCATGTTATTGAATAAAATAAAATCAATAGATAGAAAGCAAGCAAGCAAAACCCTAGATTGCAGCAAGACCTCACATGCTTACTAAAACAGGATATCCAGTATTACAAGCAATACGACACAGACGCTTAAAATGCAAACATCAAAACGATTACATGTATGAATGGCCTCAGAGATCTTGGTGGATAAAATTTCATCAGATGGCCTTTGCCATCAAGAGTAGCAAATATTTTCTCACATCAGCAGCCTCAATGAAAAATAGCACTGTGGGAAACTTGGAAAGCACCGAATCACATCAAAATACCTTCAAAACCAAAACAACTAAAGATCAGGTAACCCCACACAAACCCTAACAATAACCACCACAATCAAATGCAAAGGTAATCCAAGGGTTATCCACGCACATCGACTGCAGCGGTAGACACTATCGTGTTGTATCAAGGATGAACCAATTTATATCGTAAGATTCTGGCGTAAATGAAACCCTTAGGGTTTCAGCCTTTCTAGAACTGCTTTAGGGTTTTTACCCCGAAATTGCCAAGACTTCCAAGCACTCAAGGTATACAAATGTGAGTCCCTGTACTAGCAAAAGGTTTAAAGGTATAGTTAACTATTTGTGTGATCTATTAAGTGGGAACACATGAATGAATATTTTTTTTTTTTTTTTTACTAGCAAAAGGTTTAAAGGTATAGTTAACTATTTGTGTGATCTATTAAGTGGGAACACATGAATGAATATTTTTTTTTTTTTTTTGGTTACTAGCAAAAGGTTTAAAGGTATAGTTAACTATTTGTGTGATCTATTAAGTGGGAACACATGAATGAATATTTTTTTTTTTGTTACTAGCAAAAGGTTTAAAGGTACACTTAACTATTTTGTTAAGTGGGAACACATCAATGAATATTGAAATCAAAGGGTAACCACCAAATCTATTCATCTCGTTAATTGTTGACTTGACATGAGATGGGGACTGTCGGTCGCTCGTGTTTCATACCATTATCGTCGATCTATCGTTGATCTAGTACGCACCTCAAAGGATTCAGAGCAGACTACTCCCTTTGCAAACTGGCACCACCAAGGTTTGAACCCAGGTCTCTTCTCAACAAGTGCCCATCCAAACTAGCACTTGCCAATCCACTAGCCCTTAGGGCTCACATGAATGAATATATATAAAACAAGATAAGTTAAATTGAAAAAAAAAAGTTTAATATTAAAATTTTCATCGACAATTAACATCAAGTAAGCTTGGGTTATGTTGACATGGTTCAAAGCCTTTTGAAAAGCAAACTTCTCTCCATTACAATGAGTTTTACATTTAGAATAACTTTTGTATCTCATGGAAGTCAAATATTTTTTATTTTGTAAATATTATATTTTATAAGATTTAATTTTTTTTTTTTTAAAGATTGTGGTAGAAAGGTTGAAGCCTTTTTAACATAAGATTATTTTCCTTGAACAAAGGAGTTATGTGGAAGGGCGTTAAATAGTAGATGAGATAGTTCTTGCTCAGGACGCTATTCATTTCATGGATATGCAAAAAATTTCTTCCATATTCATTCGGTTAGACTTATCCAAAGTTTATGATAGAGTGGATTGGCACTTTCTTATCAAAGTTTTGAGGCATTTTGGTTTCTCTAAGGATTGGATGGATTGGATTATGGGATGTATCTCTTAAGTTTCCTACTTAGTTCTTATCAATGGCAGGTTTTCTCAATTGTTCCCAGCTTCCAGAGGTATTAGGCAAGGTGACCCGCTATCCCCTTATTTATTCATCATTCTTGTTGAATGCTTGGGTAGGACTAAAACCAATAAGAGAGAAAACAAAATCCTTTAGGGAGTTACCATTGCTTATGGACCTAGACCTATCTCTCATCTTCAATTTGTTGATGACTCTACTCTTTCAGGTAAAGCTACAGTTAAGGAAACTTCTAATATTAAGCAAATTATTAGTTTTTTTCTAAGGTTACTGGGCAATTGATCAATGAAGACAAATCTAAAGTCATTTTCTTTCATTGCTCTGCCAGGCAGGAATGTATAGTCTTGGATAAATTAATATATAAGAAGACCTCCCTTCCGATCACTTATTTAGGTATTCCTATCAATATTCAAAGGCAAAAAGAAAAAATTGGAATTGGTTGGACAAAGTCAAGAAAAAAATTGGAAAGTGGACCAACATGTGGCTTTCTTCTGGGGGTAGGATCACCTTGGTAAAATTAGTCCTTCAAGCTATTCCTATTTATGTTTCTTTCGTGTTGAATATCCCAAAGGTTGTTCTTCGTAAATTGGATCAAATCAGTCATCGATTCCTCTAGAGTGGTACTAAGGAGAAAATAAAATGGACCTTGGTGAAATGGGACACTTTGTCTTCCTAAGAGTGAAGGGGGGTTAGGATTCCGATCTTCTATTAATAACAACAAAGCTTTAGCTTCTAAATTATATTGGAGGATGTTGCATAACCCCAATGCTCTTTGGGCCAATAATCTTCGTGCTAAATATGCTCAGAACAAAAGTCCTGAAGACCTTGTTCGCTATCAATTGCCTACCAAAGGTTCTCCCATTTTAGCAGTTCTTAATACTGATGAGGATTTGATAAAGAAAATTTTATTTTGGATCATTCATAATGGTCAATAGGTAAATTTTTGGATAGATTCATGAGATGGTCACAAGCCTTTGATAACTCAGTTTTTCGATTGGAGGCCTTGGATGGAGGAGCTTCATCGAGCTAATTGGATAAAGGTGGCTAATTATTTTCGGTACCATACTGGTAATTCAAAGGTTGGTAGATATTGGATCCCTATTGAGGACTGGCCTATTTAAATTCCAAAGAGGCAAAGACAAGCTATCCAAGGTATCCTTCATATGAGATCTCTCTCTTGGTCCCATGAAAAATATTATTTTGGATGGAACAACACTACTAAGGGTGAGTATTCAGTTGCTCAAGGTTATTTGACCTTATGCCATAATAATCCCAACCAATCATCTGACATCTTTTCTCAGTTGTGGGTTCAAAATCTCTGGCCTAAGGTGAGGTTATTTACTTGGCTTTTATTGCATCGGAGGGTGCTTACTGGTGAGCAACTTATGAAGCGTGGTTTTCATGGCCCTTTTAGATGTGAAACGTGTGGAGAGAATGTAGAAACTCTTGGCCATATTTTTATTGAGTGTACTTTAGCCTATGGGCTATGGAGGAGAATGGCCACTTTACTTGGCTTACAGTGGTCCAATTTTTTTTACTTTTGAACCACTTTGGAGGGATTGGCCTAAACAAGAGTGTTGATCATTTTATTAGGTAGATAGTTTGGATGGGTTCTACCATTCTTCTTTGGAATATCTGGAATGAAAGGAACATCCAGATTTTTAATCAAGATAGGAAGGATATTCACTATATTTGGTAAACTACCATTGCCAACTTAGGTGAATAAGTCCAACAACTCCTTAATCACCCCCAAAACTCCCACCAAAGATGGGATCAAGTGATGCAAAGATTGAAGATTAAATATTCTAAGGGCAACCAACTTAAAGGGAATGTGAGTAATTGTAATATGGATAGGACAAGAAATTGGCAACCTCCTCCTAAGGATTTTAGAATAGTCAATATTGATGGAGCCTTTAGAGGGAACCCTGGAAAAGGTAGTGCGGGAGGAATTGGTAGACTTTCATATGACTCCCTGGTTTTTACTTTTGTTGAGAATTTGGGTATTCTTTCCAATAACCTTGTTGAGAGGTATGGTATCCTTAGAGGCCTTCAAGAGGCTACTAAGGTTGGATGGAAAAAGGTGCTAGTTGAGTTTGACTCTCAACTCATGATTAATATTTTGAAGACTCCTTCTAAGAATCATAAGGTTGATTGGAGAATAAAATGAATTATTGAGAAGATTCAATTAATCCAGATGGGATTTTTGAAAGTTGATTACAATCATGTGGTCAGAGATCAAAACAAGAGTGTTGATGCTTTAGCTAATTGGGTTTTGGACAAAGGTTATCTTACTTGCTATGGCCACCCTCCTAGATGGTGGGCTTCGCAAATAGGGGAAGCTCTTCTTTCTATCATTTCTTTGGATGGCTCCAGTTCTCGAGGTACCTAGTTTCTTTTTGCTTATTTTTGCTTCTCTTTGGTTCAATCAAGGTATTTTTAGTTCCCTAGCTCAAACTATTATTTCTTTTGTTTCCTCTGTTGATTCTTGCCTTAAAAGTCTTTTGGTATAGAGATGTCATTATTGTGTTCAATTTTTATCTTTTTTCTTTTTTTGTTTTGTTTAGTTTTTTGAGGTGTGTGTGTTTTTTTGTTTTGTTTTGTTTTTGTGTTTTTTGTGTTGTTTTTTTGTTGTTCTTATGTTTTTTTGTTTTGTGTTTTTTGTTATTGTCCTTGTGTTTTTGTTGTTTTTGTTCTTGTGTTTCTGTATGTTTGTGTTCATTTGTGTTTTTGTGTGAGTGTCTTCTATGTTTTCTATTTTTGTTTATTGTCTGTTGGTTGTTTTTTATTTTTATTTTTATTTTTTTTAAGTTTTGGTTGTTTTTGTTTTTCATGTTTTTGTCGGTTATGTCTTTGTAGTGTTTTGTTGTTTTTGTCTTGTTTGTGTTTTGTTATGTTGTTCTTGTATTTTTTCTATGTGGTTTGTGTTTTGTTTTTTTTTATCTTATTGTGTGTGTGTTTGGTTGTGCTTTATCTTTTCGACACACTCAAGGAACATGTTTTTTATTTTATTTTATCCTTATTTATTTATTATTTTAAATCTTATCATGTGTTTGTTTGCTCCTTTAATATGTCAAAGGTGGTAGGCTAGGTGCGAGCCCTGGGCGATTTTGGCAGAATAGATACCCTTGCCTCCTTGGGTCTTACCCAAAAGTGGCATCCCTTCTGGGATGTTTTCCACAATTTTTTTTTTAATTTAAATAGGAGAGTTGGTTACAACCACTAACTGGCCAGCGCAGGGTTCAAACCACAAGGACTGCTCCCAAAAAACCTATTTGTCTTGTTCTTGTTGACCCGACGTGAGATAGGGGCCACCGATCGCTTGATATTCGTATTGTTGTCATCGATATGGCGTGTACTCAAAGGATTCAAAGCAGACTACTACCTTTGCAAAGGGTTGGTTTGAACCTAGTTCTCTTCTTGGTATAAACTTTAATTGAGGAAATCGTTCCCCGTATCCCCTAGGGGCTAGGACTTTTAGTTCCATGAGGCCTGTCCCATCCGGGTATACCCCTCAGGCTAGCCAGAGGGGGTTTTTTGGTATCCGATGCAGGCTGCCAAGCTTGAACCCCAGATCTCCTTTCGAGGATTGAGGAAACTTGTCAATAAGGTACCTGGTATGGATTTATATTTTATAATATTAATTCGATGAAAAAGTGAAGAAAATAGATTAAGCGAATATTTTCAAAGTTATCGAATGATATTGGTTTAAATTAATTATATTTCTCAATTTTATAGAAGAAGTTTAGGTTCAAAATTTTCTAAGCAATATCGCAAAATTATCAAACTTTTATAATACTATTATGTAGTTATGGGTGGGGTCATTTCGATCCCATATAACCAATTTTAAAATAAGACTATTTTTAAAGTTTTTATGTTAGTTGATCTAGTCCATCTCATGACATCCATAAATAACTATGGATGTTATTTTATTTATGGATGTGAGCATGGAGGGGAGTGATATTTGCCAAATATTTTTATTGATTGTCTCTTGTCTTTAGCAACGAGTGATGAGGGAGACTTGCCAAATGCTTTAATTGATGGCCTCTTATCTTTAGCAAGGGGAGATTTTTACTTGAAGGGATGGTGACTTTCTCTCAAGAGCTTATCCTAAGACATTGGTAAGGAGATTCCGTAAATGGAAGAGCATAAGGGTTGAATCGGGACTAGTTCATCATAGACTAAATAGAAGGTGTTGGGAAGTTGGTTTATTAATAGTGGCCAAGCAAGTTATAGCATGGGAAAAGAATGTGGCTTGTGGCTTGATGAGATATGATGAAGGTGTGGTTATGTTGGGTTTTTATGGGTTAAATGGTGGCAAGAATGTTGATGAAAGTAGGGTTGTGATGAAGGTGTGGTTATGTTGGGTTTTTATGGGTTAAATGGTGGCAAGAATGTTGATGAAAGTAGGGTTGTAAGTGGTAGAGTAACAAGATGCATGTCATACAAATGTGGTCAATTGGACCAAATGGGATACAAGCTAGTTTTTTGCGAGGAGTGCTTGTGACTATCAATTACAAAGTACTGGAATAGAATTGAGGCATAGTCTCAGAGTATAATTCTCCAAGTGGTTACAATGGAGATCTCATACTGCAGGTGAAAAAGGTATCTTTCATTATATCCTTGAGATATTAGGAGGAATGTGCATTGAATGTGAAATCTATGTGTAAACATTCGGTTTAAGGTTATAACATAAATAATATAATGCTTTTGTTATGGGTTATATATCTACTCCATTTTTTGCAAATTGTGTCAAGTCTAGTTTCATGGTCCAATTAGCGTTTTGATCATGTGAGCTTCTTTTTGTATCCATATAAGTCCTAATATATCTATAAATGAGATAAAGTCAATTTTGTGCATAGAAGTAGCCTAACCTCTATAATTACTATAGGTGGAAGATCCTTGTTTTGAATTTGAAGAATTAGACCACTATAAAAGAATGGTGGTAGAATGTAATCCCATTTCTTTTATTTTTTACTAATAAAAATAATATAGAATTGCATGTTTCTCAACTTCTTGATCATAAAGGAGAAGATGTATTATTCTCTATTTAATCTAAATTGGCATATGAGCAATGGTCTATCTTAGTTTTTTTTTAATGAGTTCATGGTCTATCTTAGTTTCTCTTATAGGCAGGTTTGTTATATGTATGACCATTTGATAAAATATCATATTTATGAAAATTTATTTTTCTCACCATGATTTCCCAAATTACCTCTATTTTTTGTGTTTTTGCTAACTATAAAAGATAAGGAGTTTGTACATTTTTTTTTTGGTCATATGGGATTGAAATAGGCCTCACTTATACTACATTGTGACCACATAGTGGTATTATTGTAGCTTGGTAATTATGCATATATCTTTTTGCAAGATTAGAACCTAGGTCTCCTCCTTGAAAGTCAATGAATTTAATTGGTTGAGCTCATGCCATTTGATAAGCACTTTGTACATTTATTCCTATATTTATTTTTTTCTTTTCCCTAAGACTTGCTCAACTTTATTCTAAAATATATATTGTCCTATTTATGAAAACAATGCCATAACCAATTATAGATACCCCTCTATCCAAAATTTATTTACAATCATAAATCCCCTTGATCCAATTTCTAATTTCAAAATTTTACATCAATAAATTGACGTCATATCCAACTTATTAGATTGATAGTTTTTTAGAAAAATGATGTAATGACCATATTTTCTATACCTTTTGAAACCTTAATTAGTGAACCTTGTTATTAGTCTAAATTGGTTGATTCTAATAGATAAATGTATGTGATCATGGATATTATTTGTATTAATGTATTGAGCATGATGAATACATTTTTTTTATGGTTCTAACCATGTAAAATACACTATTTTTTATTAGGTTAGTGTGAGAAACCCCTACGACCGACGTTTAGGGTTGGGCATCCCCATCCCAACCATGACCTCTCATAAGGGTGAGAGTTGAGCTTATCAATAGGGACCAAACACACAACCATACACACACACCCTCACACACTTGCCCACACCGTGGTTTGAACCTTGGACCTCCCAAAAATACTTATTAATATTAATAAATATATTTTGTCATTTCATGGCTAAGAATTTTTTTCTATCTTGGATGTGAGGATGAAAAGCAAAAGGATGCAAGGCAATATCAAACAAATGTCCATGTGTTACCCTATAAGTTTGATCATTTGATGTTGTTATGCTTTATATTAAGATTTAATGATTCAATATATACTAAGCCCAAGTTAGAAGGGTCCATAAGGGTGGGTGAAGGGACCCTCTTATACTATTTGCATATTTTTATATTAGTGCATTCAACTATATTTTTTTTCAGATGATCTTGGAAGGAAACCAGGGAGGATTTTATTTTCAAAGTTATCGAATGATATTGGTTTAAATTAATTATATTTCTCAATTTTATAGAAGAAGTTTAGGTTCAAATTTTTCTAAGCAATACCGTAAAATTATCAAACTTTTATAATACTATTATGTAGTTATGGGTGGGGTCATTTCGATCCCATATAACCAATTTTAAAATAAGACTATTTTTAAAGTTTTTATGTTAGTTGATCTAGTCCATCTCATGACATCCATAAATAACTATGGATGTTATTTTATTTATGGATGTGAGCATGGAGGAGAGTGATATTTGCCAAATATTTTTATTGATTGTCTCTTGTCTTTAGCAACGAGTGATGAGGGAGACTTTCCAAATGCTTTTATTGATGGCCTCTTATCTTTAGCAAGGGGCGATTTTTACTTGAAGGGATGGTGACTTTCTCTCAAGAGCTTATCCTAAGACATTGGTAAGGAGATTCCGTAAATGGAAGAGCATAAGGGTTGAATCGGGACTAGTTCATCATAGACTAAATAGAAGGTGTTGGGAAGTTGGTTTATTAATAGTGGCCAAGCAAGTTATAGCATGGGAAAAGAATGTGGCTTGTGGCTTTATGAGATATGATGAAGGTGTGGTTATGTTGGGTTTTTATGAGTTAAATGGTGGCAAGAATGTTGATGAAAGTAGGATTGTGATGAAGGTGTGGTTATGTTGGGTTTTTATGGGTTAAATGGTGGCAAGAATGTTGATGAAAGTAGGGTTGTAAGTGGTAGAGTAACAAGATGCATGTCATACAAATGTGGTCAATTGGACCAAATGGGATACAAGCTAGTTTTTTGCGAGGAGTGCTTGTGACTATCAATTAGAAAGTACTGGAATAGAATTGAGGCATAGTCTCAGAGTATAATTCTCCAAGTGTTTACAATGGAGATCTCATACTGCAGGTGAAAAAGGTATCTTTCATTATATCCTTGAGATATTAGGAGGAATGTGCATTGAATGTGAAATCTATGCGTAAACATTCGGTTTAAGGTTATAACATCAATAATATAATGCTTGTGTTATGGGTTATATATCTACTCCACTTTTTGCAAATTGTGTCAAGTCTAGTTTCATGGTCCAATTAGCGTTTTGATCATGTGAGCTTCTTTTTGTATCCATATAAGTACTAATATATCTATAAATGAGATAAGGTCAATTTTGTGCATAGAAGTAGCCTAACCTCTATAATTACTATAGGTGGAAGATCCTTGTTTTGAATTTGAAGAATTAGACCACTATAAAAGAATGGTGGTAGAATGTAATCCCATTTCTTTTATTTTTTACTAATAAAAATAATATAGAATTGCATGTTTCTCAACTTCTTGATCATAAAGGAGAAGATTTATTTTTCTCTATTTAATCTAAATTGGCATATGAGCAATGGTCTATCTTAGTTTTTTTTTAATGAGTTCATGGTCTATCTTAGTTTCTCTTATAGGTAGGTTTGTTATATGTATGACCATTTGATAAAATATCATATTTATGAAAATTTATTTTTCTCACCATGATTTCCCAAATTACCTCTATTTTTTGTGTTTTTGCTAACTATAAAAGATAAGGAGTTTGTACATTTTTTTTTGGTCATATGGGATTGAAATAGGCCTCACTTATACTACATTGTGACCACATAGTGGTATTATTGTAGCTTGGTAATTATGCATATATCTTTTTGCAAGATTAGAACCTAGGTCTCCTCCTTGAAAGTCAATGAATTTAATTGGTTGAGCTCATGCCATTTGATAAGCACTTTGTACATTTATTCCTGTCTTTATTTTTTTCTTTTCCCTAAGACTTGCTCAACTTTATTCTAAAATATATATTGTCCTATTTATGAAAACAATGCCATAACCAATTATAGATACCCCTCTATCCAAACTTTATTTACAATCATAAATCCCCTTGATCCAATTTCTAATTTCAAAATTTTACATCAATAAATTGAAGTCATATCCAACTTATTAGATTGATAGTTTTTTAGAAAAATGATGTAATGACCATATTTTCTATACCTTTTGAAACCTTAATTAGTGAACCTTGTTATTAGTCTAAATTGTTTGATTCTAATATATAAATGTATGTAATCATGGATATTATTTGTATTAATGTATTGATCATGATGAATACATTTTTTTTATGGTTCTAACCATGTAAAATACACTATTTTTTATTAGGTTAGTGTGAGAAACCCCTACGACCGACGTTTAGGGTTGGGCATCCCCAACCTAACCATGAACTCTCATAAGGGTGAGAGTTGAGCATATCAATAGGGACCAAACACACAACCATACACACACACCCTCACACACTTGCCCACACCGTGGTTTGAACCTTGGACCTCCCAAAAATACTTATTAATATTAATAAATATATTTTGTCATTTCATGGCTAAGAATTTTATTTTATCTTGGATGTGAGGATGAAAAGCAAAAGGATGCAAGGCAATATCAAACAAATGTCCATGTGTTACCCTATAAGTTTGATCATTTGATGTTGTTATGCTTTATATTAAGATTTAATGATTCAATATATACTAAGCCCAAGTTAGAAGGGTCCATAAGGGTGGGTGAAGGGACCCTCTTATATTATTTGCATATTTTTATATTAGTGCATTCAACTATATTTTTTTTCAGATGATCTTGGAAGGAAACCAGGGAGGATTTTATTTTCAAAGTTATCGAATGATATTGGTTTAAATTAATTATATTTCTCAAATTTATAGAAGAAGTTTAGGTTCAAATTTTTCTAAGCAATACCGCAAAATTATCAAACTTTTATAATACTATTATGTAGTTATGGGTGGGGTCATTTCGATCCCATATAACTAATTTTAAAATAAGACTATTTTTAAAGTTTTTATGTTAGTTGATCTAGTCCATCTCATGACATCCATAAATAACTATGGATGTTATTTTATTTATGGATGTGAGCATGGAGGGGAGTGATATTTGCCAAATATTTTTATTGATTGTCTCTTGTCTTTAGCAACGAGTGATGAGGGAGACTTGCCAAATGCTTTTATTGATGGCCTCTTATCTTTAGCAAGGGGCGATTTTTACTTGAAGGGATGGTGACTTTCTCTCAAGAGCTTATCCTAAGACATTGGTAAGGAGATTCCGTAAATGGAAGAGCATAAGGGTTGAATCGGGACTAGTTCATCATAGACTAAATAGAAGGTGTTGGGAAGTTGGTTTATTAATAGTGGCCAAGCAAGTTATAGCATGGGAAAAGAATGTGGCTTGTGGCTTGATGAGATATGATGAAGGTGTGGTTATGTTGGGTTTTTATGGGTTAAATGGTGGCAAGAATGTTGATGAAAGTAGGGTTGTGATGAAGGTGTGGTTATGTTGGGTTTTTATGGGTTAAATGGTGGCAAGAATGTTGATGAAAGTAGGGTTGTAAGTGGTAGAGTAACAAGATGCATGTAATACAAATGTGGTCAATTGGACCAAATGGGATACAAGCTAGCTTTTTGCAAGGAGTGCTTGTGACTATCAATTACAAAGTACTGGAATAGAATTGAGGCATAGTCTCAGAGTATAATTCTCCAAGTGGTTACAATGGAGATCTCATACTGCAGGTGAAAAAGGTATCTTTCATTATATCCTTGAGATATTAGGAGGAATGTGCATTGAATGTGAAATCTATGTGTAAACATTCGGTTTAAGGTTATAACATCAATAATATAATGCTTGTGTTATGGGTTATATATCTACTCCATTTTTTGCAAATTGTGTCAAGTCTAGTTTCATGGTCCAATTAGCGTTTTGATCATGTGAGCTTCTTTTTGTATCCATATAAGTACTAATATATCTATAAATGAGATAAAGTCAATTTTGTGCATAGAAGTAGCCTAACCTCTATAATTACTATAGGTGGAAGATCCTTGTTTTGAATTTGAAGAATTAGACCACTATAAAATAATGGTGGTAGAATGCAATCCCATTTCTTTTATTTTTTACTAATAAAAATAATATAGAATTGCATGTTTCTCAACTTCAGATCATAAAGGAGAAGATGTATTATTCTCTATTTAATCTAAATTGGCATATGAGCAATGGTCTATCTTAGTTTTTTTTTAATGAGTTCATGGTCTATCTTAGTTTCTCTTATAGGTAGGTTTGTTATATGTATGACCATTTGATAAAATATCATATTTATGAAAATTTATTTTTCTCACCATGATTTCCCAAATTACCTCTATTTTTTGTGTTTTTGCTAACTATAAAAGATAAGGAGTTTGTAAATTTTTTTTATTGGTCATATGGGATTGAAATGGGCCTCACTTATACTACATTGTGACCACAGAGTGGTATTATTCTAGCTTGGTAATTATGCATATATCTTTTTGCAAGATTAGAACCTAGGTCTCCTCCTTGAAAGTCGATGAATTTAATTGGTTGAGCTCATGCCATTTGATAAACACTTTGTACATTTATTCCTATCTTTATTTTTTTCTTTTCCCTAAGACTTGCTCAAATTTATTCTAAAATATATATTTTGCTATTTATGAAAACAATGCCATAACAAATTATAGATACCCCTCTATCCAAAATTTATTTACAATCATAAATCCCCTTGATCCAACCTCTAATTTCAAAATTTTACATCAATAAATTGAAGTCATATCCAACTTATTAGATTGATAGTTTTTTAGAAAAATGATGTAATGACCATATTTTCTATACCTTTTGAAACCTTAATTAGTGAACCTTGTTATTAGTCTAAATTGGTTGATTCTAATAGATAAATGTATGTGATCATGGATATTATTTGTATTAATGTATTGATCATGATGAATACATTTTTTTTATGGTTCTAGCCATGTAAAATACACTATTTTTTATTAGGTTAGTGTGAGAAACCCCTACGACCGACGTTTAGTGTTGGGCATCCCCATCCCAACCATGACCTCTCATAAGGGTGAGAGTTGAGCTTATCAATAGGGACCAAACACACAACCAT
This sequence comes from Wollemia nobilis, assembly GCA_028583015.1. Taxonomy (NCBI): domain Eukaryota; kingdom Viridiplantae; phylum Streptophyta; class Pinopsida; order Araucariales; family Araucariaceae; genus Wollemia; species Wollemia nobilis. The sequence goes on along the minus strand of JAQPPZ010005416.1, from coordinate 20,324 downwards.
ATACACACCCCCTCACACACTTGCCCACATCGTGGTTTGAACCTTGGACCTCCCAAAAATACTTATTAATATTAATAATATATTTTGTCATTTCATGGCTAAGAATTTTTTTCTATCTTGAATGTGAGGATGAAAAGCAAAAGGATGCAAGGAAATATCAAACAAATGTCCATGTGTTACCCTATAAGTTTGATAATTTGATGTTGTTATGCTTTATATTAATATTTAATGATTCAATATATACTAAGCCCAAGTTAGAAGGGTCCATAAGGGTGGGTGAAGGGACCCTCTTATACTATTTGCATATTTTTATGTTAGTGCATTCAACTATATATTTTTTATATAAGCTACATGTGGCTTTTAATAGAGGCCACTTCCATTAAAATACCAAAATATTACATTTGTTAGTAGGTCAATTAAATCATATATAGTTTTCCTTTCTATGTAAAATATCTTCTATTCCCTTATTCTTCATCTTCCTCGAAAGTGCCATGTTTTTACAATTGGCTCCTTGACACCATTTTTATTAAGAGATAAAATCTTGCTCAAACAATTGCCTTCTAAAATTTGAATTTCACAAAGATGAAGATCAACACCACGATTGGATAAATTATTTGTTACCTAAGTTCCTTCTCTATAGATATGCTCACATTTCCAAGAGATTACCCCCAATAACAAATGGTGAACATTAAAAATAATATTTTTGTAATCCAATCCCCATATCCATTTTTGTTGATAGCATTAATGATAATTTGTGAATCCCCCCCAATTGAAATATATTTCCATCAATTTTCAATTAGAATTTTAATCCTTCTAAGAAGTGACCCAGTAGGGTTTTGAATTCGGCAAATGATTTTGTAAAAATAAGAATGATGATCTCTACGGACTTAGGGTTTTGAATTCAAAAAACAAAGAAGGAAACTGGAACAACTGGTTTTTTGGTAGGATTTTTTGATTCTACTATTTTACCCCTAGTTTGGGGCAATGGTAGACCATGCTTAGCCCCAAGATACTTTAAAAAATCCCTAATGGTTACTACTTCCTTATTTACTCCAGGTAATGGCTCTTTTTCTCTATTTTCACATCCTCCTCCCTTTGATCAAGGGAAGATAGATTCAATGATTCGAGCTCTTAAGCCAAGAACCAGGCTACAAAATCAACCAAATATGCATGCTCATCCTTCCAAAGGTACCTTCGTGCCCAAACTAGATGCAACCCCTAATGGTTGAGGTACCATTGGCTTTCACTCAACACCCTATTCTTACCTTATATGCTCAAGTTTTAGCATACAAGTTTATGGGTTTATGGCTTAGTCCCACTATGATACATAAATGGATCAACATGAACTAGGGAGCCAAAGTCTCTTCTTACAAATTTATGATGGTAGGAAAAGGTTACTTTGTAGTAACCTTTGCCTCTGTAGAAGATAGAAATACCATATTTCATGGAGGACCATGGTTTCTTGGTTCTAGCCCATTGTATATGACTCCATGGACTACAACATTTGACCCATAGGAGGAAGAATCTGAAGAAATATAATTATGGGTAGTACTGCCTTTATGGCCCCTCCACCTATGGAATAAACCCACAATGGATATCATAGAAAACGTCATTGGATCCTTCACAGATTGGATCCCACAAAGCCAACAATGCCATATGTGCACGAATATGTGTGCAGGTTAACCTAAAAAAAGGATTACCATAGTACATTGGAATCAAGGTGTTAGACTAGATACATAATCAGCCTCTTGATTATGAACACATCCCATTCAAATGTATTACATGTCGTGAGCATGATCATTTCTATAGGAATTGTCCAACTAGAGTGGCATAGAAGGAGAAAAAGGATGAGACACAAGTCTTCGAAGAAATTAGAAGAAAATCAAGAAGATTAAGGAGCAGAAAAAAGCAACCACATCAAATACCTACTCATCAAAACATAAACAAGTTATTTGTTCTTAGTTTAGAAGAGGATGAGAATCCAACTACAACATCAAAATTAAATTAAGGCACGTATTCCTGAGATAAAGGGGAAGACACTCCACAAACTCCAATGAAAGACAACTTAAAGGATATCCTAGGAGAAACTTAGATAGAAGAAGAAGATCATTTGGAAGAAGAAATAGAAGAGGATGTTGAAGAAACACAAACTAAAGAAGTAGTCATTCAAGAAGGAACCCTAACAACACAATCTACTTCCAAGGGGAGTAAAATAAATCAACAGTTAAGAAATGAATAGGCCCAAAAGGAAATACAGACTAAAACACAAGCTAACATATTAGAGAGCTTCTCCAAGAACAAGAAGCAATCTAAAAAATGAAGTTACTCTCATGAAATAGGAGGGGATTAGATAGTCACTTGAAAAAAACTACTTAAAGTCACTAATTCATAAGCATCATCCACATGTCATATGTATTCAAGAATAAAAAATGATAGAAAAATAGCTATATCAGAATGGAATAAAATCTTACCGCAGTCAGAAACAATAGCAGTAGATGTAGCAGGAGCTTCAGGGGGTCTGATTCTAGCATGGAACCCCAAAATCTCAACTTGCACCAACAGGCACAAACACAACAATTGGATAGCAACTAAATTTAAAATGACAAATGGATACCCCATAATATTTATCAACTTTTATGGGTCAAATCATCCAGAATAGAAGAAAAAGACATGACAACATCTTGCTCAATGGTTGACCATTAAAAAGGCTGAAAACTTAATAATTGGCAGAGACTTGAATATGACACTCAAACATTGGGAAAAGTTTGGAGGAGCTAGATCAAAAGTATTGAATAAGGAATTGGTAGAAAGAATTATTGCTAGATCAAAAGTATTGATCAAGATGTTATCCCAAAAAAAGGAAAATACAGTTGGACGAATAGGATATCTGGAACACATTTCATAGTTGTAAGGCTCGATAGGTTCCTAGTGAAATAAGATCGATTGGTTCATTTTCCACTCCTCTCAAACCACATAGTCCTAAGTTTCATATCAGATCATAAACCAATCATATTGGGCAGTGGACAAAGCCTTTTGGAACCAAGAAGAGTCCCCTTCAAATATAATCCGAATTGGATAGCTCATGAAGAATTCATCACTTTGGTTAAAAATACTTGGCAAAAAAATTCCCAAGAGATGTGGAAAAGGAAAATTCATGACCTCAAAATAACTATACAGAAATGGCTATTAAATAAAACTAAATTCAAGGCAGAAAAAGCCATACTGCTTCAATAGGTTGAACAATTAGAAGCAAAAATTGGAGACTCTCCTTTTTTACTACACCAAAAGGATGTAAGGAGAGAGCTGCAACAAAAGCTCTACAAGAAATATGTAGAAGAAGAAGCATAGTGGAGACTCTACTCAAGAATGACTTGGTTGAAAAAGGTGACAAGAAAACCAATTATTTCCATCTTAAGATAATGCAAAACTATCAAAGGAACACAATTAGATAAATTGAGCACAAAGGGATGTAATATACAAGGAAGGAGCAAATCAAAGAGTTGGAAAGCAAGTATTTTTCTAACCTACTAACCAAAGAAAATGGGAATATTCAAGCTCAAGAGTTGCTTCTGCAAAATATTCCAACAGTTCTTAATGAGGAGGACAAACAAGAAATGATCAAACCACTTACAATGGATGAGTTAGAAGAAGTTGTCAACTCTCTTTCAAAGGATAAAGCTCTAGGTCCTGATGGGTTCACCAATAAATTCTACCAAAAAAAATTTCATCTTATTCGCGAAGATCTGTTGAAGATGATTGAAGATGCCAGACTAAATGGTAAGATCTTGGGTGCTATCAAATCCACTTTCTTAACCTTAATATCTAAAGAGAAAAATGTTGTAATATTTTTTAGATTTAGACCAATCTTGTTATGCAATTCTTCTTATAAAATTATCTCTAAAATCATAGCCAACCGGATGAAAAATAAAATTGGTAAATTAATTGTTGAAGAGCAATGAGTATTCATCCCCAAGAAACATATATATGACAACATTATAATGGTGCATGAAACTCTCCAAACTAGTAGGAAATCCAAAAAGAAGCATATAGACATTAATATTGATATTTTTAATGCCTTTGACAGGGTAGATATTCAATTTCTTGAACAAATTTTAGTGAAGTTTGTATTTCCCCTTCAAATTACAAGATGGATTGGAGCATGCATCACTTCCCCTTGGATCTCCCCATTGATCAATGAGGAACTTTCAACCTTTTTCAAGGTTTATAGGGGCATCAAAAAGGGCTACCCTTTATACCCATATATTTACATCCTACTAGTAGAGACTCTAGGGAGATCTCTCAACAAGCTAAGAAGGGACCAAAAGATCATAGGTATTAAGGTAGTTGCGGGATACAAACAAGTTACTCATGCTCAGTTCACTGACAACACCATTCTTATGGAAGAAGCATCAAGGAAAAATGTGAGGCAGATCAAATAATTCATAGATGGGTTCACACAAGCCACGAGAGAACTGATTAACACAAACAAAACCAAATTTTTACCTCAAACACCTCAGAAGCTGAAAACAAAAGTTTTAGTTTAATCCTTAGATTTAAACAAGGAAAATAAAAACAATTTAGGTATCTTGGAGTCCCAATGGATTTCCACCTAAAGCCTAAGGATAACTATAATCTAATGCTATAAAAGTTGATTAATAGAATTTAGAACTACAACAATGGCTGGTTGAGTCTAGTGGGTAGAACAATGTTAATTAAATCCATTCTATCCACTCTCTCAATATATCAGCTTCTTGTTTATCATGCTCCCAAAATAATTCTTCATATGATTGATGGTATAATCATAAACTTCCTATGGTAGGGAGGAAGGCATACATAAAGGAATAAATTCCATTTAGTAAATTGGGACATGATCACTAAAGCTAAAGAGCATAGTGGCTTGGGAATTAAAAAATAAAAAATGTAAGCAGTGCCCTAGGTGCCAAAATCTTGTGGAACATGCTAAAGCCACCCCAAGTTCCCTGGAAGAAGATCTTGATCAGCAAATACACAAATAACTCTACAAGCATGCAATTATTAAGAAATGTAGAAAACCAACCAGTTGCATCGTTATTATGGAAGCATATAATTGAGGCCAATGCAATAATTGTAAAAAAATCTCTTGGATCCCTGGAGATGGCAACAAGATCAATTTGTGGGAAGATTTTATCCTTGGTAATCCTCCATTACAAGAAATATGCAACCCTAATCTCCAAAACCAACTACAAGGTTTGGGAATTGAGAATCTTAGTGACCTTATAGAATGGTTAGAAGAGGAACCTTCCTAGTGACCTTATAGAATGGTTAGAAGAGGAACCTGCCTGGAAATATCTTCCTCTCCTTATGTGTCTCCAAGATGAATGGGATTGTTTTAAGAGTAAATACCGGTATAAGACCCATCAAGAGGCATATATCAAATCAACTTACGTAGGGGACATAAGAAAGATATGGGAATTAGAAACTTGTCAATGTATGGAGATTTAAAACTAGTCATGAAAACACTCTCCAAAAACAAATATCTTCAATATTTACAATTGAGGATTGTCCAATATAGGATTAGGTGTTGGGAAAAAAATATGACTAGCATCAAATATTGTCACATCAGGCAAAAATTTAACAAGGACATAGATAATAATACATAGGGGGTTGCCCCCTAAGGGGCGTGGCAAATGGTTTAGTGCTTTAACGATCAAAAAATTTGAAGGCTAAAGGAGTGTGGAAGGCTAGAGGCTGAAGGAGCGTGGAAGGCTGAATGATGAGTTGATATTTAGAGTGTCAAGGCTAAAGGAGTGTGGAAGGTTGGGTTGGCTGAAGGAGTGTGGAAGGTTGGGCTGGTTGAAGGAGCTACAATGAAAGGCTAGGATGTTGGGTGGAAGACTAGGATGGATGCAGGAACGTGGAATGCTGATAAGGCTAAAGGAGAATGGAAGGATGGGCTGGCTGAAGGAGCTACAATGGAAGGTTGGGATGCTGGGAAGGTTGAAGGATCTTGGAAGGCTGCTTACAATGAAAAAACAAAATTGCAAAGTGTGAAGGATTAGGATTTTTTTCCTAAAAATACCTCATCTTTTAGGAGCCATATATTCACGAAGCATTATCCGATTCAATTGATCCTTGGACCAACTTGTGCATAATTTGAATAGGTTTAAAATGAGTGGTCATATGCAAAAATTCAAGTAATATTGAGGGAGATATAACCCTATAAAGTTGACCATTTGGAACAAGGGCAGTGATGATTTTTCAAGTCGCGAAAAACAAAATTGCAAAGTGCGAAGGATTAGGATTTTTTCTTGAAAAACGTCTCATATTTTAGAAGCTATATCTTCACAAAGAGTTATTTGATTCAATTAATTCTTAGATCAACTTGTGTAGAATTTTAATAGCTTTAAAATGAGTGGTCATATGCAAAACTCGTAGCAATATGAGGGAGATACGACATTGTGAAGTCAACCATTCAAAACAAGGGCAGTAACAATTTTTCAAGTCGTGAAAAATGAAATTGCAAATATTTACCAACTAAGGTTCGAACGATGGGAAGAGCAATGAAGGGCTATGACTTCAGTGAGGAAGGAAACTAGCAATTCAGATTTGGTAAAGCAGACTATGATAGTGCAATGTTTTGGAAATATTACTCTACTAAGATGTAAGGCATAGATAGTAGAGGTGAAGTTTTGGTATTGTGAAGGCTGCTATAGGAAAATGTCAAGAAAGATGCTAAATTCTGGAGTAATTGTATTCATACAAAAATTTGAAAAGATCCAAAAAATCAAAATCAAGAATTCAGACATTCTATGTAAAATGATGTAGGTTTCTCGCTATAGCATCTCACTTGAGATGAGAAGTGTATCTATTTGTAAACTCTCAAGCTCTAAAGAAGAGATGTAATTTTTCAAGGGTGGGGGACCCGAGTACAACTCCTTATTATACAAAAAAAATAAGGACGTAGATGTCGTGGCTAATGAGGCAATTAACATCGCTCATCTCTAGTGTAGAGTCACAAATATAAAAAAAATAAAATTAAATAAGGAGAGTTGCCTATCATGGAGCAAAGAACTACTCTAATGTCTAATACTCCCTCTTTGTGTGCTCTATTTAATTTATCTTCTTCCTATTTTATGTTTGCTTATGATGCTTAATGTTGCTGCTCTTAGTATATTACACAATCATTTTGTTATGGTTTTCGTCAAGCATCCTTTCATGTTGTTGTATTTGTTCTATACTCAGCTCTAGCTTTTGCTTCCTTGCCTACTAGGAGACTTTGTTTCAATTTTTCTTGATTATTAGTACAACTCTCTCTTAAAAAAAAAAGTGCCCTAGTCCCTACATAGTTGTTAGTTTAAGTTACATATGATCCTAAGTAAGCAAGGATAATTTAACCTTCATTATTTTGAAAAAAACACCTCCACCAACTCTTTTTTTTTTGGAAGCACCATCAAAATTATTTTTGATAACCCAATTTTTGGGTATTTATATTTTACCACAAATCGAAGCAAACCCTTTGTTTTAAAGTCATTGTTGTAAGTTGTAAGCTTACTACAATGGTAAGGGCTTTGGCCTCTTTTTGAGAGGTCCAAGGTTCAAACCCCACTTAGTATGAGGGGATGGGGACCCCTCATAAAAACCTATGCAAACACATTAAAAAAAATTCATTTTTGTAGATGACTCTACCATATATATTCAAATCCTATAACCAAGTGGCCAACACCTCTTTTTCCAAACTTGAGGCTTCCCATGATGAGCACCATATTTGTAAACATTTTTTTTAATAAGATATGTGTGGCTTCTATTGGGGGCCACTCCCGTTACAAAAATAAAACATTACATTGCTTTCATGACATTTATAACAAGATAATTAAAGCATATCCAACTTTACCTTTTGATCAAAGGTATTCTTCATTTGCCTTTCTATCAATCTCCATATTTCTCAAATTGCTAAGTTTCCACAATCAACTCCTTTTATATCAGATGCCTTCTAAAATTTAAATGCTTCCAAGATGAAATTCAACACTGCTAATGGCTAAAATATTTGTTGCCCAACTTCTATATCTATAAATATCTTGTCTATAACAACCTCACAATTTCTTAATACATTTTTTTAGGGTTCTTATCCATTCCCCTAATATTCCAAGATATTATTTTCATTGTTATATTTTGATTTTATTTGTGGGCTCAGCCCCACTTATTGTTAGCACTTGTGATATTTTCTTTGTTTTCCCATATCAATATCCCTATGGGTTTCTTTTTCTCTTTGTTTTTTCTTCTTGGGTATTCCTCTCTTTTTTCATTCCCAACAATACTTTCATCTTCATCAATCTCTTCAATCTTCTCACAATGCTCATAGTAATACTTATCATCTTTAGGTTTGCCTTGTTCTGAAGGATCTAAAGTGCAAGGAATAACCTCAAAAGCACAATCTTCTTTATGTTGCCCTAGAAACCCTAAAGTGCAAGGATGCTCTTCTATAGCAATTACCTTCTTATTATGCTCTAAAAAACCTAAATTGTTATGGGTTTCCTCCATCCTTATTTATTTATTATGTTGCTCTTGAAACCTTGAAGTGCAAGGGATAACATCTTCATCCCTTTCACTCTTATTACTTGGAGAGGATTCTATACTAGTTGAGGAAAATGAAGACGATTTACCTGGAATAAACTTGATCTCTTTTGTTGTATTTGTTTTAGGATTTCTATCCACTTCTTTTGCACCTTTAATTCCTTCTAAACTTGCCAAATGATATTGTAGGTAGGCTTTCTTTACCTCTTCTTTCGGAGTGGAATATCCTTGATCTAATCTAGCTTCTATTATTGTATGATTTTTGTGCTTTGACTTGAATTTTATCTCATGGCTAGAATTTTGTGTCCCTTTCTTCATAGTTTTCACTTTCTAAACTCTTGCCATGTGTCCAATATCATAACAATTGTGGAAATGAAATGCAATATTTTCATAATCTACTTGTTGATCCCATTATCTTGATTCAAATTTTATCTTAATGGATTATGGAAAAGGTTTTGAAATTTCCATAGAAAAACATATTCAAGTATATATAGCATGATTTCTATCCTTAGTAGTTGGTCCTTCTTGATGAATTCCCCTAAGGTATTTCCAATATTCTTTAGAACATCCTTATTTATAAGTTGATATGAAAGTCTAAAAAGCCTAACCCATACTGGAAGCTTCTTAATAGTTTTTGTTTCAACCAGTTTTTTTTTTTAATTCCATGGTCTCAAATAAAGTGCATCTCTTCCCCTAAACCATGGACCACCAACCATTATTTTATTCGTAAATTACAAACTGGTAAAGATGATGAGAAAAATACCTTTAGGAAGAAAGATCACAAAGTAATTTGAATTTAATCCCTAATTTAACTTGATCCAATTTTGAATTTCCAAAAACCCTAGCCATGATCTATGGAACTTACACATTAACCCTCTACTTTTAAGAACCATTATATCATGCTCAATCATCTCATCCTTGATACTCACTTTTGGTGTAACATTTGCTACCTAGATCAAACTTGCCATGTATTCCCTCTTTTGCTTATCTCCAACTTGGACCTCCATACTTCCAACTAGTGCATCATGACTTCCCATTAGGGTTTTAAAATATGAATTTCCTTCCATTATAGCTAATGGGGCTTGCTCTTGGCTTGCACTACCTCTTGGATCACCTTTCCTATTGGCTTGCACATGCTCTCAGCTTGCACTTTCTCCTACCTCGCACTCAATCTCGACTTGCACTCTCTCTTGGCTCACCTTCCCTATCACTTTGCACATACTCCTAGCTTGCACTCTCTCTTGCCTGGAACTCACTCTCAACTTGCACTCCCTCTTGGCTTGCAATAGCTCTTGTCTCTTCTTTTTCTCAATGTTCCTACATTTCAATAATTTTTTGGAAACAATATTCCATGCATTCATGGTAACGATTTGAAGTATTGGTGCACTCTGAATGAAACCTCTGCTCTTCTACCATGACTAAATCTGAGCTTGCACTCCCTCTTAGATCACATTTTCTCCTGACTCGCACTAGATTTTCTTCAACTGGATTACACTTTGCTTTCTACTTCCTACTCACACTTCCTCCTCACTTCCGACTCGCACTTACACTCGCTTATGGGTACACTCACTCTTGACTCATTCTTGCACTCATTGCTACATTCACTCCCATATCATACTTGCACTCGCTATTGCACTCCCTCTTGGCTTGCACTTACACTCACTATTGCAATCACTCTTGACTTCCACTTGCTCTCGCAACTGCACTCCCTCTTGGCTCATGCTTGCACTTACATCTACACTCCCTCCTGGCTTGCGCTCATGCTCGTGCTCACACTCTCATTGTTGCACTTACTCCCAACTCATGCTCGCACTCTGTTGCATTCACTCCCAACTTGTGCTCACACTCTTTGCTACACTCACTACCAGCTCACCATATCTATAAACATTTTGCAAGGGATACAATAATGCAGTTTCAAACTTGGGAATGATTTTGAGTTTTTTTTATATAATTTTATTATTCCTTTTGAGACATAAATTCCAAAAAATAATTTCATTGACCAATCCTCCATAGAATATATAATGCTTTAGCTTAAATTAACTAATCCAATATTTTTTCAACTCTTTCAATATTGATATATCTACCCAATGTATTCTCATATTTATGAAAAAGTAACCTCAAATGGTGCAAGGAAAGGGACAATGAAGAAGTAAACAATCTAATGTTTCTTTTATCAATTATTTCCTTGAGTCTCCTATTGTAGGACTTGATATCCTCATATTTCTTCTGCTTGGTGGAATATATTCTCCAATTATCTTCAAATCATCTTGTAATAGTATGCATTCTTTCTTGAATTTAGTAGCCAAATCTTGTGAAGGGTTTTGTTACTAATCCCTTAGATTCCAATCCATTATGATTCCTCATAATGTAGCCAAAAATAGTCTTAACCAAGCATATTGGTCATTCACTCTATTAGCATGCCATATATCTACACAAGTTCTGATGTGACAATTTTGGTCCTTGTTTCCATCATCTAAAAATGGTGGGAATTTTTGTTTTTCCACCACTATGATAATGTTTGTCATTGGTGGTTAGTTTGCTTCTCTTAAATTGTCCTCACTTGGTGCTTCTTCTCTTGGTGGGTCTTCACCAAAAAAATCCTCACAAGCAAACAATCTATGACCACTTATGCACCTCTGCTTTGTGATCTCCTTCATGAATTCATGAGCATTGGTTTTGGTCTACAAACACTCTCTTGTGGTTTCCCTTGTGCTTGAATCTCATCCTTTGCACCTCTTGGAAATCTCCCTTGCTCTTGTGCTAGCATTACTAGTTTATCAATATCATCTCTCCCTACATTCTCCATGTTGGTGTCTCCACTTATGTGAATGTCTTGCTTGGTCCACCCTTCATTTACTTGCGACACTTCACCTGGAACCTCATTCTCCATTGTTTAAAAAAATGTAAACCAAATTTCATTCTCATCATTATAACTATATTCTACCTAAATATTCTAAACATGCTCCACCTTCAGTTGTGCAAGTTATTTTTTCTTGACTTCACTTCTTGGTTGGGAATGTTTGTTCAACATGATGGTGTTAAGCACTTGTATGATTTTTTCATAGATTGATCCTAACTTCTTATATGACTATGTCTCCCATGTCTTCATAACAATTAATTTATCGTTTACCTCCCCAATCTTCATTCATGTTAGTTTAAAATTGAAATGGCAATGGTGCCAAATGTAGTATGATAGTGAGTATTCTAATAGTTTGAGGAACAATTGGAATGATAAATTTAGGAGCCAACTGAGACTACAATCATTGCTAGTCCAAACATATTCATCATATGTAGTTTGTATGACAAACAATTGTTTGTATAGCAATCTTACTCTTAACTTGTACGATAAGTTTTCATATGTCAACAATCATATGACAATACTTGAATGGCAACACTTATATAACATAGTCACAATCCACTTGAATTATAATCACACTTCCACTCTTGTTATAATATATTATATAGAAACACTTTTATCAAAACTCTTCCTATGGCAACATTCCTTGTACAACACATCATGACAACCCTCATATGACACTTTGACGATAATACTTATATGATGGCTCATATAGTTTCTAGAATGCAACTCCATCTACAACCCCACACACACAAAACATGACGATGGAACCTAATATTTTATTGTAAGTATAGTATCATAGACATGCACAATAAATATATTGGAACTAGAATTTCATTGCATTACCTATACTTGTATGACAATGATATTACACGTTTGTACTCAACAACATATAAATTACATATAACAAATATACATTTATTATGCTCATATAATGTGCAATACCCATGCTATATGCAATACACAATGTATCAAAACAAATAAATGGGGGACCCTATTTAAACTTGGTACCTGGTAGTAGCCAACAACATCCATATGGAACACCTCATATAACTACTTTCCCATTCACACATAAATTACATACACTACCACACATTACAATATATTTATAATTGGTATTTTTTCGAAGAATCAAGTGATTGTGCAAGGGTTTAATTTGGGTTGAGTGCAAGCAACTCCAAATGTTGTTTTTCGGGGTCTTCGAGCCCTAGTGGCCAACATTTTTGTGGTTTATGCTCAAGATTTTAGTGAGATATGTTGCAAGGGACCCAAGATGGGTTAGAAATATATCTTTTAATAAATCTTCATTGTGTGAACTTGATTGACAATGACTTCCAATTTGCTACACAAAATAAAAGTGAAAAATCATACCTTTCCTCAGTGTCTAGGGAATGGATGAAAGAGATCATGAAACAAATTTCAAGCAATTTGTAAAAAATGGTTCAGATCTCAAGCAAATCCGGTGCTAAGGTGCACCCCCAAAATAAATATTTTGTAGAAACCCCTTTCAAGGGCAAGGATTTCCAATACTTGACTTCAAAAATAAATTTTAGGGATGTCCTCCATGGTGGACAACCTCAACCTAATACTAACATTAATCTTAGGGCTTCCCATAAACCTCTAAGAATGCCTAAGATTGATCCTAGGAAAATTGATTCAAGATGTCTTAGGGCAGCTAATGGAACTCCTATTGTTAAGCTTGATATTGGTGACATTTGGACTAGCATTGAAGATCTAGAAAAAAGAGTACTAATTTGTAGTTTCTTGGGTTTTCGCTCGAACCTATCTGCTTTCAAAGTTTGGGCTGAAAAACTAGAAAACTAAAGGTGTGTTGCAAATCTCTATTTATCCAAATGGTTATTTTCTTGTTTTATTTTCTATAATGAAGATAGAGACAAAACATTTAAAGGGGGTCCCTAGTTCTTTGGAAGGGTAGGGATTTTTATGAAGCCTTGATATACTAAATTTAAAGCCAAAGAAGAGATGCCTTCTATAGGTCCCATCTGGGTTAGACTCTTTGGCATCCCAATTGAATTATGGAATTCGACTATTTTTTCTTCAATTGGAACTCTTTGGGAAATTTTATGATGACTTTTGATTGTACTAAAAAATTTGAATATATTATTTATGCTCGAATTTGTGTTTTAATGGATTTTGACAAACCCCTACCTAAAAATATCTCATTACAATTTGGGGAGGACACTTGGGAGCAAGTAGTGGACTATAAGAACATTCCTTTTCATTGTAAAATTTCCCATGAATATGGTCATTTGGATAGTTTTTATCCAAATAAAATTCTAGATCAAAAGAAAGAAGATACAAACTCAGCAGGTTTCCAAATGCCTAAGAAGAAGAACATTTAGAAAAAACTAGTTATGAAGGATCAATCAAAGTTATCAGCTAATATGTTTGAAATTATATCCATAAATGATGTCCTAGGTGAGGAAGAGGAAATAATGGAAACATAAATCTTAGAAACACAATTTAAATATGAAGGGAAGAACTTAGAGATAAACCAACAAATCAAAGGTTTTCAACAGAAAAAAAAAGAGAAAATATACACAAGAAAAACAATCTTTTAAATATTGAGACTTCAAATAATACAAGTCCCAAGATAGACTTTGTTGAATCTTCCAATAATATTTTGGCTTTGTACATGCATTATTCAAGGTTAGAAGCCATCCCATATTCAATTGGAGTAAGTCAAGAAATAGGAAAAAAAATGAAGATGGATTCTAATCAAAAGGCAGGTTGCAAGACCAATCAACATCATATGGTAAAAGAAGGTGAAAAGTTTGTAGAGGAAGGTAAGATTAATGCCCTTACCAATTTTTTTAGCCCTGGAATTAATGAAGATCATCACTTGGAATATTAGAGGACTCAAAGGGAGTCTTTCAAAACAAAATGGAATTAGAAGAATGATTCAGATAAACCATCCACATGTTGTTTTCCTTCAAGAAACAAAGATGTCAATAGAGGAAATGAAATCAATTGCTAGTAAAATTTGACCAACTAGAAAAGTTGTTTCCCTCGGTTCCCAGGGGACTTCTGGTGGCATTGCTTGCCTTTGGGACCCAAAAGAGGTAGTTATTCACCATATGGTTGGTAGCTGGGGTATTTTGGCTATAGCCATTCAAAGTAGACATTCCAACCAAATTACGCTTTGCATAACTGTTTATGCTTTGACTACTTTGGAAAAAAAGAGAAGATAGTGGAAGGATATAACTTATATTATCTCTCATTTTATTAAATCTTGGATCTTGATCAGAGGAGATTTCAAGACCATCCTCTCTCTAGATGAGAAAATGGGGGGAAATGGAAATTTGGATAGGAGCACTGACCTCATGAGTAAATATATTACAAACCTTCGTCTTGTGGACATCCAGCTAGATAATGGCCTTATGACTTGGTCTAATATAAGGCAAGGCTTAGCTTGTATCATGGAGAGATTGGATAGCTTCATCCTCTCTGACCATTTCTTAATCCATGGTCACATTCCTAAAGTAAAGACTCTTAACAATGCTGGTTTGGATCATTGGCTAATCTTGGTGGAAATGTGGAAAACCAATGTGAGTTTCTCTCCTTTTTTATTTCAGTTAATGTGGCTTAGAGATAGTTCCTTCAGACCTTGAGTGCAACAATGGTGGAAGGAAGGTAAACCAAGGTATGGGACTAAGATGTTTTTTTTTTGCCAAAAGGTTGCAATACATTAAATCCAAAATCAAAACTTGGAACTAGAAGGAGTTTGGGGATGTTCAACAAAAAAACATGAAGTTATTGCTCAACTTGAAATTTTGAATAAGAAAATCCGTTTAGATGGCCTCATAGAGAGTAGAAGTACAGATGAAATTAGACTCACAACTCACTTAGAGGAATGGGAAAAAAGAGAAGAACTCTTATGGAAGAAAAATCTATAATTCAATGGCTCAAAGAAGGAGATTGAAACACAAATTGCTTCCACAAATCTCTTCTTGCTCGAAGATCTCACAACTTTATTTCTTCCCTGAAATCAGATTCTAGAGATGTTGTCTACACTTGGGATGGCATGAACTCAATTGTTGTTAATTACTTTTCCAATATTTTTGCTGCTACTCCTCTTGACTTAGCTTCTCAATAGAATGTTCTTCAAGTGATACCTTCTCTTATCACTTCTGAGGAGAACTCTATTTTGTCTACTCTTGTTACTATCAATGAGCTTCAACAGGTGTTTTTCAAAATGCAAAAAGGGAAAACCCCAAGTCCTGATGGTTTTCCCATTGAGTTCTACTAAGAGTTATGGGATATCCTTCATGTTGATTTATTAGAGGTGGTGGAAGAAGCTAGGAAAGCTAAAGAAATTTTGAAGGTTATCAACAAAACTTATATAACTCTTATTCCAAAAGCTCAAGAGGTTGAACATATATTAGCTTTTAGACCTATTTCTTTATGTAATGTTCTTCTCAAAATCATTACTAAGATCTTGATGGAAATGTTGAAACCTCTTTTGCATAATATTATTTCTCCTGAAGAAGGGGGTTATGTGGAAGGGCGTCAAATAGTGGATGAGATAGTTCTTGGTCAAGAAGCCATCCATTCCATGGAAATGCAAAAATTTCCTTCTATGTTCATTCATTTAGACTTATCCAAAGCTTATGATAGAGTGGATTGGCACTTCCTTATCAAATTTTTGAGGTAATTTGATTTCTCTCAATATTGTATGGACTGGATTATGGGTTGTATCTCTTTAGTATCCTACTCAGTTCTTATCAATGGCAGGCCTTCACAATTGTTCTCAACTTTTAGAGGTATTAGGCAAGGTGACCCTCTCTCCTATTATTTATTCATCATTCTTACTGAATGATTGGGTAGGACTATAACCAAAAATAGAGAAAACAAAAACCTTGAGGAAATTACCATTGCTCATGGAGGATTACCTTCAAGAAGCTAAGGAAGCTTCTAAAATTAAGCAAATCATTAGCTATTTTTTAAGGCTATCGAGCAATTGATCAATGAAGACAAATATAAAGTTATTTTATTTCACTATTGTGCCATACAAAAATCCATGGTCTTGGATAAATTAAGATATAAGAAGACCTCCCTTTCGATCACTTACTTAGGCATTCCTATCAATATTCAAAGACAAAAAAAGATTGGAATTGGTTGTTGGACAAAGTTAAGAAGAAAATTGGAAAGTGGACCAATAGGTGGCTTTCTTTTGGGGTTAGAATTACCTTGCTAAAACTAATCCTTCAAGCTATACCTATTTATGTTTCTACCGTGTTGAATATCCCAAAGGTTGTTCTTCAAGAATTTGATCAAATCAATCATCGGTTCCTTTGGAGTGATACTAAGGAGAAAAGAAAATGGGCCTTGGTGAAATGGGATACTTTATATCTTCCTAAGAATGAAGGGGGTTAGGATTTTGGTCTACTATTAATAACAACAAAGCTTTAGCTGCTAAATTGTATTGGAGGATTTTACATAACCCCAATGCTCTTTGGACCAAAAATCTCCATGCTAAATATGTTGAGAACAAAAGTCCCGAAGACCTTGTTCACTATCAATTGCCTACCAAAGGTTCTCCCATATTAGCAATTCTTAATACTAGTGAGGATTTGATAAAGAAAAAATTATTTTAGATCATTCATAATGGTCAACTAAGAAATTTTTGGATAGATTCTTGGGATGGTCACCAGCATTTGATAACTCAGTTTCTTGATTGGAGGCCTTGGATGGAGGAGCTTCACCGAGCTAACTAGATAAAGATGGCTAATTACTATCGGTACCATATTGGTAATTCAGAGGTTGGTATATATTGGATCTCTATTGAGGATTGGCCTATTCAAATTCCAAAAAGTAAAAAACAAGACATCCAACGCATCCTTCATATGAGATCTCTCTCTTGGTCCCATAAAAAATATTATTTTAGATGGAACAACACTAATAAGGGTGAGCATTTAGTTGCTCAAGGTTATTTGACCTTATGCCATAATAATCCCAACCAATCATATGACATATTTTCTCAGTTGTGGACTCAAAAGCTCTGGCCTAAGGTGAGGTTCTTTAATTAGCTTTTATTGCATCGCAGTGTGCTAACTGGTGAGCAACTTATAAAATGAGGTTTTCATGGCCCTTTTAGATATGAAATATATGGAGAGAATGTGGAAAATCTTAGCCATATTTTTATTGAGTATACCTTAGCCTCTAAGATATGGAGGATAATGGCCACCTTATTTGGCTTATAGTGGTCCAATTTTTTTACTTTTGAACAACTTTGGAGGGATTGGCCTAAATAGGAGGGTATTGATCATTCCATTAGGTAGTTAGTTTGGATGGGTTTTACCATTCTACCGTGGAATATCTAGAATGCAAGGAACAACCAGATTTTCAATCAAGAAAGGAAGGATAGAAAAATACCATTGCCAATTCTCAGTCCAAAAACTCCTTAATTACCCCTAAAAATCCTACCAAATATGGGATCAAGTGATGCAAATGTTGAAGATTAACTCTTCTAAGGACAACTGACTTAAAGGGAATGTGAGTAATTGTAAGATGGATAGAAAAAGGAATTGGCAACCTTCTCCTAAGGATTCTGGAAAATTCAATACCGATGAAGCCTCTACGGGGAACCTTGGAAAAGCTAGTGTAGGAGGAATTGGTAGAATTTCATATGGCTCCTTGGTTTTCACTTTTGATGATAATTTGGGTATAATTTCCAAAAACCTTGATGAGGGGTATAGTATCCTCATAGGCCTTCACGAGGCTGCTAAGGTTGGATGGGCAAATATGTTGGTTGAATCTGACTTTCAACTCATGATTAATATTCTGAAGACTCCTAAGAATCACAAGGTTGATTGGAGAATAAAATGAATTGTTGAGAAGATTCAATTAATCCAGATGGGATTTTTGAAAGTTGATTACAATCATGTGGTCATATAACATAATAGGAGTATTGATGCTTTAGCTAATTGGGCATTGGACAAAGGTGATCTTACTTGCTACGAACATCCTCCCAAATGGTGGGCTTCACAAATAAGGGAAGCTCTTCTTTCTATCCTTTCCTTGGATGGCTCTAGTACTAGAGGTACCTAGTTCCTTTTTGCTTTGTTTTTGCTTCTCTTTGATTCAATTAGGGTATTTTAGTTTTTTAGCTTAGACTTATCTTTCTTATGTTTCCATTGTTGAATCTTGCCTTAATAGTCTTTTGGCCTAGAAAGGTCATAGTTGTGTTCTATTTTTTTCTTTTTTTAGTTTTTTGAGGTATGTGTGTGTTTTTTTGTGTTGTTTTGTTTTTGTGTCTTTATGTTGTTTTTGTTGTTTTTTATAATTTTGTGTTTTGCATGTTTATGTTTTTTTGTGTGTTTGGTGTTTTTGTTTTTTCTTTGTTTGTGTGTTGTTTTGTTATTTTTATGTTTTTATGGTTTTATGTTGTTTTTGTTTGTTTTGTGTTTTTTGTTGTTTGTTTGTTTCTCTTTGTTTTTCGAGGTTGTATTTTTTGTGTTTGTTTGTTTTTGTTTTGTTTGTTTAAGATATGCTCATTGAGTGTGCCGAAGGGGGCAGGCCAGGTGCAAGCCTTGGGTATTTTTGGCAGAATAGATACCCCTGCCTCCTTGGAACTTACCCAATAGATTTACATTTCATTTTAAGCACATTTTCTCTTATTTCACTATGTATATTGTTCACTTTGACAACTAGTAAGAACTGGATCCTACACATCTGTTGGATCCTTTCCATGATCCTTGGCCACTCTTGCATTTTGTCTACATCTAGCAACTTTGATTGCAATTGGCACTTGTGATTGTATGACCCCTGTATTACACATCCTTTATTTGTATGATAAATATTTATATGACACATTGACTTGTATGACATTATCATCAATCCTTTAGTTGTATAACATGACTATCAATTACTCTAACTTGTATGGAATTAAAGTAAAACTCCCTCACTTTTATGACATTGCTTGTTTTGATGTGTATGTCATTGTTGTACAACCCTTCTTATACAATAGTCAACTTTCACAATTTGTACAACAATATTCCTTGTACCTTGCTATTTTGCATGCAATGTATACGTCACCTTATCATTTGTCCTTAGCACTTCGTCTATATGGTATTTTTGCAAACCCTTATGGGTGCATCTTCAACTATAATTCTTGATTTCAACAACCATCCATATGATTTTATAACCCATACAATTATAAATTCTATCCACTTGTAATCCTACACTTTTGTCTATAGCACCATCCTTTGCAATTTTTTCCACTCTAGCACCATAATAGCTTCCTCCTCAGGGTGCATTCATTCAGTTATGCACTTCTCTTTACCAATAATTTCATACACTTGTGTCAACAAAGCTCTTGTGTTGGTAGCTCCATACACCTCACTCAACCCTTTCATGCTACTTCGTACATGCTGATCTTCTTCTCCATTAGGTGCTAAGTAATGAAATTATCATGCCTCCAAAATGCATGTATTTATAAGATGGTAGAGGGAGAAAGTATACTTAACACCCATGTAGTAATTGCCTCCTAATTGCCATTTGTCACCTCGTCACCTTTGCATGCTAATTGAATGTCCCATTTTTTATTCATTTTTAATAACATGCATTTGAGTTTATCTATGCCATTTAATTTGTACAACAAAGTAAACATCCACTTGAATTGCACCTCCTATCGACAAATCTTCCTCTTTATTATATTGACATACTTCATCTATCCATTATTGAATGACGTATTTCCATGCGACGTTGCATACTTGTACAATGACATGCCATACATGTTGTATTTGTATGAAAATATTCCATATAAGCATCTTTATTTGTATAACCACCTCTACTTGTATGACCACTTGGACTTGTATGTATGACACGATTTAAAAATAGTCTATCATACAAGCCTCACTTTACAATATTGCCTTCCATTTGTATAGCAATATGT